>CM030869.1:11279481-11646907 GCA_018105865.1 Metaphire vulgaris | reverse complement strand
CCTCCCCCACCCCTCTTCCCTCCCCACCCTCTTTCCACCCCCTCCTCTCCCAACCCACTTCCTCCCCTCCCAACCTCCAAACCCTCTCTCCCTCCCCTCCCAACCCCCCAAACCCTCTTCCTCCCATCCCAACCCCCAAACCCCTCTCCCAACCCCTTCCTCCACCCCTCTTTCCACCCCCCTTCCTCCCAACCCTCTCCCAACCCCCTTCCCTCCACCCCCTCTTCCCATCCCTCTTCCACCCCTCTCCCCATCCATCTCCCAACCAACCATCCCTTTGGTTGAGCTTGGCTGTGTGCCTCGGAATATACCCTCCTTCCCCTCTCGAAATCTACCGCAATTTGACGCAAATGTGCAACGTCATGCCCTATAGATTAGCATTATGAGATTTTTGCATAGCTACGGAAATCTACCGCAATTTGACGCAAATGTGCAACGTCATGCCCTATAGATTAGCATTATGAGATTTTTGCATAGCTACGGAAATCTACCGCAATTTCACGCAAATGTGCAACGTCATGCCCTATAGATTAGCATTTTGAGATTTTTGCATAGCTACGGAAATCTACCGCAATCTGACGCAAATGTGCAACGTCATGCCCTATGGATTAGCATTATGAGTTTCAAATGTTCCGTTTAGTACTTTAAACTTTAAAGGTCCCTTTTTATAATTCCTTACGTTTCTATCGATTCCTGAAATTTTTATCCCCGGGTTTCTTGCAAAGGAATTAATTATTCATCGATTATTAGTTAAATTAAATGCATGTTTGTGCAGCGCCGAATGGTGAATAGGAGCTTCGTATAGCACCTATATCTCAGCGGTTATAAACGTAGAAAGACGCGGTTACGCTTCGCTTAAGGCTAATTTTATAGAGCACATTTAGGCCCGATTTGTGTAAGCAGTTTATGTTTAATTTGTTTGTTGGAATATTCGTTGCCTCGAACGAAGCGAGCCTGCACTGCGAGCGAAGAGAGAAGCGAGTGCGAGCGAAGCGATCATTTGTTAGTATAATATTAAGATCCTTGCTCTGTATGTCTGTTACCTTCAAGCGTTCTCATTGGTTGGCTGCGAGCCCATCTTGGTTGGCTGTGTGACGTTCTCATTCGTTACCTTCAAGCGTTCTGATTGGTTAGCTGGGTGAGCATTCTGATTGGTCGTTCTGGAATCTTAGGCTTCGCGAAGCGAAATGCGACGCGAAGCGAACGGCGACGCGAAGCGAACAGCCACGCGAAGCGTTTGACGAAGCGTACGTTGCAGCGTCATAGTGTGTAAGGCCTACAACTCCCGAAGCGAACGGCGACGCGAAGCGAACGGCCACGCGAAGCGTTTGACGAAGCGTACGTTGCAGCGTCAGAGCTTGGCTACGTGGCGTATGTACGTCATTGAAACGTTGTTCAGCAGCATGAATTCAATGATTGGGTTTTAGTATTATCCTGCACTGCGAGCGAAGCGAGCGCGAGCGAAGCGAGCGCGAGCGAAGCGAGCATCTTTCTAGTAAATATAAATATAAATATAAAAATTTATATTTAAATATAAATATAAATATAAATATAAATATAAATATAAATATAAATATAAATATAAATATAAATATAAATATAAATATAAATATAAATATAAATATAAATATAAATATAAATATAAATATAAATATAAATATAAATATAAATATAAATATAAATATAAATATAAATATAAATATAAATATAAATATAAATATAAAAATTTATATTTAAATATAAATATAAATATAAATATAAATATAAAAATTTATATTTAAATATAAATATAAATATAAATATAAATATAAAAATTTATATTTAAATATAAATATAAATATAAATATAAATATAAATATAAAAATTTATATTTAAATATAAATATAAATATAGATATAAATATAAATATAAATATAAATATAAATATAAATATAAATATAAAAATTTATATTTAAATATAAATATAAATATAAATATAAATATAAATATAAATATAAATATAAATATGGGTGGGTGGGTGGGGCAATTGGGTGGGTGGGTGGGTGGGGCATTTGAATGGGTGGTGGGTGGGTGGAGCGATTGGGTGGGTGGGTGGGGCAAATGGGTGGGTGGGTGGGTGGGGGCAACTGGGTGGGTGGGTGGGGCATTGGGTGGGTGGGTGTCAGACAGACAGACAGACAGACAGACAGACAGACAGACAGACAGACAGACAGACAGACAGACAGACAGACAGACAGACAGACAGACAGACAGACAGACAGACAGACAGACAGACAGACAGACAGACAGACAGACAGACAGACAGACAGACAGACAGACAGACAGACAGACAGACAGACAGACAGACAGACAGACAGACAGACAGGACAGACAGACAGACAGACAGACAGACAGACAGACAGACAGACAGACAGACAGACAGACAGACAGACAGACAGACAGACAGACAGACAGGACAGACAGACAGACAGACAGACAGACAGACAGACAGACAGACAGACAGACAGACAGACAGACAGACAGACAGACAGACAGACAGACAGACAGACAGACAGACAGACAGACAGACAGACAGACAGACAGACAGACAGACAGACAGACAGACAGACAGACAGACAGACAGACAGACAGACAGACAGACAGACAGACAGACAGACAGACAGACAGACAGACAGACAGACAGACAGACAGACAGACAGACAGACAGACAGACAGACAGACAGACAGACAGACAGACAGACAGACAGACAGACAGACAGACAGACAGACAGACAGACAGACAGACAGACAGACAGACAGACAGACAGACAGACAGACAGACAGTGGACCCGATGGAAGAATGGTAGGAGGAGGACAAGGAAGCAACTGGATTTATATTGGTCAATTTATTTATATTATAAAGGGTAAATTTTAATCTAAATAATGGGTCACTTTAGTCTATTAGATACAATAAGTAAATATGGAATGATGATGATGGAAGGAATAAATTAATGAAAGACGGATGAAAGAAGAAATGGGAGGAGGAAATGGAGGAAGTAATAACTTAATAGCTTCTGGAATGGCTAGTAGGTCGATCGAGGGAAGAGTCGCGTATTAAGATATCTGCTTAATTGTAAAACAAGTTTTTTTTATAGACAACAAAACCTAGTTTTATATTTAATTCGCTGTGTGAGTGTGACAGAAGCCAATGGAAGACCTGTTGAGCAGTGATTGTAGAGACATGTGCAAATATCAGCCGATTGGAGAAATTCTCATAAAAACCCCGCATTTTCTTGTGTGCCCATCTTCATTGCTCTAAATCGTGCAGGAACGATCAGTAACATCATTCTCAATTTTGATCTACATGGTTCGAAGTGGGGCACCTCCCAGCCATTTCATACTACATGCTGGCGCCAGAGACTGTACGAGAACGAGGGACATCAACTGAAAATGAAAGTCCTGTTGAATATGACAACATGAGGCTGGAGAGGATGGGGAGGAATATTTTGATTGGAGTATTGGATGGATATTGTGGTCTCTGCGTCGTCTGCTTTTCATCGATGAGCAAGACGATCACGTGACTGTTCTGTTCTGACATCGAATCAAAGTCAGCAGACGACGGAACAATAATTAAATGAAACTCCTCTTCACCTCCCTCTCCCCCTCTCCTCTCCTCTCGATGCCAAACAGCCCTCGGGCTCAACGGTTGCTTTTCCTGTCGCAGAAAGGAGAGAGGGGATGGGGGATGGGTGGAGGAAGGGAGGGCAAGTGGCGTTCCACAAACCGTAGCGCAGCCAGGCGTGGGCTGGGGAAATTCCTAGATGGACGATCCCCCCTTTGTCCAAATTTCAGTTCGGATCTTCTTTTACGCCCCGAAATCTAGACAATCGAATCACTCACTTTTTATTCGGCGCTATACCAAAGCAGGTTAACTGCTGCTGTTGCTTCGTTCCAGTCTTTGGATGTAAAATGCCGTTGTTGAGTTTTTGCGATTTAATTTTGATCCTAAAATTCTTTGTATCTATCTTCAATAGAATCCCGAGAAGAAATTGTCCACAGACTTCGAACATTCTGCCCCAGACAGACAGAGACATTGCTCCGGGCGACGACTTGAAATGTCACTCGCAAAAAGTCATGTCACGTGACTCCGTTGAGCATGACAATCAATATAATATATCATTATCATATTAATCAATATTATATATATATTGTTTTATGCCCTCGGTACTTAGTTCCCGAGGGACTTAATACAAAAAAGTGTCCGGAGACAGATAAATATAAAATATATACTTTCAGCTATATATATATATATATATATATATATATATATATATATATATATGACTGTATATATATACTGTGTGTGTATATATATACGTGCGTTTATGAGCATTTTCGGGCCTATATTGACGATGCTGTGGGCGTCTAGATGATGAAACTGGCCCTACAGAAACTGTTGATCGCAGAGTGGATTTGGACCCGAGGACGATCGGTCACGTGGTCTTGCCGGAGATCTATGACCAAACCGCAGGGGGTGGAGCGGATGGGGAGGGGATGAAGAGGGGGTGGGTTACCGTGGGTAGACGAGAAAATCCATGGCGGATGAATTGGGGAATGAGGAGGAGGAGGAGGGGGGTCGACGCCTGCATCGATTCAGATCTCGATGCTCATCTGTCTTTGTGGAGGGAGCCTCGTTCTGGACGGAGCCTCGTTCTGGACGGAGCCTCGTTCTGGTCCCGCGGCGCTTGTCTCGTTCCGATATCAACTGCACATCGGGAGAAAAAGGATGAGATTGAAGGACGGAGGGAGGGAGGCAGGGGAAGGAAGGAAGGAGGAAGCCGACGCAATAAGATGAGAGATAAAGTCACTGGGAGGGATAACGGCGCTTCATAAATTTCACGACATATTATTCAACAAAATGGTGGGGAGTGGACAGACTGATAGGACTGAAAAACTGGCAGACAGAAGGAGACAGACAGACAGAAGGAGACAGACAGACAGACATAGATAATGGATAGATCGATAGATTGTGAGAGAGAGAGAGAAAAAAACATTAAATGAACAATGTTAAATGCCCCCACCTCCCACTCCACCCCACCCAATCCCATCCCTTCTCCACCCACCCCTCCGCAGTTTCAGTTTCTGTCAATTTTTTGCCGACGGTTGATTAATTAATCAATTATTGTCGTTATATAAATTATGGATCTGGTTGGATTATGCTTAAATCTAAAGAAATTCTCGATGAGTTGAATTTGGTCAGAAATTTATATATTTTTTGGTTACGACTCCACCGAATGTACAGTTCTGTAACCACGGTAACGTTGTCATGGTTACCGCACAGTAGAGTCTAGAGGATATGAAGAATGCTGTTAGACGACCCCAGCTGCGTGCACTTAGTGACTCCAGGTGCACGTGCTCAGTTGAAGAGAAGCAGAGATGGAGAAAAGGAGAAAATCTTCTCTTCTGGTTTACGTTGACTCAAAATATTTTCTCTTTCAGCGATTCTAACGCTGCGATTGCCCTGATAAGAGTTAATCAAGCGACTGAGCTGCTGCTGCTGCTGATGATGATGATGACGACGACGATAATGATGCTGATGATGCCACATGATTATGACGACGATGACGATAAGGATGGTTATGACTACGAAACGGATTTGGCGTCGACAGCCGATCTGTGTTGTGGCTCACTCAGTTGTTGATAGTTTGTCACTTCTTTAGTAATAATCGCCTCTTTTTTCTCCTGGGAAATGAAGAAATGAATACCGGCAGATGTGTTTTCTCTCTCCTGGGAAATGAATCCAGTCTTCCTGTTTTAATTTCCACTTCGGTCCTCCGAATAAACGACGTTGCCACTGCTGCGCTGATTCCGTCAGTTTCTTTTACCCAAAGGAGGTCAGGTGACTCAGAGGTCACGGGTTCAGAGGTCACGGGGGTCAACGCCTGAATCAAATGGATGCATGTATTCGTAACTGCCGTTTCGCAAAAATTACCATTTGCAACTTTTATGGGGTCACAACTTTAATTGTAACGTCTCCATGGCAACAAGAGCTGCTGTTGGACGATGACGTCACTCTAAAATTCGAGAATTTTGAACAGGTACTTTGAACACCCAGGCAATTAAATCGACCTTTGACATAAGAAGTAATTGAGTATGTCATCGATTCTGAGTTTCATCGAAACTTTTATCAAGGCTGAGTTTATAAAAAAATAGAAAAACACAAATTTTAAAACGTTTATGTTAAAAGATTTATTGATTGAGACGAACATAGATTCTAAGAAAACTAAGATCTATGTGTGAATTTTTGCTTTTGCTCACAGCAGCGGCAACACCTGAGCCAATCGAAACAGGAATTTGATGAAGAAAACAACAAGAGAAGACAGGCCTGGATTAATTTCGCATTGGCGTCAGCAGAGGCCGAGAAAAGCGAAGGGCAGAAGAAGAAGGCGTTGCTTCCTAATATCTCTATTCCAGGAAATGACGTCATCGTAACAAATGATAAATCATAGAGTCATGGGCTTCCAATAATTAATCTATGGTAAGTCGTCTTTTCTGTCACAGCGCCTTTGGTCACGACCACAATTTATCCATGACGCCGACTTCACGCAGGTGTCATTGTTCGAGTGACAACGGGATGACGCCGAATAGAATAGCGTCACGTGGAGTGACATGGCACGCGGCAGTGACTGACGGTATATTATCGTACAGTTGTCCATTTAGAATATAGAACATCAGAATGATCAGAATGGTTGTCGCTTTGTGTCAATGAGCAAAATGCCGCACAGTGTGAACGGGGCATTAATATTTCATCACCCTCACCACCCCATCCTCTCCGAGACCGGAAGTGGCCGGCTGCCATTTTCTCGGGAACTGAAACAAGATCGCGGATTGCTTTGGCGCAGTAGTTTATTCCAACTCTTTCGCGAATAGCGCTAAATAAATTGCGCCCGTTCGACTTTTGCTTCGTGCTTGCAAACCGTCCCAAGTACTTACTTACTAAAACCGAAGTACCTTTTACTGCAATGTTGTTATCTTCAGCAAAATCTGATTGGAACCTAATTGGAACGTTCTCTGAAAGAGGAATCTTAATTAAGTATCTGTCATACTTATTTAGAGCCATGGCAACTTTAGTGCTTGAAAAAACCATCTTTTAAACTATATATATATATATATATATATATGTATATATATATATATATGAAGCAAAAAATAAAAATAAATATAAATATTTAAAAAATATATATATGTATATAAGCTCGTTGTCATGGCGACTACTTATTTCTGCATTAACTTCTATAGGTAGGCCCCTAAGGAAATTTAGCTGAGAGATGGCGCTTAGTATGAAACAAAGAATAGATATTGAGGTGATTTTGTTGACTGTCGAGTAACCTGAGAAGACTCTCAAACGAGAACAGCAACGTCACGTGACTCCGAGAACGACAATGACGACGAGAAACTAGATAGGTGGCGCTAGAAGAACGAAAACCTCGTAACCAGTGACATTTATAGACTAAAAGCAAATCGAATATTCTTAGAATAAACGAAAATGACAATCTATGAAATCAAATATAATTTTTCCACCTGGTGGAAGAGTCCCTTCCATCCGACAATTAATTCCACCGGCAGTGACCTTATAAATTATATTTATAGATAATATTTTATATTATTTATAAATTTATAAATTATAAATTATAATATAATATAATTAAATATATTAAATATAAAAATATAAAGTGTAAAGTGGTTTAAAATGGTTACTGTATTTTTCAATTTTAGCTATAAACGATGTTTCATGAAAATTTTCATATAAGAGGTTTTTTACAATGTGAACTCCTGAAAGTTCAAAAGATCAACGTCGTCGAGATTTTAATTTATTTAGCGCCACGTTTGTCAGTTTACTTCACAATCGATAGCCTCGTTCTGGCCGGCCGACCGACCGACCGACCGACCAATCAGCGTCGGCGGTTATTTCCACTTCCGGAAACTTGACTTCCGCTTTCGTCATCGATCACTCACTCGACCTGTCGCCGACGAATCAGTGAGAAATTGCGCCACATAAATTCAACTTTCCTTTAAATATGAACGCAATTGTTCTCACCCGGATTAATGATACAAGGTTCCAGCGAAAACCATAGATATCTATTATGCTGTTCTCCCGTTCAAATATATTCGTCTCTATGGTCTCTACGCAGATATATTATGCGCCTAGAGAGTTTACCAAAGTCAAGGCAGAGACAGCATAACAACGGGTTGGGGCGGCAGTTGCCGTGGCAACCGAGTCGAGTGGTGTTTAGTCAAACGCCGTCTCCATGGCAACGGTCTCAAATAAATCAGGCGGTTGGAAAGGCGACGCCGATTCTACCATGGCAGCGGCGTGGTTTGTGGTTTGTCAAAATGTCAAAGGCAAGAAGGAGGAAGAGGAGAGGGGTAAATAGAAGAAGAAGAAGAAGAAGAAGAAGAAGAAGAAGAAGAAGAAGAAGAAGAAGAAAAGGGGGAAAAGAGAAGTGCAGAACATGACTTTTAAGCAGCGTGTTTGATTTCCAATCAATGGACAATTTATTTAGACAGAAATTGGGAAATTATATTTCAGCAAAATTCTATTAGCACCAATATTCCGAGGAACATGGCATCTGCAGTTGAGTTAGATTTCAGCTGAGAGAGAGAGAGAGAGAGAGAGAGAGAGAGAGAGAGAGAAGGAGAGAGAAGGAGAGAGAAGGAGAGAGAAGAAACTATTCTGATCCTATGGTTTTGCTTAATGACCGCATCTAGTGAAATGGTTTCGTGTTGTCTTTTCATTCTCTCTCTCTCTCTCTCTCTCTCTCTCTCTCTCTCTCTCTCTCTCTCTCTCTCTCTCTCTCTCTCTCTGTGTGTGTGTGTGTGTGTGATCGTGATCAACATCAATTCTAAAAGTGAAATTCTTGAAAATTAAAATTGCAGATGAACGAGTGGAAATGATGCATCTGAGGAGGCGACCATTTATCTAGCGCCAGTATATGAGCAGCGCTAACAAAAGCCGTAGTCATAGGAACCCCGTTCGGAGTTGAACGTCGTCGTCTGAAACGGAAATGGCCGAAATTCCAGAAATCGTGTCATGGGCGGAAGCGGAAGGAGAAGAAGAGGAGGATGATGAGGAAGAAGAGAACCGGAAATTTCCGATCTTCTGCAATTTGAGCGTAACGGAAAGGGAAACGGAAAACTGCACATTTCCGTTTTACATGGAAAGTCTCCCATACACTGTTACCGTCTACGGTTACGTCTCTCCGGTCATCGTCCTGCTGACGATCGTCACGAACATCTTCGTGTGCATCGTCCTGACGAAGAAGAACATGAGAAGCACGACGAACATGCTGCTCGTTGCCATGGCGATCTCGGACATGCTCACCGGACTGTTTCCGGTTCCGATCTTCTTCCTGTTCTACACGCTCGGTCGTTACGTCGACTACGTTCCCTTCGAATGGTGTTACGTCACGTCGCTGCTGCAGCTCCACCTGCCGACCGTCAGTCACACGGCGTCAATCTGGCTGACAGTCGCTCTGTCAATACAACGATACGTGACGGTCTGTCACTCACAGAGGGCGAAGACATTCTGCACGATCCCCAACGCCGTCAAAGCCATCGTCGGAATCTACCTGGCAGCCTTTGCCTCTCAGGCGAGTCGCTTCTTCGAGTACACCTACCACCCGGTGGAACTCGATTCCCTGACTGACCCCGGCAGTAGGGTGAAGGTCGTCGGGTGCTACCAGCGATTCGCTCCGTTTGTCCAGCGCAACCTGGCACTGGTTCTCGGTCTGTACTGGTGGTTCCGTGTCGTATTCATTCATCTGGTTCCCTGTGCCCTGCTCGTCGTCTTCAACGCGCTGCTGTTCGAGGCGATGCGAGCGGCGCAGGTGAGACGCGACCACCTGCTGAGACTGAACCGGAAGACGGAGAGCAGGTGTCTGGCGGAGACGAACATGGCGACGCTGATGCTGGTCACCGTCATCGGCGTCTTCCTGCTGCTCGAGTTTCCTCTTGCCGTTCTCATGCTGACGATGATCTACGAGAACACGACCGATCGACTCGTGATGGGCGCCGACGACCGTCGCGTGGCGTCGCTCTTCATCAACCTCCTGACGCTGTTCAGTTACCCCGTCAACTTCTTCATCTACTGCGGAATGAGTCGGAATTTCAGAGAGACTTTCAAAGGTCTCTTCACCGGCGGAAATAAGCAGCATTCCGTTTCCGGTCTGTCGAGAACCATCGAAATTCAATCGAAGAACGGCGCCGTTCAGCTGTGACGTCATTCAGCGCCTGACGTCATTTTCAGATCGTGACGTTTGAATTTCGGTCTGATTACTATGTTTGTCACGTGATCTTCACTGCATTTGGTTTAAAATTGAACTAAGCTAAGAAACCCTCTGGACGAACAAATGATGATCTGGTACGATATATAGAAGATGCTATACCAGTGAGGCCAACTAAAGCGCCACCTATCGGTCACAACAATTAACAGATGACATTTGTATTATAGCATCGCACCTGTGTCAAACTTTGCCCTATTTCACGTGAACTCTTTGCTTTATATAATAAATAATCCGTCTTCATACTCTCTTCTGCATAAAAGATGGGAGTCGATGGCGCTATTTGCGCCCATGCAGGGCAGACGATCGACAGGCAGCGGACGACTGCATGGCTGTTCCGATGGCCAAGGTCGTCGTCTTCGGTAAGACCTTCCTCACAGCCACAGACATGGGCGTATTTAGAAAGGCTTAAAGGGGTAAGCTGAAATTTAAGAAGTTCGAAAAATAACTTTTATTCTATGTTCTGCAGTAACATACAGTTTAAGTTTATTAAAATGCTGCAGTTTCGCTTAATTACCTCAATTTTTTGCTCCATAATTGTTTAACAGACGAAAGCCGATTGCAATTTGTAACGACGCAGTAACGAAACATTTATTAATTATGGAGCGCATCATAGGCGGATTTAGAGTTTAATATTTGGGTAGGCTAGTATGGGGGTCTGGGGGTGCCATCCAGCACGCGACAGACCTGGTGTTGATGGATAAAACAATTTTTTTGTTTTGGTGGGATTAGTTGGGCTTAAGCCTACCCTTGCCTTTAATAAAATCCGCCCATGGAGCGCATACTTTCTTAAAGTTTCCTTCACTTTATTGCATTTTTACTAATTGCACAAATTAAGTTGTGAAACAAATAGCCCCCAAAACAAATTTTAAATTATTTTGCGGTGCAACCGAAGGGAATGACCAAAGACCAAAGGCCAAAGGCCAAAGACCAAAGGGGTACGCTATGAATCAGGAGCATGCCCCTAAATACGCCACTGGCCACAGATTTCATATCTTTCTGGCTTGTATTGTCGTGGTACTATACGCAGCTACGATAGTTCTTGAGGAAAAGCGCTATATAAACGCAATGCTGTCTCTGAATGTGGGATAACTGATACTTGAATAGGGACATTGTGTGTCCATGAAGAAAGTCAATAGGTTAAATAGTTTCCCTTACAGATGTCTTCTGTCCTTTGAGGCGAAAGTCCTCTGTCCACCCGAAGAAGAGCAACGTGTTTTTAGAAGATCTTTTTAAGAGCGGCAAGTTTCAAAATTTATTGCCGCGGTTTACGCAGAAGAAGCCAATTTATCTAGCGCTATTTTTCGCGAGAAATCTCGGAATCTATATAGAGCCGAATGATGACAATATCATACTTTTTAGTCAACATTGTATATGAGTCAGTTTCATCGCCCCTCTCTCCCCCAATCACTCAAAATGAGTGCTTTAGTAAACGAAGAATGTTTTACTGACGAGAAAATAAACTAAATATAAAAATGAAATCGTAGTATTTCGATTCAAACCAACGCTGAAGATAAATTCAGAATCCTCAGGAAGCATAAAAGATGGCACTTTGATTTGGGCTCTGATGTTGGAGAAAACGAGTATTTTCACGGTCTTTGGTGTAAAGCGCCACCTATCGATTGGTGCAAAGCAAAAGCAACAACATACCACCTGGCGAATGAAGCGGAATTGCTAGACTTCAAAGCCACGTGATTATGGTCACCACGGTAACCGGTGGGCTATATTGATCGAATAGGCTGTGTCACGTGTTCGAGTCTTTCACTGCGATTGATCGAGTCAACCCAGAAGAGGCGAAGGTGGAGGTGATGATGATGATGATGATGAGCGTATTGTTATTGGCAACGACAAAACCTAGGTTACTATGGCGACGAGATAGCCGAGGTCCCATAAGTCATTGCGGCCTGAGTGGGGAGTCAGGCCTCTCACAATGGCGTGACAAATCATGCACTGGACATGACAGACAATCCTGTTCTTCGTGTCCATAGAGTCGATGAGTAGAGCACAGTTGCAAGAGAACCATCATGCGTCTGGTTTTCTGAATCGGTGGCGACACCTGTCGAGAAATCTTCTCGACTGCGACCACCAGGTTCAAAGGTCACAGACTGTCGTCGTCGTCGTCGTCGTCTATAAAAACCACCGACTTCCGGCGAATCCCGTGACGTCAATCTGTTATCTGGGAAATATGCAGAGGACGGGGGCGATAATAGAGGACATTGACAGCAATTTCGTCGCAGCGGTCGCAATTTTGCGATACACGGCGTATCGATTGGATAGCGAATAGACGCCTCCCCCACCGCAGCCGCCGTTCAGCCGAATTTTTGGCATTAGCCGAAATTTAGCCGCAAATTTTGGCCGAATTTTTTCATTGGCCGAATTTTTCTGTTGGAAAAATACGGTTAAGGTGTCTAAAAGTGAGAATCGAGGCAAGTGGATTTCTTAGGGTGGGATTTTCCGATATTTCCTCCATCTGAAAGCGTTTCTGACGACTGCCTTTGATAAGACGACGTGATGGTCGGACACTGAGACGAACGCGCATCGCCCATAATGCACAGCGCCAGCAAATGAGAAAACTGCCATTCAGATCGACTCCCATGCAGTTTGAATCAGATGCTGTCAATTTGTGTAGCGCCAGAATCGAAGTTTCCTAATATCCCGAGACTTTTCTGCCATTGTGATGGCGAAGGTTTCTTCCGGTCTTAGAGGAAATTGAAACCTGCAGAGACATTCATTCCTTGATTCCCAACATTCGCTCAAATCGTCTGTTGGAGGATTATTTTGACAGCAGGCATCTTCGAAGGATTCTCGAAATGTTCCGGGTTCAAATTGTACAAAAACTTGCCATGACGAATGAGCTGAACAGCAAATCTAATAAAAATTCGTCACTTTGAACAGAAAGTTTAATTATCTTGAACCGTATTTCCTGAATCTACTCAGCCTGAACATTGGTCCCGTCCACGAGACCACGGCTACTTGTAAGAGCGCAATATCAATTGTACGGAAGCCCAAAATGACCGGCAGTCGCATAAGATGCCACATTTTCGTCGAAAATTGACAGAACATTTTATCATCGGGAATTCGACTACACGAAAGTCTCCCCTTGACCGCCACCCCACCCCCACCCCCACCCAGCAGTCTGCTAATCATCTTAAGCGACTGTCTAATGGGGTCGCATTCGCTTGGAACACTCGACTGAGAGCTTCTCAGTCTATCAAAGTGTCAACTCAATCCTATTCTGATGATAGTGGCGCTTTAATTCTAGCCTTTAAATTTAAATAAGACGAAGAATCTGCAAATGAAATCTCTCAATTCTGATGACGTCACATCCGCCGGCGTTTCGCTGTCGCTGTTATTCGACGATCGCAGGTGACCGTGACGTCAGAATGGTCATGTGGTCCGTTCTTTATGTAGCGCCAAACAGAGGAGCGGCTACTGAGTGACCTGTCGAAGACAGCCTTCGATTCGAAAAATAGGATTTGGGTGTCTGACAATTTTGGGGATGGGATATCGATTTCCCACGGATTTAAAAAACGGAAATAGTCGGTAGGCAGAGATGACTGTTTCTAGATTTCTGGATTATTGGGGGTATCTCTCACACTAATTGAGGATTTCTGTCATACGACTCATACCAACGGGGAGGCGGGGGGAGGCGGGAGGTGGTGGCAGGCACCGCTTAGCATCCGCCAAAGCTTTTAGACTGATTTCTCTCCCCCTCCTCCCTCAATCATGAAATTGCTTTTGCATAAGCCACTCTCTCCCTCTCCCTCTCCCTCTGTCTCTGCCTGTCTCTGTCTGTCTCTGTCTGTCTCTGTCTGTCTCTGTCTGTCTCTGTCTGTCTCTGTCTGTCTCTGTCTGTCTCTGTCTGTCTCTGTCTGTCTCTGTCTGTCTCTGTCTGTCTCTGTCTGTCTCTGTCTGTCTCTGTCTGTCTCTGTCTGTCACTGTCTGTCACTGTCTGTCTCCGTCTCTCTGTCTATCTAGACTATACAGTACTAACAGCAGTAACAACCACCAGGCGCATGGCGGCACTTTGTTTCAAAAAGTTCCATAGAACGTTCAGAATTCCATTGTCCCTTATCAAGTTATGTCGTTATGTTGTATATCATTTAGACAAACTGAATTGCCTCTGCGGACAATTTGCACGGAAACTCGCTAAAACGTTTCCAAGGAAAATGAGGAGAAGGAGGAGGAGGAGGAGGAGGAGGAGGAGGAGGAGGCAGTGAAATTGCATGTGCAGAGGCGTCCTCTGGCGTCGTTTTTCGGTCAATTCTAATTTATTTCCCAAGACCAGAATATCATGGCTTGCTTTTATCCCTTTTTTTCATTTCTCTGAGTGAGTTAAATCCCCTCTCATTCCTCCTCCTCCTCCTCCTTCTCTACCGTCGTTCATCTCCCACTCCGTTCGTTTCCTTCTACTTCTCCCTCACCTTGCATCTCCCTCTGCCAATGGTCTCTCTGGGTGGAAATGGTGGGGAACCAATGTTTCGAGTGCGTTGGGGGTGATTGTAGTCACTTGAGTAAAGGGGCAGTGACGTCATAGAGGGCAGAGCAACGAAGCACCAGAGACGCGAACGAAGAGTTCTGCTGCCGCTGAACCTTTTCAAAAGCATAAACTTTGTGCACTATAATGTTTTTGTATTTTTAAATCCTGTTTTTTGGCTAAATGCTCTTGCAATTTATTTGGCAAATTGGTATTTTTCGCTAAAAATTCTGCCAGAAACATTTTAGGAAAAAATCACGAAGAACGGATTCAAAGTTTAGAATTCTCACAGACGACGTCTTAGCTTCGTCTTAGCATAATTCACTTTTAAAGCATTTTTTTGTAAAATGTCAGAAATTTCTAGGATTCGCCTCTCTCGTCGTCTTCTGCTGAGTCACTTGTAGTCGTCTGCGCCTCCTTCCGATGACGTCAGCGAGTCTTCTAACGAAAATTCCAGCGGCAATACTACTACTCGACGGTGCTCTTGGCGCTTGGGGCACACTGGCGCTCGGCGCCGAGTGCAGGGAGACAGCTCGCTGCTCGAAATCGCCGTCTAAACAGAAGACCGTTTGGCTGTGGAACGATACAGTTGTATACAGCATAGTAATGTACTCACGCGTTGGCGCTGTATAAATTCAGAACCGTGAATAGTTGGAGATTTTGAGGCAGAAGATCGTCAAACCAATCTCAGACACGGTTAGTCGCCTTTTCACGCGTCATTATCACGAGATCGCAAATTATCACTAAGCTTTAAATTATCACTATGCCATAAACTATCACTATATCGTAATTTATCACTATGGCGTAAAATATGCTATCTGAATTGAAACTATGTCGCGGCGCTATAGAAGCTGAGTCTTTAGAGGTCATGTCGTTGATGGAAATCATCCAAAGGTCGATACGAAGTCGATGACGTCACATTCTAGTGAAGGTAAAGAAGGTTTCGCTTGAAGAAATAGTTTGAGGCAAAGGAATAAAAATGTCTTCATCCAATACTTATATTGATCTGTATGTAAATATTCATTTGTAATAATAAATATCTGTAAAGTAATTTGATCATTTATATAGCGCCTGCTCCAGAATTATACTTATCATTCTTGTTCAATATTATGCATGCATGCATGCAGGGAGAATTCGTTGTAATGTATTTAGCGGGTCTGTAAAATTGAGAACGTTATTTCCGAATTATCCAAAAACCATTCAATGCAGTAGCTCATCACACGGGACCGTACATTGCGGCACTCTATAACCGAGTTTGCGTTATAACCGAGTCCGTTATAACGAAGTTCTACTGTATACATTTGCTTCGAGTATTTTTGCGTTGTTCTTCCTCTTTGCTGCTTGAATATATATATATATATATATATATATATATATATATCCGTCTTTCCGTCTCTTCACAAAGTGCCACTAGAGATTGGTTTGTCTAAATGGCGAAACGTACGCGAAGTGACAGTAGTTTCAACGGCTATCCACTTGTGCGACTTCTGCATCTCGCGGATCCCCCTCAAACGCCCCTCCATTAGCGTGTATTATCCACCTTCGATCACTTCTGAGAAGACGTGATTTAATGAACCTCCGTTTGACATTTGTATACGCGCAATTTTTCATCCAGAAAGTGCGCGACCATTCACTTACTTACTTACCCATAAGTCTTCTTGCATTGCACTCTGAGGCTGTTCCGAAGACGAGCATTTAGTTTTTAATATCGTGAAAGGAAAATTAATTCTTTCCACGAGCAAGGACACCTGTATTATACGTCGAGTACACCTGTATGGCTTCGATTAGAGCAATAGAAAAATAATAATACTATATAATAATTGCAGTTCTTCAGAATCAGAAGCTCGTCACAGCTGCTGCTGCTGCTGCTGCTGCTGCTGCTGCTGTTGAGAGCGTGATGAACGAGAGCAGAGAGAGTCGACGCTTTACGAGAAGTAAATTCTCTTCTTCAGGATGTCGATCATCCTTTCCACTGAGTTCGGACACAAGACGGATTTTCCTCCAGCGTCCCGAGGTCACCGAGGTCACCGAGGTCACCGAGGGGTCACTTGTCTTCTGGCATCGGAGGGTCTTTAGGAGGGAGGAACTCGGTGGCGAATACGCCTGCCCCGTTAATTGACCTCGGTCCTTTGGCCCGTCGACTGAGAATCGAGTCGAAGCGAATGGTTTCGGAGAAAACCGTTTGTCAGAGAAATCCCAGAGAATCATAATTATATCTGCCGAAAAACTGATCTTAGAGAAAAAGAAACACACAGGCAGACAAATATAGACAAACAGACAGACAAACAGACATAAGTAGAGAACAGAAATAAGATCGTCGGACTCTGTGAAATTTTCATACAGGCTTACTTAACCTCCTAAACCACTTAAACACATTATTATTATTATTATTATTATTATTATTATTATTATTATTATTATTATTATTATTATTATTATTATTATTATTATTATTATTATTATTATTATTATTTGGACGTGGTGAGCATTTGGACACGGAAGGCATTTGGACGCGTTGAGGTAATAAGTTCTTTAATTGTTTTGGCTTTCATTTTTCAAAATGGCGGTTCTTTTAGTCCCACGTGATCGCAGTTGACAGCTCATTAACTCGAGTCAATAATTAAGACGATAACGCAGTCTCTGTCTTCGACACTTCGACACACAGGCTCTGATCATTCTTTCTTAGTGTCGGTCCCAAGTTATATTGTGTGTGTGTGTGTGTGTGTGTGTGTGTGTGTGTGTGTGTGTGTGTGTGTGTGTGTGTGTGTGTGTGTGTGTGTGTGTGTGTAAGTGTGCAGGTTCGTAAGTCACGTGAGTATTTAATAAAATATTCATTGTCTTCGTGGCTATTGGGACATTCAGTTTTTATTGTTATTGTTGTCGCTTTGACGACGAAATTTGTTGTTGCGTCGAAAATCGATCGCATAACCAACGCCGCCTCGCGCGGATGATGGCGCTATAAAAGTCAACCCGTGTCACGTGACTGTGGGACCACACGCGATGAAACCGAAATGGACTTCTGGGAAAATGGAAGCGAAACGAGGAAAGATTACAGAGAAGGAAGGAAGGAAGGAAGGAAGGAAATGACCGGAACCGGAAAAGACAAAAGAACTGGAATAAAAACACCAGAGCTGAAGAAGGACAAGAAGAACAAGGAGGAGGAGGAGGAGGAGGAGGAGGAGGAGAGAGATGCGATGAAACTGATAGAATAGTGAAATATGTCATCCATGACGAAAAGACGAAGAATATAAAGAGCTGTAATGTCAGTTGCGTTTGATTTGCCGCAATTGTTAAATTTAATACGGTGATCGGACAAAATAAACAAGATAACGCAAAAACCAAAAACCAAAATAAAAACACAATCTCAGCATTGTGTCAGCAACCAGTCTTGGAGTTGTGAAATTTGAGCTAGGGGAGGGGGAGGGCTGAGGACTGAAATTCAATGAATGACAGAAACTGCACGTATTCGATATGCGATTTTTCGGAGGGTTGCAAAGTTAGCTGGGGGTTCAACCCCCCTCCCCAACCTACCCCTTCCCCTCCCCCTCCGGCAACTCCATCACTATCGGCAACGAACAGAGCCACAGAGGCATGCAGCTGTCGTTTCTCCGTCGAATTCTGTGAACCAATGGAACGTCCGAGGACGGGTTCATCCAGTTTGCTCTCTCTCTTCCTACGCGTCTAGAATCGCAGGCATGTTTATACTTAATGAGGATAATTATCCCGGAAAAGCTTCAAAGAAGAAGAAGAAGAAGAAGAAGAAGAAGAAGAAGAAGAAGAAGAAGAAGAAGAAAAAGGAGGAGGAGGAGGAGGAGGAGAAGAAGAAGATCTTGCATCAAGAAATTGCCGGAAGACACCGAAATGACAGAGAATCGGAGTCGTTAAGATAACTTTTATGACGCATCATTGACACCCGGTGCCATCCCCTCCCCCCTCTCCCCCTCCCCCACGATGACACCGGTGTCGCTTCCACGAACGACGCCTTCAGGTGGTAACACCGTACTCGTCGATGGAGCGCCATGATAAGGACCCGCTCTTAGAAGAGCATTACAGATTTTTGCGGCGACATTCATCGCATATTTTGCGCTGCTCTTGAGCGCTTTTTCGTTCTCTTTTCCCGCTTTCGCTTTTAGAAATTCGATCGCCGCGTCAAACAGTCGTCATGGCAACGGTTACCGTGGCAACAGACAACGCCGCCTCTGCGGAAACGGAAACGGATTGCTGTCACGCTGAGGAGGAGGAAGAAGAGATGGGGCGGGTGGGGGTGCTGGTTCCGGTCGTCTTCTGCGTCGTCGTGGCGTTCGGTTGCCTGGGCAACCTGCTCGTGATGATCGTCGTCGTCAAGAACAAGGAACAATTCGCGAACACGACGAACATCTTCATCGTGAACCTGGCGACGGCCGACCTCTTCTTTCTCGTCTTCTGCGTCCCCTTCCACGCCGTCATCTACTCCACCCTCCAGTGGCCGTTCGGGGAATTCCTCTGTCGATTCGTCCATCTCGTCCAGTACTCGAGTATGGTGACCAGCATACTGACCCTGGTCGTCATGTCCGTCGACCGCTTTCTGGCCGTCGTCTACCCCATCCACACGAAGCACCTGCGCACCCCACGCATCGCCCTCGCCATCTGCGTCGTCATCTGGACGGCGGCCTTGATCATCGCAACTCCCTTCCTCGTGGTGTACACGGTGCGTATCTACGACCTGCCCCACTACGGCTCCCTCTCCGTCTGCGCCGACGACTGGGGTCCGAATTACCCGGACCACCGGAAGTCCTACTACATGGCACTTTTCGTCGTCGCCTACCTGCTTCCGGTGGTGCTGATCTCCGTCTTCAGCGCCTTGACCGTTGCCACGCTCTGGACGATGGATTCAACGGACGGACCCAGCGAACGGCGCTCCGTCGTTGCTAAGCGACGCGTGACGCGTCTCATCGGCGTCGTCGTCACGGCGTTCGCGTTGTCATGGCTACCGTCGCACGTCGTCTGGCTGTGGACGAATTATTTCGCGAGCAGCTGGGGTAACACCTACCCCTTCTACTACGGTCGGATAGCCGCGCACCTGCTGTCTTACGCCAACTCGTGCATGAATCCGGTCATCTACGCCTTCATGTCCTCGAAGTTCCGGAACGGTTTCCGGCGCGCCCTCTGCTGCCGAATGACGTCATCGCAGGCGGTCGAACTGACCCGGAAGTTCAACAACACTGCACACGGATCCGTTCTGAGACTTCATTCAAAAGACGACGCCGTATGACGTCACGTTCCTTCCGATGACGTCAGAATCGATTTTTCGGAATTTCCGCCGTTTGATAGGGAAACTTATGTACAGTAGAACTTCGTTATAACGGACAGTTTGTGGATTCATTCAAACAGGTGGTTTTTCTAGTTTGCTACAGAGGAGTCTGGACTTGTCAAGTTCCCGTTAGAGCCATAATTTGTATACCGTCGGACTCTGGACATGGGAATCCCTCTCAGAATTTCGATATTCCTTTTAGGAGCTACACTGTGAAATAACCAACGAAATATACTGTCCCCAGTTTGTATGTACAGAATACATACAAGTCTCCAGTTGGGAGGTACTACAAGTGTGTGGTGTGTGTGTGTGTGTGACTGTGTGTGTGTGTGTGTGTGAATGCCTTGTTCTGTGTTTCGAGTCGTATCTTCAGCTTCGTCTTCTCAAGAGACCGGAACCGGAAATGGGTTAATTGATGCTCTGATAGCGCGTGACGTAATCAGCCATGAACTTCCGGTATCGGATGATATTCAGCGGCGTTTATTGATTGAGGTGTCGTAAGTTGATCGGAGCAAGGTGGACACAGGTATGGGGTGGGGTGGGGTGGGGGGGGTGAGTGGATTTCAGTTGCTACGAACGCTGTGGCCAGGTATTCAGGTTGAACTTCCAGCGACAAATCGTTAATGTTCTGAAGTAGGCGCTAATTCTATTCGATTAGTTATCGTCTTTTATAGTTACACTATAGCGTACCTAGGGTCGGGCAGGTGGGGGCAGGTGCCCCTCGGCGCCACAAAAACTCTGTGATCGTGCTCTCTACTCAGCGTAGAAACAAAAGAAAGTGAGAAAACTGACTTCGAGGGCCGAGGCCGTTAGAGATCGATTTCAAGGACCATATTCAGCCACTATCTTTAGCATCCATTACTACATTGATATCAATCGCTATTGCAATCATAGGCCATCACCTTAAGCATTTACAACGCTTCATCCATGACAACCCCCGTTATTCCATAATGCTAATAATGCACAGGATTTGTGCAAATTCAACGGCAGTTTTGAAACTGATTTCGTCCTGTTACTACCCGAGGGGCACATCATAGACCAGTTCTCATCAGTAAAAGCAGGAAAAATACATTCGTAGTTATAACTTTTTGCCAGCAGAATGCTACGATTTTTTATTCAGAGATTTGCTAAACTGCTAATTTGATTTTCTGCCTTCTTCTTCAGTGGGCGCCAAGTAGCTCAGCCATGCCTCTGACACTGCATGCAGCAAATACCAAAACCCCCGAACATATTCGCTGAGCCCACTGATGAGTTTTCCAATGGCCTGCATGCAGTGTTTATTCTAGCCACCTAGTCATTGGGGGGGGGGGGGAGTTTATCATTTTCTGGGGGGACAGACGTTGGGGAGGTCATACTACTTGCCAAAATGTCAAAAAATTGTGGGGGGAAATTTTCAAACTTTGGGGAAAATTCGCCTCCCCTCCAGAGAAGGTCTAGAATAAACTCTGGTCTACATGACTCATCGCCAGACAAAGATCTCGCAGAGACGATTTAATTAGCACTGCATCTACGGAATGAAACCAACGCGGTATTTAAGAGTCTGACCAGTAGAGGGAGGGGGGTTTGACCAGTTGGGAGAATTCTTAATCGTTTCATAATGACCCAGTTGGAAGGGTGTGTCAGTAAACAGTGACCACGAATTTCCTCCATACAAATACGTCACCGAGTCACGTCCGTTCGTTTAGACCGTTCGTGTACTGAGCCATTATGAGCAAACCTACATGTATTAGGCAATTGCCTATTCATAGTTTTCCGGGTCTAAACTCTCTAAAGCCAGTCGCGATGTTTAAAAGTATTCTTCGGCGGCAATCCAGCAGCTGCAACATCGTAAGACCTTTTAGTACTCTATTTCAGGATTTCACGCAGGCCTATAAGGCAAACTAATGGTTCTGTCTATGAACCTAAATTGACAAATCTGTGTAATAGTTCAGTGAACTAAGCTCACATTGCGCATTATCAGCTCATATCCAATTACTATAATAGACCTGGCCATAAAATAGGATATAGTATTTAGAGTATTATATATATATAGGCCTATTATAAGCCTAGCCGCCTACTGCAAATACTATTCTATAGCCAGATAAGTAAACAAGGTAAGTAGGCCTACGCTAAGAAGTAAGTAAGAAGTAAGTAGTAAGTAGTAAGTAAGTAAGTAGGCCTACGGTAAAAAGGTAAGTAGGCCTACGTGACTTTAGGCCAGTGG
This sequence comes from Metaphire vulgaris, assembly GCA_018105865.1. Classification (NCBI taxonomy): domain Eukaryota; kingdom Metazoa; phylum Annelida; class Clitellata; order Crassiclitellata; family Megascolecidae; genus Metaphire; species Metaphire vulgaris. The sequence goes on along the minus strand of CM030869.1, from coordinate 11,624,618 downwards.
TTCTCGAACTTTTTCGATCCGCGGGTCTTCTGGCAAGTCCATATTTTCCCAAGGCTCCTCGTTTCAAACTTGAACAAGTGCGCTTTCTAAATAGCACTTTTTGAGTAATAGTAAGTAAGTAAGTAAGTATAATCTCCTGGATTTCAATAGCACCTTGGAAAGCAGCAAAACGGTAGCTGCTTATTCTTTTAGGCGCTGAGCCTTTCTTAAAATAGCTATGGGGAAGGATCAGCCAGGCAATAGCCAACATCCGAAGGGCAGTCGACATCCGAAGGCCTAGGGTCTAATTGGTACCAAAAGACCCAAAAGTATTGACAAGAAAAAAGAACAATAGCACTTTGTAGCAAAAAAACGGGAAATTATGATTAATTTGCAATAATTCACGGCTCTCTGGAAGGAAACCTCGGCTGCCCATGGAGCGGTGACTCACACTTTGGGAACCACTGCTGTAGGAGTGTAGGTCAATGTAACACAGATGCATAATTATTATGCGCTGTTGTAAAGCACCTCCAAGTTACGGTCCACACAGCGTATTCTGCATAGGTTCCTACGTGCAGGCCTACGTCTAACTGTTATATGTCATACGCGCGATGTTCTATATTTGAATTTGTTACTTGTACTGATTAGAGTGGCTCTATAGAATATCAGAACTTATAATTTGATTATCACTAGAACGAACAAGTCTATGATGCTCAAAATAATAAGAAGCAAATTTTCCGCCATTTTGCTAAGTATATTTTTTTATTACTATAAATCTTCCAATAGAGGCCGGATCTCAAGCAGCCTGGTATAATCATTTGTCTTTGGGGGATGAAATAGAATTTTATTACGATGTATTAAAAGTTTTACGATAATTTATATATTTAACCAAGCGTTTACTGCACAAAATGGTGGAAAATGGACTCCAATTTTCCTGACATTGTCTTCAATTGACAACTTCCAGTGATTATTATTTTATATTATCAAAAAGAAGAGTGCTGGTCTGAAGATAGTGCGGAGAAACTACCGTAAAACAAATATTACACCACGTACAATGATATAATAAATTCAGTTATATTTCAATATTAATGAATTTTCTACTAGAAAACTCATAAAGTAAGCTCGCTTTAATGGCCTTATTGGCATTTAACGTGATTTTGTGTATGAAATAATAGTTTAAATAAAAAAAGAACTAGTCTTATTCTACTCGGTGCGTCTTTCTGTAAATGGTTCCGCCATATTGTCAATTGGATCCGTTGAGTGAAACATTTAAGAGAATTTGTGAGAATTTCTTGTTTGGATTTGTCTTAGCGTCAGGTATTTTGTCAGATATTGGGACAGAATAATCTACGATCCGTATTTTTACGATTTATCGATAAATCAAAGTGGAAATTGCTTCGTAGCGTATCTTTCTGTGGCAGTATTTCGGTGATGGTGCTTCACATCCTTGTTTCTTGTCGCTTTAGAAGTTTCTGGTTTCTTTAGTTTCGTTGAAGATAAAATCCAAGTTATTTCGTGAAATTATATAGCTACATTTCTGCGATTTTTGGCCGAATTAATAGTTTTGAACGCTGCTGATGTGACGGAGTTGAGTGAGTTTTTGAAACAGGACAACGACGATTTAATGATTGTGTTTATTATAGAGCCAAATCTTATTTAGAATTTTATTTTAGTTCCAGAAATAAATGATCTTGAAAGTCTTCAATTTTCACGATCTTTGTGTGAGTGTTCGATTTGATGAATGACAGCATAAATTTCTATGAAATGCCATCGACATCCCAAGGATAAAATAATCTCATCTCATAAATTCCCCTTTCTCTCTCGAATGATATCCCCCTTCCGAATAGCTCCCGACAGTGATCCTGACTTGTGACTTAATAAGACAGGTTAATTTATAACCAAAGAAAGAAGCAGTACTTTGTGTAAAAATCCAACTTACCGCTGTACAGAAATTCTAGATATGCTGCATTTACTTTCTGAAAAATTATGGATTTATGGCATTCATTTAGCTCATGAATGCAGAACTCGTTGATCTTTTTGCTTTGTTTTTTCTGGGTTTATGCTTAGCTGGACTGTTGTTACTTGGGTAATTGTATTTGTGTTGTTTTGTCAGGATGGAAGCGATTGCCAAACATGACTTCCAGGCGACAGCAGATGACGAGCTCAGCTTCACCAGAGGTGCTAAACTCAAGGTTAGTTGGCTTCAGGACGCCTGGAAATATCTCACACAGGTTGATCTTAAGTCTTACCTGTGTGAATAGGGGAGCAGCATGCGTACCTCTCTAACAGCACCAATCATAGATTAAAGGCATTGGTGCAAATGCAGACAAGTTGGAAAGTGCAGTGAACAGACACTGACTAATCTCTTGCTGCACTTCAGCATTCAAGAGTGAAAAGTCCAGGAGAGATGAAAGACTTGTAGGTCAACAAACAAGTATTTACAGGAAACTTTTATTTAATGTGTGTTCCCAGCAAAGACCTACTATACTTAGGTCCTTGCTTTAGATGATAAAATGCTGGTTCTTATATTTTCACTTTGGACAATCTGTCATTGTTGATAGTTTATAAGGTCATTCTAGTCATCTACAAAATCGACCTTGTTTGTCTGTGAAATTGAGGTAGAGTAGTGTTTGTGGCCCTATTATCTCAGAGTTTTATTTTGAAAAAGCAGTGCTTAGACTTTAACTACTTTGTCTTCTTTGTTTATTATTTTTTTATTAATCATAATTGTTTTGCATTGAAACTGAAATGTGACAAATGTTGCTTCAAAGCTAAGTCGTCTTGTGGTTGTTGGTCTTACCAGGTTTTGAGCATGGAGGAAGACAAGAACTGGTACAAAGCAGAACTCGACGGCAGAGAAGGATACATCCCGAGCAACTACATTGAGCTAAAACCTCTTCCGTAAGAGCTCATTATGTCCCTCACGCCCAGCCTGTGTTCCTGTCCTGCTGTTCTATGCAAATGACAATACTCTGTTTGAGATAACATGTTATATGGAACTTTCTCATGAATTTAGAGATCACTGGACAATATTTGTTGTGATTGGAAGCACTTTAACACCTTATTTAGGCAGCCATTATATTCCATTGCCTCATTGTTTTAAGCTAGTATTGGCTATTCAAAGAGGTTTGTTGGTGTGGAATACATCTGCATGTACTTATTTGAGATGGATTGATTTGAGTGAATGTCATGATCAGCGGGAGGTTTTGCAAATGACCGCCCCAGCCAAACAATGACAAGTTCTGCTTGTATTTGACAGTTCTGATGCCAGAATTTTGCTGAATTTAGTCTGCAATGAACCTCTGAAGATCATGTTGTTGTCTCCTGTTCATGAACTAAAAATGAAGATCTCTTTGAAATGTCTTGAGTTTAGTGTGCTTAGAATTTGCACTTTAGAAATCAGTGCAGTGAAGCAGATTTTGTTTGGATTGTCGTCGTCACAGGTGGTACATAAGTAGAATAAACCGTCAAGACGCAGAGAACATGCTGCTCGAGAAGAACGCTCAAGGCCACTTCATACAGAGGGATGGAGCGTTCCTTGTTCGGCCGAGCGAGAGCACACCTGGCGAATTTTCACTTTCAGTCAAGTGAGCAATTCTGATTGAAGGAGGGTCAGAGGAAAATTTTTTATAATCTCATTTTAAGGGACTTGAGGTACATTTAAAACTTTCCTCATACTTATGAAGATTCTACTGTAGCCAATTTAAGTGCATTGAGATTTCTGTGAATGTAGCTGCACTGTGCTGTGTCTGGCCTTAAGTGATACAGTTGCGGTGACACTGTCTTTTTCTGTTGTCAGGTTTGCCGATCAAGTACAGCACTTCAAAGTACTGCGCGATGGTGCCGGCAAGTACTTTCTTTGGGTCGTCAAATTCGACTCGTTAAATGACCTTGTCAAGTATCACAGGACGGCCTCCGTGAGCCGATCGCAGACCATCTACTTGCAGGACATGATACGGGTGAGATGAGGCTTCCACTTAATGAAGTACCAGAAAACGTTATCTGCTAATGAGTTTCATTTGGTTGAATACTAATGGCCTGTGAAACCGTAGTACTAGAGATTTTTGTCCTCTTAAGATGAGAGATTTCCTCATTGACATTGAAATGTCGGTAGTTGAACGTGACGCAAGAGGTTGCTTTTGCAGCCAAAAGTGATCGCCAACTACGACTTCAAACCCGGGGACGCGGAAGAACTTGAGCTGAAGCGCGGAGACATCGTTTCCGTTCTCGACAAGAAGGACCCGAACTGGTGGATGGGAGAGATCATTCGGGGCAACCAGATATGCCGTGGACTCTTTCCTAAAACCTACGTTTCTGCTTACACAGATTAGAGACAAGAGAGAGTCATGACAGTTGAATTGCTGTGTATAATAACGGAGGAAAGGGAAATATTGTCGCTTGAACTACACATATACAGACATACACACGCGCGCACACATACTGATTAATTATAAATAATTAAATATATATATATATAAGTATTTACAAAAAGCATAAGAAAGATGCAAACCATTATACAAAACAAGTTTTTATTAGTGCCGTTTTTTAAAGCGCTTGCACGCGTTACGACGTACGTAATCTTGTATAGGAAAGTGAGTGGTTTTGTGGTCTTTGTAATTGTCCATTTAAGTTTTTTGACGTAATTTTGTGATTGCATTTACTATTAGGACCTCTACTTGACATTCAAAAGTGGCTTTGAATTTTGCTCCGCGTTGTATGCGCAAACTGTTAAGTTGCCCTTTAGCTTCTCGTTTTATCTAAGCCCACTATGAGGGTGCGCACGGTATGTACGCGGTTTTTGCAGAAGTTTTTGCATTACTTAAATGGCTTTGAGTTTTACAGTGAGCGCTCAAGCAGTTGACTATCTGATTTTTTCCATAGCTTGGAATTGTTCTTTCAAATCGTGGCTATTTGAAGGTTGTCTTTATTTACTATTACTAAACTCTTTTCTTTATATTTGAGAGAAAGATGCATTGTTGAATTTTCTATGTACATTTATTGTGTAAATAAAAGTAAACTGTTTAATTTGATAATTTTTATTTGTGAATGTCATTCTGCTATTTTAAAAAATCCCCAACCTACTTACTGGAGTGTTTTCCCAGTGTCTTTGAATCTTGAGACGTTAATATTTTTGTTTTTCATCCTGGGTTTTCATTAGACTAAGAACACTTGTCAGCTTCTGATTGTTTTGGCAAAATTCAGTTCTTTGTATGTCAGAACATTGATCTACAGTTTGAGAGTGAAGAAAATCATTAATAATTGGCCTTTGTGCTTTTTTAAATGACACACATTCAGAGTTGTAACTAAGATTAGTCTTATATGATAATATCATAATAGCAAGTATTGACTGTATTGAATTTAAGGTGCCCAACAGCATTTTGTCTTAACAAGCTCGAATGTGATGGACCAGATCCATTGTTTATTATGCATTGACTGTGCAGTTGTGTGTTATAACCAGATGGTGCAGTGAATGATGGCCGAATGTTTCAACTGTCAACACAGCTTGAGCTGCTGCATGGTACGTTGTACGAAGAGTTGTACTTTGCCAAGATTTGCAGGCAAGTCACTGAAATCGACCTGCTCATGACGTAGTAGTAGTAGTAGTTATGCTTTAGGATTATCACATGTATTTACAGTGTACTACTTTGTATGGAAGTCAGTATTGAGTCGTGTAAGGCAATGTATAACACTACATGAGAATTAGGTCATCTTTATTACTTTAATAATGTTTGTATTTGTGTGTGTTAAGGTTTATGCTGTTTAATACAGTTGCTATTGATTTATTGTTGACTGTGTGTATGATTACCTATGTGTATCAAATGTGCTGTACAGGAAGAATTAAAGACAGAGAGAGAGAGAGAGAGAGAGTGCTGTTTGTAAGATATTTCAAAGACCGATTTCTTTTGATGGGCTGCTAGACCGAGGGCTTCATGGTTCACAATTGGTAAAATAACAAAGCAGTTGAAGGAGTAATTAATTATCAGTTAACTGTAATATTAGCTGAGTATATTTAACTGAAGAGTTTCAATTCCTGGTCATGATATGAACTCTGCTTCTTTTGACGCGTTTCAACTCCTTAATTGGTTTGGTTTAGACTGCAATATGCAATGCCCAAATGCAGTGTTTATTCTAGACATTGGGGGGTTGTTTAAAATTTGGGGGAACAGACATTGGGGAGGTCATACTACTTGCCAAAATGTCAATTTTTTTGGGGGGGGGGTAAATTTCAAAATTTAGGGGAATTCCCATCCAGAGAAGGTCTAGAATAAACACTGCCCAAATGTAACATTTCTCTGATTCTTGGTAACAGTTAATCCTAATTCTTTGCATTCCAGTCCAGATTTGGAGTGTGGTGAGCTTGCGGCTACTATTAGGTTAAAATCTTGAGATTTTGGTATACATTATTACTTTGGACATCGAAAATACGAAGCAGGAACCGATTTCGAAAGTGGTTGTGATATTTTTGGCGTTCATCTCTCTGGTTTTGGTTTCATTTCTCCTTTGGGGCATTCCACAGTCGCTTGAGACTATTCAGTCGAATATTCTGTTCACCCCATCGACCTAAATAACACATCGAATGAAAACATTACAAAACAATAATTAAAAATGGACCTTAGGGGCCATCCATAAATGACGTAACGCGATTTTGACGGGTTTTTACACCCTCCCCTACGTAACGCGTCGTAACAACGCGTCGACCCCCACTCCCCACTTCTCGCCTTTCGAACAACCTTGACAAGAAAAAAGGGTCATTCTCATCTCCAAATTATTAAAAACTGATCCACCGAAGTTCAAGGTCGACTTACTGAGTTCGTCCCACCGCATCCGGTACTCGTCCGTCACGTGACCTCGCCGCTTGTACACGTCAGCGTTGTAGTCGGAGTGCGCCGTCGACTTCCGGTTGTAGTTATAAGTGTATCCGGGATAGACGTTGCTACGCAACAGCTGTCCGAGCTCCTCGTGATCTCGATCCGGAGAATTCTGGTCCCAGTAGTCCCACTGCTTCGGGTCCGGATCGCTCCATTTCCACTTCGGTTTCGGTTCAGTGACGGGAGGCCTCTTCGCCGCGGGAGAGGAGGCGGCGGCGGCGGGGTCCGCTACGCCGGTCGAGCCGCCCCCTTCGACCGGCGCCGCCGGGGTGAGGAGCGGATCGGAGCTCCACTTGGGGAAGTAGCTTCGGAGATCGTAGGGTGAGACGCCCCCTTCGACGTACGACCTCCAGTCGCAGAGGGGCTTTCCCTTCGGGTCGAGAATAGGGTAGTCAGGGTGGTCGTGTCTCGCCATGTTCCACAGCCGACCTTCACCATCAAACACGACAGAATAGAATCTCACTTGCAACAACAACAGTAATATATAGGCCTATATATATATATATATATATATATATATATATATATCGGACAAAATGGCGGACGTGAGGTCACTTACTATAATTATTAGGGACTGCAAATGGAATTTAAAATATTAAACTCTAAATCCGCCTATGGGTGGCTAGAACAGCCACTGAATTTACGTAGACTCCGCCAACTCACTTGCTTCCAGGATTTGTTCCGGATGCCTTTCCAGCTGCGGCCGACATCTTCCGGTCACCAGTATCCGGTGCTTGAGGTCTTCGTCCCTGAAGACGGCCAGGTTCAGTCGGTCGGACACGATGGCCTGCGTCCGAGGCAGACGGATGGGCTGTCGCCGGCGAAGCTCCCGCCGATAGGCCGCCTTAGTGACGTCGGCCATCGACCAGTTCTTCGACTGAACGAAATCGCAGTAGCCGTCGTGGTAGGCATGTCGGTGGTCGACAGACATGATGATGACGTCAGTGTCTGTTGTCCGAACGCCAATTTTTCGGAAGTTGTGACGTCAATCGATACTTTCAATGTACTTGGCACGAATATAAGCCTATGCCTGCGATTTACTCATTCAGTTTTTCATTCAGTGAATATCAGTCACTCGTTCGTCGTTCGTTCGTTCTTTCGTCTGCAGACACATTCGTTGAAACCGATGCATGCATTGATTTAATTCTGATAATAATATAATATATTATAACAAGGTTTAAAGTGGTTCAGTAGGGACTGCCCTGTGTGAGAACCACTACGTTGTTCCCGTCCAAATGGTAAATGGTAATGGCAGAGGCATAAACTATGTGCAGGAATCTTAGCCACGTTGTAAGATCATGAATCGTAGCATGATCGGATATTGGCCTATACAGAACATGGTCCAGAAAGGGTCGTACACAAACACACAGCCAGCCAGACAAACAAACAAACACACATGCGTTGCCAATTATATTGAAAAGGTCGGAAATTTCTCAAAACATCGAACACCTGGGAGGCATTCAAAGAACTATAAGAACCAATCGAGAAGCTGCTACCTGCTCTCTAAGATCCATACAATAGATCGATTAATCCTAAACAATTAATTTCTTAATATTATGAAATCCTATTTTAGGCATATATAGTAGGCCTACGACTTATAGTTATAATCCGTCTTGTCTGTTCCGTTTTGATACCAATTGCTGATGTTCTGGCAAATTGTCTTGTCTGCTTCAAATCGTTACTGCTTGATGGTTATGGCGCGTTGCCATGGTCACCCGATGCCATGACGACGATTAGGATTGTTGCTTATTTTTCATTATGGCGTTTCGAGACCAAATTAATTATCTAAACGAAAGTAATTTTGTTTATTTTCAACATCAGCTTGGTGCTCTTTATAAGTGTTCGCTATTCGTTCGTATATAAAACGTAAATGTCAATTCATTCGACGATTTATAATTATTTGCACGCCAATGCATCTTTTAGGCGATGAAAACATTCTACTGAGTCTAACACGTTTCAACGCTAGTAAATAATTATATCCAAGCATAATATGAGAGTATATTGCCAACACTGTGTATCATGTATGCGCACTTTGCGCAGCGTTTCTTAGGAGACCTTGCAATAGGGCGCTACGCAAATTTGACAATTGAACGCAGACCGGAAGTCAAATTGCCTCCAGCTCTTTAGACTTCTATGGCGGCAGCGACCGACATCTTGGATTTCGTGTAAATTCTCGCGATGTCTTGTTGTCATAAAGTTTTCAAAGGTACAACGACGACGACAACAACAAAGGCAACAGCATTATCGACTTCATCATTATCAACGACAACAGATCCAAAAAATATGTGTAAAGCCGATTACAACGTTATTATAGCTTTCGATTGAACTTGACGCTTTGTGATCGTTATATAGCGCATAGGCCTATATTTACGTTTGTATTGTCCGCACTGCTGACTTCCCCTGCGCCCCTTCTCCGTCGCAGAATAGCCGCTGATTGAACTACTAGACGCTTCGCCCATTCGCTATCTTAGCTACGAACACCAATGCACAATACGAAGTTTACTTTTTGTAAGATAATCGAAAAAAGATCGCAATTTCTGTGATATTATTAACGAATTAATAAAACTGAGGCAGTAGTGTTGGAGTGATTTTATATTGCATGTCGAAGCTTTGATCTCAGAGTTTTAAAATGGTACTTTGGTGGAGTTTCGGAATAGGCTAACCATAGGGTAAGGAGTTAAGGTTAGGGTTATGGTCATCTTTGTTGGCTAGCCCTTAAACTACGTATGCTTCGCCTCTATTATAGAACTCTACCCGGAACCTGCTTGGAGGGTGATTGATTTAAATGTATAGAACAAATGCAATGAAAACCCTTTCATTTATTTTAGATAACCGATGTTAAGATATTTGTTATTGATTTCTGCTGTCTTGTTACGAATATGAAAAAAAGCCAGACTGGTAAAACCTTTACCATAGCTCGCCAGCAGTATGTTTCTGAGGAGGTTATAGCAGAAGGTGAGTTTTGCTTTATTATTTTAAAATACAGTTTCTTAGTTATGGCTTTACAATTAAATGAATGATTTGCCCAAGAGGTTGTTAGTTTATTGAGTATTTCATCAATAACATTGAATTTTGATTGATTTTGGAGAAAGTTTATAATTATTTGTCGTAGTTACCTTTATGGTTTTGGTTGAGTTTGGACTTATCTAAGAAATTTTAATTTAATCTTTTTTATATTGTGATAAGTGCAGCATTTATTGTCACCACAGTTGTCTGGTGCTGCATAGCTGTTTTGTCTTCAAGAAACTCCATCCATATGCAGAATGAAAGAAGACAGAAAGATAAAAACGTTAGTGTTAGGAATAATGGAGGGTGTCAATAAGAAAGGATGGATATTGAAGAATGGCGTGGAAGCAGTTTACAGGATCTCAGTCACCGAGAAACGGACTGGAAATGAAGGCAACAAATTGTAGACGTGGCGCTATACACCAACAAGTGATGAGCCAACGGTTAATGATGCTGATGTTGATGATGTTTAGTCTTATAAGTTTCTGAGTCTTGATATGAAATAATTTGCATTATCTTTAAATTTTAAATTCCTTATTCTCAATAAAGATTTTCCACTGTGGAATCTGTTTTTTTTGTGTGTCTGGCACTAAATTTTGTTGTGTTGTTTTCTCACGAAAGGTGGTTTTGCTCTCGTATTTCTTGTTAAGAATGCGAAGTCAAAGCAGAGATATGCGCTCAAGCGCATGCTCGTCAACAACGAAAACGATCTCGCCGTTTGCAAACAAGAAATTCAAATCTCCGTAAGTTGTAAAGTTTCTGTAATTTGTGAATGTGTAAATAATGAAAATCATAGCAAGACTTATTTTAAAATATGATTTGCACAATTCAATTTGGGTTTGCTAATGCCATTGGAAAAGAAATGAATTTGTATAGAAGGATTAATATTAGTTCATCCTTTAAATGAATGAGTTGGTGGGTTGGTGGGTGAGTGAGTAAGTTTAGGGTGTTAGCATTTATGTCACTGTACTCACGACTGCAAGCTAATATCCAAACTGAGTATTGCTAGACAAGATTGACAATAATGTCACTGATGTGAAGAAAATTGTGTTGAAACCTTGTTATCATGGTTATCGTTTCACTATTACAGTGGCACTCTTAGGGGATGATTGTAGATGATTCTACTGCTCTTGTTGTTTGCAGAGTTGTCTTTCTGGTCACAAAAATCTCGTCCGATACATTGATTCAAGCTTATTGCCAACAAATAACAGTTCTGTGTTTGAAGTTCTGCTTCTCATGCAATATTACAAAGGTTATTGATTTTCACTGAATGCAAGATAATTTGTTGACATTTGCTTCATCATTATCATCATCATCATCATCATCATCATCATCATCATCATCATCATCATCATCATCATATAGGATTTGTTTCTCTTTTTGATACCTGTGAAGTTACGGTTTTGTTTTCTGAAGCAGTCTGTTTAATATTGGACATTAGATTATGTATGGATAATTCCAAATCAGTGCTCCTATGTGCATTGAATGGTTTATTTGGTGTCTGTTCAAATTAAGAGAAATTTGAATACTGATGTTTTAGATTCTGTCTTGGGTCAGATGAATGAGCGGATAGGAACTGGTTTCACGGAGGCTGAGGTCCTCCGTATCTTCTGCGATGTCTGTGAAGGCGTTTCCCGACTTCATCATTGCAAAACTCCGATTACCCACAGAGACCTAAAGGCAAGTCCCTTGTGAAATCTAACCATGTTGTTGAAATTTAACAGACGCTTGATCTTTTGCCTTACATTACAAAGTCTTTGAATTGTTTTTAATTGCTTTTAAATATATTTAAAAACCTTTCTTCTAGATTGAAAATATTCTCATGGATGAAGATGGAAATTATGTGATCTGTGATTTTGGGAGTGCTACAGGAAAGTGCCTTGACCCGGAAAGAGTTGCCATTTCGGAAATCGAAGAGGAGCTGTTGAGGTACAAGTTAAAAGTTAGGACCTTTAAGTAAGCTTATGTTCTTATGGAGTTTTTCTTAGGGACACCGCACTGGTGGTTATTTTTTGATGAACTGGTTACCTGATGACCTGCTAAGTTGAAAAGAAGGGGATTTTTTATCAGGGCTTCCTTCTGGTCACAGCCTTTATCTGCTCAGGAAAGAGCCAATTTGCCAGTCTGCAGAGGGAGAGACCCTCCCCAACTACCTAAAGGTAAACTACCTGCAAACAATAACTATGTGCCATTGTGGTTGATAGCAGGCTGTAGAAACTGCCTGCACTCAATATGCCAAAGAGAAATGAAGACTTAGCTTACTTTTAAAGCAGATATTGCATTTGTATGGCACCAACTTTGAAGCATCTTACTCTTTCTTGATTTAAACGGTGCTTGGGTTCTGAAGTTCTGTTTTCCTAAGCGTTCCAGTTGTGCGTATTTGTGACCGTGTGCTGTTACTCGTTTGCTCAGGTATACAACTCTGTCGTACAGGGCGCCTGAGATGGTCGATCCCTACAGTAGGAAAATCATCTCAACGAAATCAGACATTTGGGTTAGGCACTGAAAATGAAAATTACATTACCTGTCTATTTGGCCCTACTGAAAATTTGCATGTTATGCTTACTGATTGGTCTTTTTTTTATCTCTACAACATTTCTTCATATTGGTGGAAAATATCTGTGTAAACTGCACTGTTTGTTCACAGCCATCGGGAACAATGATTTACAGTATATGCTATGACAGATAGGCTATGGTTTATTTTCAATCAGTTCCTCATTATTAATTATTATTATTATTATTATTATTATTATTATTATTGTTGTTGTTGTAGAGGATTAGTATAGTTAAATTGCTTTTCTTATTATAGGCTCTTGGTTGTCTTCTGTACAAACTCTGTTTCTTCACTTTGCCTTTTGGAGAAAGTGCAGTTGCAATCCAAAGTGGTAAATTCAACATTCCAGAAAACTGCCGCTATTCAGTGCAGCTTGTATCTCTAATACGTAAGCAACTATTGTAGCATTTTAGAATTCACTTCCCGAGTAATTGTAAAACTGTAGTAAAACTGTAGTAAAGGAAAATAGATGTCAAGATATTACGGTTTTTGTTTGGTACATTGATTAATCGTCAGTATTTTGCTTTTGAGTGCAATTTTAATCATTGAAATTTTGTATATGTTGTTTTAGCAAATGGTTATTCTATTTTATGTTCTAATTCGACTTTAATATGAAGACAATATGATGAGTTTGCCATTTCGAAATCTACAGGGTATTTACTGACCGTGGACCCAGACAGAAGACCGGATATCTTCCAAGTTTCTCATGCAGCTTTCAGTCTGGCTAGAAAGACCTGCCCAGTGGAAAACCTGCATGTCAGTATTCTCTTGATGCCAGCAGTATTAAGAGAGAAAACTACAGTAAAACTCTATTAATGTCACATTAAATAGATTAATCATGTTGCACGATGTTCAGCTCAGTAGGAGTTGGAGATCTGGTTCTGATTATGACTAAGTGTGAGAATAATGCAATATTAACAGCAGTGAGGTTAGTCATAAGTCTACTGTGTATAATAGTCTGTACTATTCAGCATTTCAGTAGATTCTTGTTTTGCAGAATATAGATGGTTTCTTCTATTGTGTATCAATGTATTTATAATTTTCTCACTTCTGACGTGTTATTGCTGACTTTTGTCAACAGAAAACACCAGTTGTTGACATTAATCTTATTGGAAATTCCATTCGAAACGAACCTCTAGCTCAACAGTGGACCACGCCGCAAGCACCCAGGTACATTTGTCAATTGTAAACAACAGTTTGATGTGCGTACTTTATGTGTGTGCGGCCACCATATCTGCTTTGTCAACAGATTTAGAGTCACTTAGCAAGAAAACTTCAGGAAATTTGTGAATTGATTTGTGTTGTGGCTGTAATGTGATTTGACAAATGGTGTGTTTTATTTTGATGGAGTTTGGCATTCGGGAGACAGCTTCTTATTCAAGTGAAGTGTATATTCGAAGCTTTGAGTTGCTTTTGATGATTTTAGAATAATATTGAAACCATCGGCTGAGACAACGTCGGTTGTTCCTCGTGATCGACCGAAGGGCAAAGTTCAACCTCTGGGGCCTCAAGTCAGTCTTCCGATCCAGACGAGCATAACCCCCCGCCAGCGACCCAGTGCTGGGGGAGCTGTGTCTACACGACCAACCGGTCACGTGATTTTTGTTGCTCTGGAATTTCAATACATTATGCTGCTATTGCTGTTGTTGCTTTTGGAACTGATGAATTAAGTATGTAGAAAATGACTACACAAAGATATGAAGAATTTTGTGGTTTTTATTTTCAGATGCAAATCCCGAAAAGACCGCATCTTCCAGACATCTTGCTTTTCCATCTTCCTTTTCTGCTGCTGCTGCTGCTGCAAATGACTCTTCACTTTCTGGGACAGCTGGTGTACCACATGTTGATGTCCCAGTACAGCCATCTGTGGATCCAAATTTTGCACCTTTCCAGATGGTCGACCCTCGCCATTTGACAGGACAACCATTTCCGCAGACCATTCAGACAATGGACCAAGAACAGTACTTGCATTACCAGAATTACCTGGCCCAGACGAACGCATTCCAGTTTCATGACTCCGAACAGGTCGTGGCTTCCGTCGCACCTTTTCTGTTTCCAGGTAACGCGGCGCAGGTAGTGGTCGGAGGCGTGTTAGCCGAGCAGCAGCAGCAGCCGCTGGTGTTCGTTGATTCTCACGCTTTGCAGAATTTCCACGCACAACCGGTTACGGAAGTGGCTGGAGTTGCTGTGCAGCATCCCGCACTCCGGTCTGTTACATCTCTTCCACTTCCAGCGGAAAGCACGGAGCCATTGGATCCGAGAAAACTTTATGGATCTGTGGCACACATTCAGCAAACGGTATTGGTCGTTTGTTGATACTTTGGCTGTGAATGACCCTTGAACTTTTTGGTGCCTGGGTTAGAAGAAATAATCACGAGGACATTTTTTATGCCCAGAAAAATCACAGCCATTTTGTAATTCTTTTGTGTAAGCAGAAGATAAATTCATAATTAAAAACTGATCAAAATTTTTAGGGTAAAAATTTAAAAATTCAGGGAAGGCAGCCATACTGCCTTGTTCAAGGTTTTATAGTTATTATTACCATTATTATTATTATTCTTATTATTGTTCTTCTTATTATTGTTCATATTATTATTATTATTATTATTATTATTACCATTATTATTATTATTATTATTATTATTGTTATTATTATTAAGTTGGGGTATAATGTAAAGGTGTCATGTGTTTCCTTCCATTCATAATGATATTTGCTAACTAGGCATTTCCTAAATAATACTTTTTGTTGAATTGGTTTGTTGCTTCCAGCAGGAGTCAGGATTTCTGCTTTGCTTGCATTAATGTCTCTTATTTTAGATAATTTTGCATATTTGAAGTCTTTTTTTGTTTATACTAATGCTATATCAATTTGTGTGATAAACTTTGCTTCGTATAGTTGGATGACAACCTGTCACGGTCACCGTTTGCCGAGCGACACAGACGAATCGCAAGTGAAACATCGCTTGGTTACGTTTCCTTGGAGTCCAGACCGCAAAGTGCCTTCAGGTTCAATCATATTTAACTTGATTAGACTTAAATAAAACAAGAAAACGTTTTTGTTGAAATCTGTAATATTATTTTGGGCAGGTTCTTATTTCACTAAATGTGGGTAATGATGCTGCTGGTGGTGGTGATGATGACGTAAATGAAATGTTGAAAATTTTCCTGATTTTTTGGCAGGAATAGCTCTGTTGTTTCTGATCATTTGAATGAGGAGCAGTCATATCTTGTGGTGGGTTCATCCCAAATGAAATCACCCAAAGGGTTAGTGATTCATCTACAGAATCATGCAAGACATTTTGTGCACGCGCATAGATATTGACATATGTACTTTTCTAGCCCAAGTTTTTGTCAAAATGTACGTCCACTTGAGAGGTGGTCGTACAGGTTCTCTTGAAAATGGTAGCCAAAGGTACTGTTGTGAAACTTTTGTAGACTGGTTTTCTTCTCTGACTCGATAACAGCATTTAGAAGTGGTTTTATTTTGAACAGGTCACCAGTGCGACCGTCATCCACTGAACCAGTCTCGTGGTGTCCTTTTGGTGGGGATAAGTTTGGAACACTTCCATCTGAGGATTCGATGTTTGGGAGAGAATTTGATCAGCTGCAGAGAGGAGCTGGCAGCGGTGAGCGGCAATTGATGCTCTGTAATTTGGGTGTCTCTGCACGATACCTGACTTTAAAGGGTAAAGTTGATTACGTGAAAGTTACCAATGTATGACTTTGACTTTGACTGTCCCCAATTAGAAGGCTCTATTCTTCTGTATTCTTGTGTGTTGCTGACTATTTCTTGTTTTGTTTTATAATGGAATGAGAGGCAGATTTTAATAAATCTGAAAATATTGTTTTGCAGGCACTTTTGGTATGAAATGTCAAGAGGACCTTGGAATGTCGTCGAACAGCCAGTTCATCACGTCTGGAAAACAGTTAACGACGGAAGATGTACGCGCTCAGTTTCTGAAGACTACTTCTGAGGTGCCATCGGTGACTACACAGTATTCCAGGTCACCCGTCGATGTCTTTGACGCTGCACCTTTCCGTCGACATCAGCAGAAACACGGCACTGCGCAGAAGCAGAAGTGCGGTCCAGTAAAGGCAGTTGTGCCTTTTTCGCAGACCCAGAAGTCGAATGAAAGACCCGCGTCGGTTGAATCTTCAGCTTCAGTTGTTGCTTCCAAGAATGTGCAGAAGTTACCTCAAACTACTGAAACTGTTGCTGTAAAACCTGTTGCTGCAACAGTGGAGTTTGGACATTCGCAGTGCGGCCAGCGTGAGATTGCTTCAAGAAGGGATCCTCGAATAAAGGCGATAGTGAAACAGGTGGATGCAAAGGTAAAAGCTTCCTCACCTGTCGGTGCTAAATCCTCGAATGATTTGCATCAGTATCCTGAAATCAGTCAATATCCTTCTGGTCAGTTGGCAATGCGCTCTCTGCCTGGCTCGATACCTGTGATTAACAGTGTGGATGTAGAAGAGGAAGATTATGAAGGGCGATCGAAGGAAAACAGTTTACACAAGTCTGTGCTCATCAGAGGTCGCAGAAACACTCGGGACGAAGGAAAATCAAGGAAGAAATGTGGCATCAACGGCGACAACAATGAGGACGATAGAATCGTCAAGACATTGGCACTGCCGTCTGGTGAACCCAGCTATGGAAGCCTCAAGTCAAACAGAAGTTTTAAAGATCAGAATGTCACTGGTTTGCCATCAGAGTTCGCAAATCTTGGATTTTCTGAGGAAGATTCGGATGCCTTGACTTCCCTCGAGACTTTGAAGAAGGAATCTCAGAACACAAAGATGCCCGCTGCTGCTGCTGCTGCCGAACCGCAAATGCCACGGCCGGTCCAGGACCCGGGGTTCCTGCCCGAAGGTAGCCACACTCTGCCGAGGGCCGAAAACAAGAAACGACGCCGTGTTCCGGGATCAACGAGCATGACACCTGTCGGTTACAAGATAAAGAGTACTCTAGTGTAGCTGTCGTTTAACGTGTATTGTTCAATCATGCATCTTGTACTGCTGTTGCGACCGTCATCAGCTCGGTTAATATTTTTTCTTATATCGCCAATTTTGATCTGTGATTCTCACTTTGCTGCATAGGTGCACATTAGATCAACCGATTGGTCGATGCGCTTGTATTAGTAGAGTATATCTACGTATGTTGTGTTAAATGTATTACAAAAGTGAAATTGTGATTTTTTTTTATTGACATATTCTCGATTCTATCAAGAACACAGGTAATTGTACTACGCTTAGAAACTTGTTGGATTATCATCGCTATGCAATAACATACTATTCTGCTCAATATGTGTCGTCTTCTTTTGATGAATTTTGATATTTATTTCTACTACACTGGATGCTAGATTATCTACACTGTAGGTGGTGCACTTAAAAACATCTGCAAATTATCTGATAATTTATAATGGCCTGATGTGGTGGGAAAGTGTATGGCAAAACATACAGAGATGTGCCTTTTTATTTTTGTTTAGATATCATTTTATGTAAGCCTAGTCTGTGTTTGGATTGATCACATTACGAAATTAAGGAGTCTGTAGCATTGGTTTTATGCTGAGTGGTAGCTTGCCCAGAGGTAATGGCAGTGTCATATTTGTGAGGGGGAGTGCCTGGCCATTCCTTAATGACTCTTCCACTGGTCCACTCTGCATAGCAGAAGGCAAGTTTCATGCTGTCATTAACTTCTTTGACTACTGTAACTTATTTAGAATAAATGAAAACCTTAAAAATTTCTCTCCCCTCCAATGGCAACCCCTCTCCAATTGGTCAAGGCCTGAAAGCCAAACATATCATATTTTAAAACTTATTTATAAAAACATCTGTGATAATTTTTACACTCAAATGGAAGAGGAAGGCCCAGGAAAAGTGAATCAACAACATCAGAGAAGACAGATTGACTTGAAAGGAATTTCCATCACAGAAGGATGATTAACTGAAGATGGAATTTCTTGGAAAATGTTTATTGTCTAGCTATTGCCGCTAAGGAGTTGGCAGAGCACGAAGATGATTAGGCTACTGCATTTGTTTTCTATTGCAGGAGTCGCCATTGACGTAAAACTTGGGTGAAAAAGTGGGGCCCATCCCATATACCTTCCAATTTCCCTATGGTAGCCTCTCAAAAAGTGGGGGATCGAGCTTAGGGGGCCTATGGGAGTCATCGAGTGCAAACTAAAAGTGCATTTGCACTAATGCAAATTTAGCGCAAGAATACATCGCCGAACTATATATGACCTCAACGATGCGTCTTTCGCGCGTCATATTATCGAATACAGTATGGTCGAAAAGTTATAGACGCTTTATATTTTTCCAGTATTATGTACTTTGGGTCTATTTTAAATAGCTCATGTTGGACCTCATTAGTTGACAAAAACATTGAAGACATGCAAGCGGAGTTTTAATAATTGTTGCAAGAATTATGAAGAATAGCGTGTGCATGAGTAGTGAGTACAGATTCTGACGGCCAGTGATATACAGTAGCAAAGCCTGTCAGAAGAACGTAGTTTTTCTGCGAACATTAGATACAGCAGAAGATACACCATGTTCCCATTTAGGCACATACAAAAGGTTATGGATTGGAGTCTTTGTGGATGTATTTCAACTTCATGGGCGTCCGGAGGGGGTGCAATTGCACCTCCCCTGGAAAAATTGTGTAGTTATGAAAAAAGTAAAATTACTTGTTTCTTTCATCACAAAACCTTGCATTGCAAGTTTGCACCCCTGGAAAAATTTTTTAAATTTCTTTCGTCACAAGACCCTGTTTTGCACCCCACTGAAAAAATTTCTGCAGACGCCCAAGTTCAACTTGTGGCAATTGATGAAAAAGGGTCGTCAGCAAACGACCCAGCAATTTACCAGAGCTCATTTATTGACTGACATATTTAGTCCAGAGACATCACATTGGAACTGTGCAAAAACGGCCGGGTGTATGTCAAAGCGCATAAAATCTACACGACAGCCTACAAAATACTGATTTTATGGCGAATGAGCACACACTGGTGTTGGATATCTTAGATATGCTGTGTTTGAGCGATGTATTAGCTAACGTGAAACGATCCTCCAACAGCTCCTTGGGTTCAACACAGCTTCAGAGAAGAAGACAAGCATGCCGCTGCAACCTTTACATCGATACGGCCATAAAGTTTGAAACTGGGAAAAACAACGACGGGGACCTCAGGAACAAGGTAAGGGGTAACGGCTGGGTTGAGGGAACAAGGTAAAAGGAGAAAGAAAGGAAGCAGTCGAGAGTAAGACGTCGAAGGCGTGACAGGCGTCAGAACTAGTCTTGTAGAGGTAGAGTAGAGAAATTAGTTTAAATCGTTCGATAAGACACTTGAGTTATCGTTGTGGGTAGTTCGATAGACGTTCGAGGTAAACAGTTGCAGTCGCTTGGTGAAGAAGGTTATTATATGAACGATTAAGGTATATATTTAAGACAAGTTTTTATAATGAAACGTACTTTCTGTTTATTGCCATTAATTATCATTAGTTACTATTAATAATTATTACGCTTCGTTCTTCATAGCCACTTAACGAAAACATTATATTATACGGACACTACGAGTACATATACGTTTGAATTACATTTTTAATAAAACACATCTTCTATTTATCGTTACATGTAATCACAGTAAACTCTCTAAGTTGGATGCGAGTGACCGACAGGAGTAATATAGAAAGGCCTTTGATGATCTCAATCGACAATCTTCGCCGACCAGCGAAGTCTTAGCCCGCGGACCAGAGCATAAAAGTTGTCCATCGGCCATTCTGGTAACGACGAAGAGTAGATTTCTAAACGACCAATACTGAGGGGGGAAGAATTGGGGAGGGTGCACCCCGCAAGCGTTTCAAACACTATAGGGTCTCTTTTTCTGGCCTAGCCTGTAGTCATACAGTCGTAAAAATTGAGTCCCACGCTTTTGCTTGACTGGCTGCTGAAGATAAAACGACTGAGCATCCGACATCATGTCACATTGAAAATTTTTGTTATTTACAATAATATCTGTGATAATTTCCAGGTTTATGCTGCCTATTGCAGGGGTCTCGAAGGGCAGGCACGGAGTGCATTCGAACTAAAGCAAATTTCGCGTAGGGATACATCCTACAGGCCATTCAACAGCGGTGATGCGTCTTCGGCGAGGACGCTTCAGTCCGCGCCTGTCTTTTGAAAGGTTGGTAAAATTTTAAATTTTTGAATTTTGACCGTTAATTTTTAATGAGATTATTCAATAATTTCGATCAGATTTCACGATAAGAACATCTTAATGACAGCGAAGAACAAGTGTTGCGACGAGCGAAGGCATTTGAAACGATTTTAACGTAGATTTTAAACGAAATTTAGTTGAGATTTGTCCGCCATCTAGCGGACACGATGGTCATAGCCATTTGAAACTAAAATTTGGGGGCTACTTCCCTAACTATTCGAAGTTCAGTGACACTAAAGAGCAAGTTTAACGACTGGTGCAAGAATATTAAAAATTTTAACAGAAAATTATAAAAATCTGATCGAAATTTTCTTCCTGCTCCAGCGGCGGTAGCCTAATCAAGAATTAAGAGAATTGGCAAGACTTTGGGGCTTGGTTGGAGTTTTTGGTAATTTTAATAACAAATGTGAAATTTCGAGATTTTGTTCCCCTCTAGCAACGGAAAGCGAAAATGCGTGAAATTCAATGGCCACATTAATCTTTTGGATCTAAGATAACTGACTGAAGAACTTCTATAACGCCATTTTAGCATTGCACGCCGATGGTCACTATGATATTTAGGTCTTGTCCGACTTCTATTTCTTTAGCTACAAACTTTTATTTTCACAAATGTTGATCAAGTTTAATGGATTTATTTTATGTGTAAGAAAATCGGAGGATGAAGAAAAAGAAAAGAAAAGACTTTAAACATCGGAAGAGCGCCTCCACATGAACGCAGCTGCTGCTGCAGCAGTCGGTGGTAGTGGTAAGAGAGGCTGTTGGTCATGTCCACTGGTCACTGAATTATGGTAATGTATTTTAGTCATCAACATGCAGTAGGCCTATTTCAAAATTTGAGAATTGTGTTGCTAAGATTTTAACAAACTGTGATGACATAGAAGCAAATGCTGTTGCATTGAAGACATTTACAGGAATTGTCACTCAAGCCAAGTATTGTCTACTGGTTGTAAAGACAGGTAAGGTATTAATAATATATTATTGAAGCAGAGTTTGCAGAAGTAAGGTATTAATAACACTGGTCTACGTCAATTTTGCTGACTTGAAGACAACATGTGATCTTTATGTATTTTGGTGTGCTGAATCCAAAAATCACACCCATTTTCTCCTATCACGTCCAGTTTTTCCGCAAAACGCTGTTTACTGATTTACTGTTTACTGTAATAATGTAGCATTATGTATTATAATTCTTTAGCTATATTGAATATGCAAAAAGTTAAGGATGTGCAAAAAGATATGCTTAATATGCAGTGGGCATAACTATTTAATAATACAACAGTTTAATAGGCAGTTTTAAACTGCAGACGTCAGCATTTTATGGATATAGGCCTATATAAGCAGCGTGAAACCGACGGCAGCATTCAGTCGTTCATGAGGCTTACAAGTCGCAGTAAATTTAACTATTCTAACTAGCTTTCTGTGGAATATGTCACCCAGCACCCGAACACTTCGTGAGCAGTGCAGGAATGATCCTGACAAATTTTGCTACATCTGAGGTTGCTTTACAACACCTAAACAAAGGAGATAGGTGTCTGAATTTGTGCATAAAGCTTAGCATGCATATTTCGCAGTTAAATTGAGTGACCAGGAAAACCTTGGGCACCACATAAAGTGTGCAGGACATGTGTTGAAAGCCTCAGACAGTTCATAATGTGACTAAAGGTCAGAGAAAAAGTCTTAACTTTGGAGTTCCAATGGTGTGGCGAGAGCCTCAAACCATGCATGTTGATGACTGCTACTTCTGTCTGGTAAATATTTCAGGCATGTCCACAAAGGCAAAATCTTCCATCCAGTACCCAAATCTCCCCTCTGCTCTGAGACCAGTTGCTCACTGTGACAAAGTTCCTGTACCTATTTGCACTACTTTGGGAGTTTCTTACGAAGATGAATTTTGTCAGTCAACAGACACCGATTGCGAAGATTTCGTGGCCTTAGAAGTTGACGCTGGAATGCACCAAACATTCAACCAAGCTGAGTTTAATGACCTAATATGAGACCTAGATCTGCCGAAGTCGTCAGCAGAGTTACTGGGTTCAAGACTGAAGGAAAAGAATCTGTTCAGTGTTGGCCCCAGGAACCACGCTTATGTATCATGGCAGAGAGAATGAATCTTTTCAAACATTTCCATATGGAGGAGGAGTTTGTATACTGCATCAACAGCAAAGGACTTTTTGAACCAATGGGATGTTATAGTTGTAGACAAGATGCTTTTTGCGACCTGATTACTGACTTACTTGGCAACTTAAGAGTCGAGAATTATGACCTTTCAGTTAAAAATTCAAGATTGCTTTTCGAAGACTGGGAGCAAACATGAGTGTCAAGTTGCATTTCTTTCATAGCTATCTGAACTTCAAATCTTGGAGCTATGAGTGAAGAACAAGGAGAATGCTTCCATCAAGACATCAAGACCATGGAACGTAGATATCAAGGCAGATGGAACTCGAACATTATGGCAGACTAAGTACTGCTGGTGTTTACAGCGTGACAACTGTGACCATAACTATACCGGAGCATCCAAAAAAAGAAGATTCCTTTCTCAAAACTTAAATTTAAGCAACTAGCTATTGCTCTTATTGCTCTCTTGGTTAGAAGACAGACTCATTTTTGGGCTGAATAAAAAATATTACGTGTTATCGGTTCTTCAGAATTTCCTATTTTCCCTTATGTTTGACTTTAACACCTTTAATTAAGCATTCCTAATTTGCGAAAAAATTTGACGTGTTGCATAATTTTTGACTTCATATCTGGAATCAGCACCTCTCAATTGGGTAAAATCAGCAAAAATACCTAGGTCAGCAGAAATTTTTTTTAAAAATGTAGACCAGTGTAATATATTATTGAAGCAGAGTTTGCCTAAAGGAAGATGAAATCTACAGCAACAGGTTAAATAAATAATGAAATTGCTGAAGTTCTAAGTCTAATGTGTTGTTTTAATGTCACATTAAAGAAATATGTGCATATTGTGTTGTATCAATTTGTCTCAATTTTAATGCTTGATAGTTAGATGCACCATAATATTGAAATAAACTTCCATAGAATTGCAATGCAATTTAGGATGTGGCCTTTATTAAACAGTGTCTCAAAAATACTGTTTGATGACACTTGTAGCTGAACTAGCAATTAGGCAAAGCAGTGTGAATTTTCAAGAGACAAGCCTGATTATAAATAAGGCTTGATTTAGCTATGGCAGTGATTAGGAAGTCTGTTTGATTAGACTTGTAGGCCTAGTTGAACTTGGAAATTATGTGAAGCATTGTGAATTTTCAGAGACAGAAGCCTGATTTAAATAGATGGATAAATGATTTAATTATCATTACACTGCTATTGAAAAAGGCAGTTATTTGCCAAGTCTATTTGATTGGTCTTGTAGTTGAAACTATTGAACTAGCAATGTTTTGAAATTTCAAGAGACCTTAGCCTTGCTAAAGCCTACTTAAATAGGGTTCCATATCATTGCACTGCTATTAACTATGATGATAATAATAATAATAAGTATGCACTTCTATAGCACCAGTTCTAATATCCATTATTTGAGGAGACAGATTTCAGTGATTTGCTAAGCATTTTGGAGTAGCCAAATTGAGATTTTGGGGTAACAGGCCAAATCAGAGACTTAAGTTAGGAAGTGAGTTCTTGAATGGGGTTGTAAGCATATATTTAGAGAGAATAGTGTTAAGTTAGAGCAATTGTTTTGAGAACACAGACAATTGCCAGATATAGAAAGATAGGCCTACATATAGCAGTTATTAGACTATGGTGTTCAGTGTTGCTAACTATCGGGTTTGACAACAGTTTGCAGAAAATTTCCATTTCGCCAATAGTGATGCCTTCAAGATATTGTATATTATATTAATTATTATTGAGTGAGCTTTTTTAGTGCTGGGAAATGACAAAGGCGAAATTCAAGGATGCCTTAATACAGTGCTGTCCAAACTTTTAGACAACGCGGGCCACTTAAAACTTTCTCAGCAGCAGAAAATTTAGTTTAGCTTAATTGCAATACCTATAAAAACTACCGAAATTGTCTATTTTTAAATGGGGAACGTTTATTACTAGTCAGCGTCTGTTTATATGCCTTGTATAAGTTCAGTGGCGAAATAAATTCAAGCATGTTTCAGTGAGAAATTTGACTGGATAGTATTTGAAATGTTCCACAAATTACCGCTAGGTGGCCATATATGATTTTGTTCATACTTGTTTACGTGATAGCTGCTTACGAAGGAATCGTTATTAAGTTAAAATTATGAAAAGTCGCCATTACGTTGATTTGTACATAAAATGCAAAATATTGGTCAGACTGAGGCGGACCATCTAAAATCGTCCCGCGGGCCGCAGGCGGCCCGCGGGTTGGACAGCACTGCCTTAATGCATGATATTAACACAAGAGGGCTCTTGCTAAACCATCTAAAGCCCAGTTATTATAATTGATCGCGCGTAAAAGTTTTGAATGAATGTGAATGGAATGTTCGTGTGTGAAACGGCTAAAACCGGATACTAATACTAATAATACTAGTTGTAGTTCAAGTAGTACTAGTAACAGTAGTAGTGGAAATAATACTACTAATATAAATGATGATAATAATATTCTGAAATTTAGGTAGTTTAGCAGGATCTCTCTTGTGTTGATTTAAAACCACTGCCGCTCATAAATGCACTCTAAAGGAGCTGCAAAATATTGTAGGGTTGTGCCTTGCATTCAATTAAATATACTTTTAAAATTGTTTTACTATAATAAAATAGGCAATACAGTGTCTTGAAGGTGTTGACGTTATTGGCTGAATTTGTCAAAATTCTATTTAGGGGCCGTCCATATTGTGCGTACGCACCGAGAGTGTTGAGATTTAGGCTATTTTGCGTATAGGGAGGGGGTTATGACTCAATTTGTACGTACGGGCAAATCTCAAATTTATCAATAGGGGATTATATATACACAAATATTCACAAACGTTTGATTTGGACGCGGCGTTCTCACGGTCAAAGGGTCCGGAATATTGTTCCCACGGTTACTTAAATAATTGGCCTGCGGACTTGGCGGAGGGGGAGAGTTTGTGTGGGGGGGGGGGTTGCTAATTTGTGCGTTCGCATGGGGGGGGATGTACGGTGTGCAACGGGTGAGGGTGAAAATATGCCTTTTTGCGTACGTACTATATGGATGGCTCCTTATGCAATCATTTGTAAGGCGGAAAGATTACACTGAATCCCATATTTATTTAATCCCTATTATAAACATTCTGACTACCTAGAAAAAGTATGCCTGTGACTCCTACTTAGTTTTGCATAAGATAGCAATAAGAATAGGCCTACATGAAAGGCAGTTTCCCGACTAGGACTATTGTCTAGGAATTTATTTAATGTATATACTCTTAGCAGCAATAGCAGACAAAATTGACACAGGATTCCACTGATAACATGGGCTAGTGGAATATTTGAGAATTTTAAATGCAGATATGATGGTTAGAAGTTCGTCGTCTCAAAGTATGTGCTTAACTGGCCGAATTAATGCAAATCAAGCAATGAGCGAAGAACAAACCTCTAACTCAAAAAATTCTTCAAACAATGAAATAATTTAACATGAAAACTTCATCTTTACAACTTAAATAGTGAATAGAAGAACAATAATTTCACTTGAGACAAATTCGTCGTTCTGTAGTGTTCCTTTCTAATTTCGCAGAAACAGCTACGTGTAACTCTCGAGTTCGACGTTCTATCACGTTTACTCGACGTTTTCTAATAGGCCTATCTTTCTATCGTTATTCACTCCTATCGGATAGTTTTCCGTATCAATGGTATTCGTATTTCTAAGGTTTTCCTTACACCGAATTCAAACACATTTTCGAAACGCCTATTTCAAACCATTTTCACTAACTTTCACTTCCACACATTCCTTTTTCTTACACCGAATCCGACACGTCCCTCTTCTCGTGTCCTCTACCCGACTGACTCGTCTCCTCTGTGCACTCTCATACACACACCCAAAACCACAACAATTCACACATCCATGCACTCTTTCATACTTCAACACACACTAGGTAGTAGGCCTAACACATTTCAAACACCTAAACTTCACTTTGTGACAGCCATGGCACAACAAATAAATAATGTAAAACGTTAAACCGACCGCCATGTAACGTTACTGGTAAATATATTCTGAGGCGTGGCCTTTTCTCCCGAAATGCTTCTGCTCCACGGTGCCCAATGCTAACAACTAGAAAGGCATTATTTACTAGGTGCGATATATACAAGTCGACACCTTCCACGCAAATCATTCGTATTTATTATAACAAGCAAGTTTGGATGACAAAATAAGTAGGCCTAAAAGATGTTTACAGACATCCGTAAATCGTTCGTAACAACGGTTCCAATCTCGCCCGCTTGCACTATATAACTAAAGTCTATGTACATGTACATATCGTCTAAATTAGCCACTCTAAGTTCCAGAGCGCAGAGCCGGATTTGCGCTTCCGCGTTGCTTTCATATTCCGCTTCTGGCGCCTCATGCGATGATGCGACCGTGCTAATTTTTTTAATTCCTAAGCGCCCCTACAAATGGTAGAGTCGTACTCTAAACTAATATTCCACAGCTTCCCCATGAGATTATTACGTCTTCGCAATATGACAGTTAAAACCCGTAACAACTAAAGCTAAAACCTTCAAAAATAGCAACAGTAGGACTAAATGTATGAAACTTCCGATGGCACGCTATCGCTTTAATCCGTCCCTATTCGAAGCCGATGGGTGGCTGATCGAGTATGACCAAATCTCAGTAATCCTACTTATCCTGGTTTTTATTGTCCAGGCCAGGGGTGTTATGGCCTCTTCGTTCCAATCGTCATCCAGGTTGGATCCGAGGACTGGGTCCGAGTCCTTGCCGGTGACTGACGTCGATATGACGTCTGTGAGGTGCATCGCAGCCGTTCCATTGTCATGAGGCCGTTCATCGACGGAATATTCGTTAGATTGTGGCGCATCGTCTTGCGTTTCGCGAGCGGAGGCCCCATTTCGCGTCGATGTATCATCAATGGTAGTTACCAAGCGCCCTTCGCGTTCCCGGGCATCGGCGGAATACTCGCGCAAATGCCGCGCATCGCTGTGTGTCATGATCGGAAGTTAGGCCCCTACATTGCGTGTTTGAGCTTCGTCAACATCGGCAGAACGTTCTCTAAATTGTCGCGCATTCGCGGAATACTCGCTCGCAAATGCCGCGCATCGCTGTGTGTCATGATCGGAAGTTAGGCCCCTACATTGCGTGTTTGAGCTTAGTCAACATCGGCAGAACGTTCTCTAAATTGTCGCGCATTCGCGGAATACTCGCGTAAATGCCGCGCATCGCTGTGTGTCATGATCGGAAGTTAGGCCCTTACGTTGCGTGTTTGAGCTTCGTCAACATCGGCAGAACGTTCTCTAAATTGTCGCGCATTCGCGGAATACTCGCGCAAATGCTGCGCATCGCTGTGTGTCATGATCGGAAGTTAGGCCCCTACATTGCGTGTTTGAGCTTCGTCAACATCGGCAGAACGTTCTCTAAATTGTCGCGCATTCGCGGAATACTCGCGTAAATGCCGCGCATCGCTGTGTGTCATGATCGGAAGTTAGGCCCCTACATTGCGTGCTTGAGCTTAGTCAACATCGGCAGAACGTTCTCTAAATTGTCGCGCATTCGCGGAATACTCGCGTAAATGCCGCGCATCGCTGTGTGTCATGATCGAAGTTCTATTGTTTGAGCGTCGTCAGTATCGGCAGAACGTTCTCAAAATTGTCGCGCATCCGCGAAATATTCGCGCAAATGCCGCGCATCGCTGTGTGTCATGATCGGAAGTTAGGCCCCTACATTGCGTGCTTGAGCTTAGTCAACATCGGCAGAACGTTCTCTAAATTGTCGCGCATTCGCGGAATACTCGCGTAAATGCCGCGCATCGCTGTGTGTCATGATCGGAAGTTAGGCCCCTACATTGCGTGCTTGAGCTTAGTCAACATCGGCAGAACGTTCTCTAAATTGTCGCGCATTCGCGGAATACTCGCGTAAATGCCGCGCATCGCTGTGTGTCATGATCGAAGTTCTATTGTTTGAGCGTCGTCAGTATCGGCAGAACGTCCTCTAAATTGTCGCGCATCAGCGGAATGTTAGCGCAAATGCCGCTTATCGTTCGATCTCGCATAATATCGATTCCGAATGCTTTAATTTAGATGAGTCTATGCTAAATCGTCAACATATGCAAATATTTCTGTATCTACACTTATTCTAATTCTCTTGGGCGCAGCGGCCGAACAAATCCTGTGAGCCAATGCACGTGTATCCTACGGTTGGACAAAATGACGGGTTATTTTAGCCCCAAGTGACCTCTTAACAATGAAGTAATATTAAGCGTCCAGGTCGACAAACGTATCTCAAATCGATGCTATTATTTCGCCTGAAGTTTTTTTAGATTGTTAAAGTTGTAAACAGTGATGTTTTATGTGATGAATTATCATTTGAGATGTGATTCTGATAAATGTGGAAGATACTGTTTGTGTTGAAGTTAACCTGTTTGTGGAGCCTTTGTAATGCTGTTTGAATCCTACTGTTTGTGAAGCCTTTGTAAGTAATGGTTACAGAGGAGTCTGTTCTTTGTCATGTAGATTGTGTTATTGATAATGATAATTTTGACGAGTCTGTTGTTTGTACTGTTGTTAGCAGTAGACTAGACTACTGCAACTTTGTTCTTTACAGCACCTCGGGTAAAAACTTACAAAAGCTGTAACGAGCACAGAACTCGCTAGCCGGGACCATTTGTAAAGTGCACCGAACAGAACACATCACACAGATCGAAGTTCTATTGTTTGAGCGTCTCCATCGGTATCGCATTCAGTACAGGATCGTGCTAATTACCTTCAAGACAATAACAACACACCAGCTCAGCTACCCGGCGTCTGCCAGGTAGCTGGGCTGTTGTCATCCAATTGCAGGAAGTCTCGACTACTGATATCACAAGGTGCTAACAAACTTATACAGTGGCGCACTCGTCTTTCTCTGACTGACCGTTACTTTGCCAACGCTGCTTCGTCTGTTTGGAACATTCTACTGAAATCAGTTATTTTGGACTGACCGTTTCACTGATTTGAATAATGGTTATGTGTCTTTGGATATTTCTGGTGAAGTTATTAATTTTGAAGTTGTAATCCAGGATATTGATATTGATGCAAAGAGTGTTCAGTATGATGTATTGAAGTCTTTTGTTGTAACTAAAGTTATTGCAGTTGCACATGATTTGTCTGTTGCAAGGTATATTTCTGGTGCTCACTTATTTAATCGTTTGAATGTTAGTCAAGGGGAAGTGGATTATATGGCTTTGCGAGGTAAACTGTCTGGTGAATTAATTTTGGTTTATGGGAAAATGTACTGTTCCTGATTACTCTAGAATGTTATGTTTAGCTGTTGATGCTTTGCAGTTTTGTGTTTGTGTGATTTTGAAGATCCTTGTGTTTTAACTAATTTGTCGGGAAGATGTGTTAATTTTGATGTGAAGAATTTATTTGAGAATTCATACTTGGATTCTGTTTTGAAGATTGAGTTTATAATGTTTTGAAAGTTTATGAGGGTGTTCCACAATTTGGTAATTTGGACTATTTTGAAATAGAATGATTTTTATGAAAAATCAAATTTATGATGGATGGAGTATTATGTACAGCTATCATATTATTTGAGTGTTCTTACTGATTCAGATTGGTATAATGTCTCTAGATAAGTTTCAATGCATAGAGTTGTGTTGTTATGGCTTTCAGTTTCGACTCTGGACGTTTATAACACTGAAACGTTAAACTGACCGCCCTGTAAAGTTAAATATATTCCGAGGCGTAGCCCCTCTGAAATGCTTCTGCTCAACGGCACCCAATGCTGACATAGCCAGGGCGGCATTATTTACTAGGCGCGTGAGTGCGGCTCTAGATGTTTAAGTAAAGTCTTATGGATCTGAGATAGGTGCGTTGGATGTATACAAGTCGGCATCTCCTTCCGCACAAAATTCATTCGTATTTATTATAACAGGCAAGTCTAGAAGACATGAAATAAGTTCGTTACTACTCATGCCAAACATTAACAACGGTTCCAATCTCACGCCCATTGGCACTATAGGCCTACTCTAAACTACCTCATTCCATTTCTGTGCTCTAAGCAGTAATAGCACAACAAATAAATGATGCTAGATTGCACTGAAGATATAAGCTTGTAAAGTATAAGAGGATTTTAAATACAGATATGATGGCAACATCATTTTTCTACATAGTCTTAAGACTTACTTATTCACCATCGGATATTTGTAGTTTTGTAAAGTGCTCTTGTGATTGGCCACTTTTGCGATGCTTATTGCGCTATAGGAATTGTCTAGCTAATAATAACATCAAGCTATTGTCTCTATAAATTTCATTTCTGTGCTCTAGGCAACAGTAAATAAATGATGCTATATTACACTGAAGATATAAACTAGTGAAGCTTTTGAGGATTTTAAATGCAGGTATGATGGCAAACTCAGGCTATTGTCTCTAGAAATTTCATTTCTGTGCTCTAAGCTGCATAGATGTATGTGAATTCTAAATACAAGAAGGTATCAAAATGGTGGGTTATTATATCAATAACACGTTGTAAAAGGGAAGACATGACATATCTTTTTCTGAAGATAAGAATGATGTTTGTGATGCGATTTTATGATGACAACAATAGACGATGAGTTTTCAGGATAAATAGGCCTTTGAATGTTTTATGTAATTGCTTGAATATTTGTATGTGTGTTTTAGATTACAAACGAAGAGTGAATATATTCAACAGGTGCACACAATAAGAGATTCTAATAAATGTGATAAGAGATTCTAAATGGATATTTGTATCAATCTGAGAATGTTAATTCTGGATTGTTTGAAGAATCATCACAAATGCAATAGTGCTATATGAAAAGAAAATTGAAGGAGAGAATATCTGAATCAAAATAATTGATTATGGCAGTCTTATTTGATTTTGTGCTTTTTAGCAGGTACACAAATGGAGCCAAGTTGTAAGAGATATTATATCAGAATGAATTAATGATTGGAGTCTTGTTAGAAGCAAATATGCTTTTTGTCAGTATAGCAGCTTGAAGATTTTAAATGACTAATATAACTGAATAGAAATGCATGCAGTGCTTTGATAGTGCACAATGTAGAATTTGAGCAGTGCTAACAATGTTTCAAATGAATGCTGTTAAAATTCTATTTGATGTTCTATTGCCAGATTTATTTGACATTAGTGTGTAGGCAGACTTTTTCACAGATGTAGAAATTGCTAATACCAGCATCGAAGATAACCACAAGACAAACGTGGCTGCCAATTGATTATGATGAGCCTTCAAGTTGCTGTGACTTGTGTCTGGAACAGTCTGCCAACTACCACCACCATCATTCAGAACAGCCTGGTGAAGTCTATAGACTGGTGTTGATTCCGCAGTGCTTTATTCAGGTAATCCATTTGTGACCTGCAAAAGTCTCTATTTAATTTTGCAATGGTAATAAGAATTTGTAAAGGAATTGTACTGGCTTATGTGTAGCAGCACTTGCAGAGCAACAGTTTTAAAATGCTATTGATAAGATTTGCATTTAGAAAATGCGCAATTGCATGTGAGTTTTTAAAATTATGAATTGTAATGAATTGATCCTAATAGATGGAGTTTTATTTCAGGAGAGGCACTTGTCCTGCCAGCCACCTGTCCTACCCCATGAATGAATATGTGTTATACCAGATCCCTCTGGTAGTGTTGGCGGTTTCTGTTCTGGTGTCTTGTATTTGTCCTGTAATGAGTTGTACCAGTGGTGGTTTTTGTTGGTGGTCATGTTTTCCTTATGATTAGTGGTGGTTTAACCCTTTCAGGCCAGCAAAGAATTTAGCCAGCATTAAGTGTTGTTTTGCTGAATACTTGTTCTTTGTTCAAAGAACTAGTATTGAGCATGAGTTGAGTATGGAGCCTCACATTAGTTGAGTATGGAGCCTCACATTAGTTGAGCATGGAACCTGTCTCCTGGCAGACCACCTGAAGAATAATGGTTGATGTGTTGTGGTTGTTTGAAATGATGGCAAGTGGGCTGTCATTCCTTGGTGTTGTTTGCTGTGTTGTGTTTTGTTTGAAGTGTTGTCATTTCCTTAACTTTTGCTTTGTTTAAAAAGTATCAATTAACTGGGCTTTTGAAAATGTTTTAATTGCTCTACACATGTGTATAACATAATGAAGTTTCCATGGATTTGACTTTGTTCTGTACTTTTTCTGTTTGAGTTTTTCCGTGCCAATGCGTGGACGCAGCTGATAAGAGGAAGCAACATACTAGGACCTGATCATCTTCACATCAAATGGCAGAGATCTTCTGGTCGAATGGAATGGCTTCGACATCTACTTCGTGCAATAATCAATGCCAGAGTGGAAACCATTCTGCCACGGATGTGATGCGGATGAGCAGTGGAAACCAAGTCAACAATCAATGTCAGAGGAGAGCCACTTGTCCTGCCCAACGTATTCAACACTTTCACACAATAATCCGTGTAATGTCAAATTTATCAAACTCTTAATTTTGATGCATGGTTTTGAATACAGCATATGTGATAATCAGTTACTACTCTGCTAATTTCACTTTGTAGTCTACCCACTCAGGTATAATGCCCCAGATCAATGACCATGCACTTCAAGATAGACAATAGATTTTTTGTTTGGCAGGGCAGCTTGAGAATGTGTTACTTTCCTTAGCACTGCAGAAACTTGTAAGGTACCAAGATTTAAATTACAAAATTCAATATTATGGCACAAGCATCAAACACTTTTGTTTTTCTGTTGGCATGATAATAATGGTGATAATAAGAGTTTAGGTTGTTCAGTAGGATATGCCTCATTGCTTTTTTAAATGTTTGTTTATTGACAGGCATATTTTCGATTAGAAAATGGAGAATCTTCAGCTTGTGAGGCAATTATGGAGTGAAGATTTGAAATATGAAGCAAAGATTTGAAGAAATTACTCGTTTTTATTGCTGATGCTGCTGCTGCTGCTGTTTAGTGACTATGATGAATGCCAGAAATTTATTGATAATGTACAATTATGATTGACTTTATCTTTAGCTTAAGTTACAATGTGTACTACATATAGCCAGTGTTTATTCTAGGCCTTCTCTGGAGGGGAATTTCCCCTCCTCCCTCCAAAGTTTTAAAATTCACCCAAAATTTTTATATGTTGGCTGGGGGAATGGAAATCCCCCTCCCAAAAAAAGTGGAGACTCAAGCCTTGTCCCTCCAAACATTTCAACCCCCCCCCCAATGTCAAGGTGGCTAGAATAAACACTGCATATAGCAGTGTTTTGGTTGACTGCAAATTCTATGTTAGGCAGCACCACAGGGGGAAGAGTAAGCTTCCTTAGCTGGACAGAGCAGGGATATTTTTACACCCCTTCCCCCTAATCTCAGCTATGGGATGACCTTTTTTGCTTGTCAGGCTTTTTGGGCAGGGAACCTCCAGAATTTACCGACATACCCCAAATTGATAATCCTAGAAATAACCCTGGGACAGAGCATTGGGTAAATCCCACCTTGCTCATCCTGGTTATGATTTTTTTGAATTTAAATGATTAACATGTTTAGTTTTGGTGGCCGGCTCACAGCATTACCTATGGTGCAAATTGCAAGTACTTTATTTATGTATATAAGTGTTTGCATGCATTTATTTCTAACCTATGTGATTATTACAATCGTAGCTGGCTGCATGGGTGGCAATACGATAAAAACCTGCAATTTTCGAGTTGAATTTTATAATTTTTCTCTTCATCTATGGTGTATTGATTTGTTATTTTGTAAACTAAACCTAAATTTTAGATTCACAAACTACACTTTGACGTTTGCACGAGTGCTGTTCTTTAATGCTTTTTATTTCTTTAATGATTTTGATTTTGTGTGTCGTCAGCTGATATCTCTGTCCATTAATAGTGGCGCTATAGCGGTAGGCCTATTTAGATTAGTAAGGCTGTAGTTACACATGAATCGCTAGGTGGACACGATTGCACATAAATTCGCCAGGTGGCGGTTATTGGTTTCGTCAACATTCGTTAGGTGCTGCATTTTCTTTCAAATTTCCCCATATCTTGGTTTCCCAGGAGCTACCCACAGCTGGAAAGTTTCAATAGACTTAGATTTCAACTCATCAGGATTCATAAAATGTTATGCAAATATTCGATGGGGTGATGCAAGTACAGTATCAGGCTCTTTAAAGGTCTTAGCTGGGAGCCTGGATTAAGACAAGGTGGTGTTTAATCCCCATTATTGTTTGCTATATATAT
This sequence comes from Metaphire vulgaris, assembly GCA_018105865.1. Taxonomy (NCBI): domain Eukaryota; kingdom Metazoa; phylum Annelida; class Clitellata; order Crassiclitellata; family Megascolecidae; genus Metaphire; species Metaphire vulgaris. Next base: position 11,589,692 of record CM030869.1, on the reverse strand, counting down.
GGATGATCTTATCTCTAATTGAAAGAAATCTGGCTATGGTTGTACATCAATACTTTATTTATTCAAGGTCTGTTTGCTTTATGCCGACGATATATTGCTCATCTCTCATTCTGTTCAAGGTATGCAATGTTTACTTGATATATGTAGGCCTAATGTTGAAGCTGCTTACTTAAATTTGAAGTTTAATGTAAAAAATGTAAGGCCTTAAGAATTGGTAGACGTTTTGCAATGGTCTGTGCTCCCTTATTGTTGATCTGCCCTGGCTTATGTTGATTAGTTTTAGTTTAAATATCTTGGGATTGTAGTTAGCCTAGAGCTGGTGGTCATTTCAGGATTATCATAACAGAGATCAAAATGAAAGTCCATACAAACTTTAATAGCTTGTACAGCAAGTGCAAATCCTCTTCCTCTGAGTTGATGTGTGTTGGCTTACTCCAGTCGTATTGTTTACCTATTATACGCTACTGAAGCTACTTGTCCGAACAAGAGCACTTTAAATAATTGGATCGTCTAGTACAGCAGGCTGTATGTAAAATCTTTGATGCTTCTGATAGGCCTAAAATAACAATTAATTGTATTCGTGAAATGCTTGGATTGAATCCAATACATGATATTGTTAAGAATTGTCATCACTCTTTTAAACTTCGGTTCTCTAAGAAATCACTTTATTTTGTCAACTGTATAATAGCGGAATGTGTAGCTGTTAGTTAAGAGCTGTGTTTGTTTTGTGTCGTCTGCGTTTGTTATATATATATATATATATATATATATATATATATATATATATATATATATATATATATATATATAATTCGCTAGGAGTTCCATTCGAAAGCAAAGACATTCCAGAAGACGGCGAACAACAGATAAGCGATGACTACGCCCATCGCAGTCCACTGGAGCGGGTCCCAGGCGCGTGACTTGTGCTTCGGGCGCTTGAGGACGGCCAGGCCGACAGTCACTCCAGCCGCTGCACCCGTTAGATGGGCCACGTAGCTGACCGGGGGTTCCGGTGACCGCTCGGCCTCTGACCTTTGATCCCAGAAACTGAACCCAATGTCGGCAACCGCTGTCAAGAACAACGGTGAGATTAAAATTTCTTGTCGTTTAGTTATCGTCAATTAGGCCTATCTATCTACAAAGCATTTATACAATAGTGTAATAATTGAATGGTTGGGTGGAATAAGGAGTTAAGTGCAGTTACCACCTTAATGGCGAGGTTGTCCATTGACGGGCCCAGAGGAATAAGGAAGTAAATGCGGTTACACCTCATTGTTATTGATGCTCAAACCATTGGAGGGGTGGGTCGGATATAGTTACCTCCTTATTCCAGCCGTTCAATTATAGACCGCGTTTAAAATAACGGGCAGCTGCAGTGAAGGCAAGAGCGTCGGGTGGGTGGGCTAGGAAGGGGTAGGGACACGCAGCATACCCAGGGTTCCAGAATAGGGGAACTATAATTTAGATTTTAGACAAACGTCGCCCGATCGATCCGTCCAGGGCCACTGGGGGAGCGTCGTGAGGACCCCTGGCGGTGTCCGTATGTCCCAAGGCTGAAAATTTTAGGTATTTAATCCGAGATCTGGGTCAATTTTGGAGACTGCATGACAACTTAGGCATATAGGCGATCATCCCTACCACGCCACCAGGGTTTAATCTAGACCGTTTCCGGGGAAAATTGCCTCCCCCCCGGAAATTTCAAATTCTCCCGGAAATTTTGGCATACTACATCAACTAGCAGCAGCCCCCTAGCTGACTTCCCCGTCCTTGTCAGTTCCCCCCCTCGGAGTCCAGAGTCTAAATTAAGCACTGCACGTCACCCTTCCCGATCAAAGCTTCTGGTCTGTTTTGCACGAATCTCGCGATCAGTCTAAAGAAGTAGGCCTAAGTCTGCAAAATCTCGTGGATTTCTATAGCGCTTTCGAAATAGCACCGCGGTAGCTCTTTATCCCTGGGCCCGAAGGGGGGTCCGTTTCCACTGCACCTCCTGTGGCTACTCCAACGCTGATTATCACTTTTAATTACAGAAACTGCGTCGCTCGTGAGAGCCAATGGCCAACAGTAGAGTCGATGGCTAAATAGGATGGATGGACGAAAAAGTAGAACACTTGAGGAATAGGACTTTGGATTAAATGACCCTGCATGAATGTCGCTCACCTTTGGACTTCAGATTAAGCGCCTTGGGATAAGGAGCTACTGCTGCTTTTGAAAGCGCTGCAGATATTCACGAGGTTTTACTTATTTACTTAACTACTTGCTTACTTACTTAATTGGTTTTCATCTGCAAAGTGCACTAAATAGGTAACAACCGTCGGGCGTAATGCACTTAGGACTTCGCCGTTCTATTTGTTTTACGCCTCCGCCCGCCCAATGCCTCCCTCCACTGCCCTTTTCCCCCTCCCTCCCCTAGTGCGGCGTCGTCGATCTCGGGGCACTGATATGCAAACCTCCATTTGGCGCTATATAAATAAGGCGCCTGGATACTGCTTCTGCGACGAGAGATGCGGCCGAGGATGACACGGAACGATGGCATATCACTCCGCCGTCGAAAACGACCACGTTGTGAGGCGACAGGTGTAGCCATTCGCTAGCAAATATAGTTCCCGAAAAGATTTCTTGATTGTCCAATTAATTAATTAATTAGAAGCCAAATGGAAGGTCAAGACACATCGCAGGTAGCAGTCACCCTCCGCCCTCTTCCCATCGTCATATAACAGCTAATGGAAGGATTTCAATCAATGAACCTTTTCTTTCTGTTCTTACTAAGTGTGCTATTGGCGCGGTTGTCTGGACCCGGTGCATTTAGGTCTTATATAGAATGAACAGGAAAATCGCATCGTGTTCTAAGAGCTCACCGATCGTGCAGACGGCCGCCAGCTTCAACAGCCTCAACTCCATCTCAGTATAATTCTGCAAAAACGACAACAACGAAAGCGCCAATAAGCTATCACCAAGGGAACTACTCCTCGACCCCCCACCCCACCAATCAATCCAATCCGGAATCCTATCCCTCTCTTTCACCCACTTCCCTCCGTCGTATATCCGGTCGAAGTGACTTCCCCTCAAGAAGAACAGAAAAACGCCGGAAATCGATATTGAGAACATCGCCACGAAATAGAAATATATATCTTTTTAAAATTAGACAATTCATTTAAGAGGGAGATTTTCTAACAAATTCCGCCAAAGTTAAGACTCTTGAACTTCAATTATTACGTCATAACACGCAGTGTTTATTCTAGCCACCTTGACATTGGGGGGAGTTTGAAATGTTTGGGGAGGAGAAGGTTTGTCTGCCCCCAAAATCGTGACGAGCAACAAAAGGTCATCACATCCTTCCTTTTCCTTCAAATGCTCTTCTATATGGTCATGTCCTTCTCTTTTTCCCCTCTCTAAAATAAAAACCCCCCTCTCGTCACACTTTTGTGGGGAAATTTCTATCCCCCAATACAACATATAGAATTTGGGAAGGGGGAATTTTCAAACTTTGGGGGGGGGGGATCCCCCAAAGGGCCTCCTAGAATAAACACTGATAACACAGTTCATGGTGTTCAGAATCCATGGCGCTAGAACATGTGATGACGTCATAAGAGGTTTCCGTCACGCAAGTTCGGACCTAGATGTTCGTGTTTAAAGGCGACACTGACTGGGTAAGAAGATGAACGTATTGCAAATGAGGGCTATCAAAGGATCCTATATGATATCATGACATTGGGTCTTAGGAGTCGTTCGAAGTCGATTCTGCATGGATTCGGACAAAACGAAATCTGATACTTTCTTTCCACGTCGATGGTGAAACGAATGGACACGAAGAAGAAGAAGTGGGGGAGGAGGAGAATAAAAATACAAAGGTTCTATGTCACTCGGATTTCAATGCACGTTTTCTTACATAAATTCGGTAAATCTTTTAATCTGCATCGTAATGTTATTCTGTTACAACGCTTTCAGTTTTTCCCGACATCGGCTGAATTGAGGACGGTTGAACCCTAGACCTAAAGCCTTACGTTCCAATTGACCACTGCGCCAAATATTATGCGCGTGGCGCCATCTATAACATCAACATAGAACGACGCATGCTTACTAGAAAGATGTTTGCGATGTGCGCAGCCATAACGGCATAGACGGCTCCAGAGGCTCCGATGAGGAAAGCTCCACTGTCGAACACAGACGTCGACAAGGATCCTGAAGAAGAATTATCATCCAGTTGCCAGTCTAGCGTTTTATAGTGGCAGGTCTATGTACATGTGATCTTATTACGGAAACAGGTGGTGTAGTGTTGTTACCTGCGAGAACGCCGGTCAGGTAAATGGTTGAGATTCTCCAGGAACCGTGAGTCAGTTCCAGTGGAATTCCTGCCAACATTTGAATGACTGCATTGAAGATGAGATGGCCCCAGCTGTTCAAGAAAAACAGACTCGTGACCACCGGAAGCAACAATCTATTTAGTGAGTCACGTAGTCAGGTGATTCGCTGATTTAAAAGCTGCATGACATCACGATTACGTCAATCTGACGCACCCACGACTAATGATGACGTCAGATATGTAGCCCCGTCGAAAATAGAACACCGATTATAATTTTGCGAAATCGTTTAAGAGGCTCAAAAGACGCCATGAGGCGTTTGCATTTGGACAAAGAATTCCGGAATTTGATTTGTGAAATTCATTCTGCGATGCTGAGATGAGAAACCGTTAACATTACGTTGAAATGGACCGAATTTTAGGCCTGTATAAGAAGGCGTCAAAATATTAGCATCGTACACGGGAGAGGCGTATAGCTACAGGACCGATCTCAAACGACATCCACAATCCAAGCGCACAGAATGACTCCCTGGCGAGAAATCAATTTCACACCCGCCTCCGGCTTTCACCTTCCCCCCTCTCTCTCTCTCTCTCTCTCCGCCACTCCCACCAAACCCACTGCAAAATCTCAGTCCCTCCCCCCTTCGCCAGGCGTCAAATGTTTTTCCGTTACTGCGAAGTATTCCCTCGGGTCTCATTGACACTCAAAATCCTTCTTCTGCTAACACAGTCCTTCTCTCCGTCTCCTCAACTCTCCTCCCCTCTCCTCCGAAAAGTCAATGCTACATCTAGCACTCGGAGACTTCAACGGTTTCGTATCGCTGGCGTAGAATCTACCCGAAAATCTATAGCGCTGGAGATTTTAAAATCATAGAGAAAGACCCAAAATTTGAAGAAATGCCAAAAGTAGTATAGTAGAACTTCGTCAGAAAGTACTGAGCGGGTCTGTATAATTTAGTCGGCCTACTTCATATCCAATACCATCCAACAGCGCATTACACTGGACCGTACACTGTGGTACTTTATAACCGAAGATACACTATAATAGAGTCCGTTATGGCGAAGTTCCACTGTATATTGCGAAAAATATCTTCGGGATGTTTTCCTTAATCAAAACCCCAGAATTTCACGGCTGCAGATTAATTAGCGACGCTCCACGAACATGCCGTTTGGTTTACGAAAAGCGTTCGCTTCGAATGAACGGTTCGTGCCTTGCGTGGACGAAGATGTAGACAGCGAATCTCCAGACCTCTTGACGTCTGTCCGGTCGGAAGATGAGGTAACTTCCGGTCTCGGTCGCCAGATGACCATCGACCTCTGACCTCGGCGCATCGGTCGAACGTGTCGTAACAAAGTACATGAAGGACGAAACCTATGCAGGACAGAGGACGGTTACGTTACGCTGTAAGCGCCGAACACTCCTTTTTAGGTGCCATCCATAATGACGTTATGCGATTTTTGCAGTTTTTTTACCCCCTCTCCTCCATTCGTCACACGTCGTCGCAAAAAGTCAGATTCCCTCATATATGACGTCACAACGCGTTAACCCCTCTTGTCGTCTTTCCAATGTCAAAATTAACGTTTCGTTTGAAAATATTCATTATAATTAATATCGTTGAAACAATATTCGGAAACTTTTTCAAATTCCTTTTTTAAAACTTAAGTGTATAATAATTATAAGTGTAAAATACGTTCAATTTTGCGGTAACATATATAGCATTGCGGTATCAATAAAAATATTTAGTATTGCGTGACGCCACATTTCTGGACCGACCCCTCCCGTCGTCACAAGTGTTTGAACCTCCCTAAGTGCGTGACGTCCATAGGCGGATTTAGAGTTTAATATTTGGGTAGGCTAGCATGGGGGTCTGGAGTGCCGTCCAGCAAGGGTGCCATCCAGCACGCGACAGACCTGGTGTTGATGGAAAAAACATTTTTTTGTTTTGGTGGGATTAGTTGGGTAGGCTTAAGCCTACCCTAGCCTTTAATAAAATCCGCCTGTGGTGACGTCATTTATGGATGGCCTCTTATACACTATAGAACATTATAACGTACACTCGGTTATAACGTACCGAAAAGTACGGTACCACGTGATGGTATTCGAAAAGTCACGAAGGCTGTGCTCGATATGCTTGCGGGCTAACACTCCCTGTCTCCGTCAGGCTACTCAGACTAAGGTGTATACAGCCCTACACCTACCCCATATACAGTACAGCATAGGCAGTGTAGGCCTAAAGTTCTGTTTTAACTGGAGGTCGAGAATTTGGGGCGAACAGTCCTTTCTTAAAATGTCTTCTACTGCGGATAGCCGAGCGATAAGTATTGGCAGCGGCGTGCCGTCCGAATAATAATAATAATAATAATAATCGTCTGCCATGCAGTACTCGTGCGGATTGGTGGAATACTTGGAATAAACGGGATGATATTGAAATCCGTTGTACAATGGCGCCATAGAAGTCGACGATGCCCGGTAATTCAATCAATCTATCAGCGAATTAGAAAAGAAAACGCAATCGCATAAATATACGTTATATTATATATATATATATATATATATATATATATAGACTAGACAGACGTCGCGACGACTTAACCGTAATCATCTCAACGTGAATTTAATTTAGATTTATATAGCACCGTCGTCAAGGGCTTCTCGCCTCGAGCGCTGTGATGAGCGGCAGAAACACCGGAAACGAGTAACCCGAAGGCGAATAGGAGGAAGGAGAGGAGGAGGAGGAGGTAGGAGAGTGGGATGTTGAGCAGTGATATCTTCCTCTGAATCCGCATCCTGCTGCTGAATCCGTGTTTTCCACCTGGACGCAGGTGCAGCAGTCACACCAGCGACGAACCATCAGGGCCTCTGGCGAACAAATACGGACAAGAGCTCACCTGCGAATATATACATATACATATATATATATATATATATATATATATATATATATATTGTGTGTGTGTCATGTGCTGCCACCTGTCGTCGTAATTACTACCAGACTAAAAATTCAATTTCGGTGACTTCAAAGAACAGTGATGATAATGACGACGACGATGATTATGATTATTTGATGGTTGTTGGCAATAGTGATGGGGAAACTTTGACAGAATCGCAGTTGATTTGTCCTTCTGTAGCATTATCGCTTTTCGTTGTTGTTGGGACATCATCGTAGTCGTCGTTGCGATCTGCAAATGACGTCATCTTTACACTGAGTTGATTCTAAAATGCGCTTCACTTGACATTTCGATTTCTAATTCAAAATGTAAATGGCCCTGCATGTCCTGCCAAGTGTCCTCTCTAATGTCCTGCCGAATTCTCTTACACGTGTCACTGAATTGTCCGCCGTAATCCCTCCAAAGCTCCTTCAAGTCCTCCACTCCGGAGTTCGCACTCCTCGGTGGCACTGGGCCCAGTGCCGTTTCGATTGCACTAAATGAACACGACGTCGTCGTCGCCTTTGATTTCTTAAATTTCCTCTAAGACTGCAGACGCTCAAACTCGACAGACGCGAGATTTATCCCCCCGCCGCGCCCCACTTCAACCCACTCCCTCCAACGTCCAGGCCCATTTCCGTTACAACTTACTACTCATTTCCCCCTCCCCCGCAAATCCCCATCCCCATTCGCCCGAATAACCCAGCTAGAGTAATGGCGTGGGTTGATTTTGACGCCAATAGGCAATTTTTATCTTGGCGCTACATAATTCAAACCCGTGCGGACGGTCAGAAGCCAAGCATCGTCGGAAAATCAGTCGGCTTATGTAGCTCCATCAACCGAACGCTCATCTTTTATTTATAAGCATATTGCGTCGACAATATTCCACACACACACGCACGCACACACACAGTGTGGCAATAAAAAGACCGCCTCTCCCAATTAGTCTAAACGAACCGAGAAGCGATGGCTCCATCCGTAAGCGGAATGTGACCTCTATTTCGCTTTATGTCCATATCCGGTTGATTCTTTTGCTCCGTATTAGCAGCCATTCTCTTGGCGCTATAGCAGTTACAAGGTGCTTAACAGTTGACCTGAAACATTAAATCTCGCTTCAAGGCAAGTAGAAGGACACGTTAGCTGAAGGGTTGAAACACTGAACCACTATGGTCGTCTTTAAAGCGCCCGTGCGTCTGTTTGTATGTCTTCAAACGGGTAAATCGTCAAATCTAGGCCTATAAATACCACTACAACCAGAGGCGTAGCGTCCCAATAGCCACTATGGCTTTAGCCATGGGCGGCACACATGATGGGGGCGGCAAATTTTGGAAGCGACCTTTTTTGCTTGTCGGGTTGTCGAGGAGTTTTGCGAAGGGGCGGCAAAATTTTGAAGGGACGGCAAATTTAGCGGCGACGGCCTTTTTTTGATTGTCATGTGTAATACGAGTGAAATTGGGGCGGCATTTTTGCCAGGAGCCATAGGCGGCACAAGTGCACGCTACGCCACTGACTACAACCGCCATCAACACTACCACTGCTACTACTACTGCCGCTACGATTACTACTACTACTACTACTACTACTACTAATAATAATAATAATAATAATAATAATAATAATAATAGTAATAATAACAACAACAACAAAAGGAATAATATACTTGGATTTCAAGTAGTCTAGTAGGGTCTCTCTTGTTTTAAAACTAACCATTGTGTTTTTAAAGCCCAGTTAGGCAGACAAGAGTTCATTCTGATCTCAGAAATCAACCAGAGAAAATCCTATTATCTTTGGTTTGCAAGAGCTAGGGCGCTCTGGTGATATGTCAACGACAGAAACTTCTTCAGCCTCTTAGTTCCGCTTTCTGTTATTTTTCCCGTTTCTTTAGCGTAGCAGTCGGCGATGTCACATCTGATGCAAAGGACCCTCCGATCTCCCTCAGCATCTGAAGTATCCTATGATCTCCTGTACATGATTCGTCGTCGAATACAGAAAGGTCTCGTTATTACCAACAGTACGCCTCCTTTCACGCACATACAGTAGGCGTAAACTTCTATTATACGCTGCTAGCGTAAATGTTTTTAAAGTAGGCTATATCTAAAGTACTGTAGCATACTAGGTTGTCTTGTAGAGATAGTAGTCTAGACTGCGAGGAATATGAGAGTACACTGCAAGACCCTATACTGGGATTGATTGTATGAGCGGTTCTCACACAAGACAGACCTTACCACTCTAAACCCTGTTATTCTGACCGCAATTATAGTAATTCATTGTAAAACTAATCTTTTATTTCTTTATTATTTTTTATTATCGGCTCAATGCCCCTGCTTTTTGAAGATTAGGCTATGGGAGGGGAATGGCATAGGGTTGGGCTCTCAGAGAGAGAGAGAGAGAGAGAGAGAGAGAGAGAGAGAGAGAGAGAGAGAGAGAGAGAGAACAGAAATCTCAGCAATGGAAAACACGGAAAATGCGTCTCGAGTATAAATCGTTGAGTTTTTTCGTCCGATAAATTTAAATGTTAATTCGAGGAACGAATCGAAGGAAGTGGCAAAAAACAGAAACCCAGTTCAATTAACACAGCGATGAAAGAAAGACCGACATTCAGGCAGACAGACAGAAGAGAGGACAATATGAAAAAGGATGGAACGAAAGAATAGACTAAGAAGAAATATAGGAAGATAGGAAGGAAGGATGCACGGAGGAAAGAAAAGGAAAGACATGAGGAAATGCATGTAGAGCTGCAAGGAAAGAGATAGGAAGTGAGGGATACAGTGAAGAATACGAGAAGGAGAATATAGGGTAGAAAAGCATTTTGCATCGTAGCAGTTGCTGCACGAGACGAAAGAAATACTCGCGGGAAAAATAAAGACAAATTGGGTTTCGCTTTAAGACCATCAGACACTTCAAATCATAAATCGTGACGGAGCAGGAGAAGGGGCAGAAGCTGTGGCGCTGTCGGGGTGGGGGTGGGGGCGGAAAACCCGCCAACACCAAAATATGTCCACTCTTGATTCAGAAACTCCCTTCTCCAGCCGTCAACCCCTACCCCACTCCGCACCACCCCTGTTATTCCCACAACTAGGTTGTCCTTAGCGGGTTTTCTCCTGACTCTTATTCCCAATGTTGTGTTCTGATTGTTATCGCCGCAGCATCAGTTCATGTTTAAGACACAGGTGGAATCCGTGAAAATAGGAACGGAACAAGACTCCAACAGCGGTTATCTGTAATCCGTAATTACTGGTCTACATTTACTCTTTTGCCGCATCCTACGAGAAAACTGTTTCTAAAAGCTTAAAGATAGACGGAGGAAATTGGCCGTCTTTATTATATCTCCTTTCTCTGTCATTTAAGTTCTACAACTGATTTTGAGCAGAGACAATCGTATACAACGCTTTGGATCAATGCGACATATTTGCACTCCAAAGCAAATGGTCTGAACCTATTTCGGATTAAGTCAACACCAATTTTAAGACATTGACAAATTTATTCTATAATGGAAGCAAACTGTCCACCGTTATATATATATATATATATATATATATATATATATATATATATATATATATATTGGGATCGCCTGAGGATGTTCTGTGGAGTCGTCGTTTGTTTTGAGTGTCGGAAGACACTGTATTGCTCCGCCATCTCTCAAGTAAAGCGACACTCTCAGAGGCGCGGATTGATACAACGAGATGTGTGTGTGTTGTGTGTCGATATGTCCCCAACTCTCCATCGATAAAACACAGAAATCGTTCTTTATCTTTCGTAGAGACACTGTCAAATGGCAAACACCGCCACGACACTTAGACATAAAAAGAGAGAGAAGAGAGGGAAGAAGAGAGAGAGAGAGAGAGAGAGAGAGAGAGAGAGAGAGAGAGAGAGAGGAGGGAGGGGGAGGGAGGGGGAGGGGGGGAGAGGGAGAGAGAGCATATAGAAGAAAACCAGAATGCACATGACATGGAGAAGAGAGAGATCCATGACTTAGGAACTAGACCTATTTGTTTTCACGATAGTTGTATGTGTCCATATATGCCAATCTCTCTCTCTCTCTCTCTCTCTCTCTCTCTCTCTCTCTCTCTCTCTCTCTCTCTCTCTGGTCTTGTAACAGATTCTCAATGCTGTTGTATTTTTCTTCTATAGATATTCTTATTCATATTTCTATATTTCATTTCTATATTTCATTTGTGTCTATACTTATAATTATTCATATTAAATCATTCGTATTCATCATGCTGCTGATGCCCTTTTCTACTGCATCGCCATTCCCTCCATTCTCCCCACCTCCTCTTCCTCCTCCGCCTCTCCTCTTCATACCTTTTCCCCACCCACCCACCCACCCACCCACAGTAACCTCATGAAACATTCATATGGACTACTTTTTCAAAGCGTATCGCTGTGCCCGCAACAACAGCACGCCGCCATTTTGGTTCTCCGTACGACCAGCGCTCACACACGAGCGTGAATAATATGATCCGTGTGGAAGTGGAGGAGAAGAAGAAGATGGCGGTGGTGGTGGAGAAATGGGGAGGAGGTGGAAGAGGGGAGGGAATGGAGAGAGAACCGAATGCTGCTTTGTAATAAGTATGCAAATGAGATGCGACGACATTTGGAGCCGTGAAAGGTCGAACAGTGGTAATGTGAACCCGTGTTCGAGCGATTGGTAACGAAAGTGCATAACTCTCGTTACGAGAAACGATGTTACCAACTAAGAATACGCTCAAGAATATCATTGGAGGGACACACGAGCCCCAACCCCTGCCCCCGTTTGGCGAATGCGTGTTTCTACGTGAATAAAACTAAAACATTGTTTATTTTTTAAACCTATTCTTTAATTTAACCATAGCATTAACCTGCTTTTTAACCGGAGCGACCATTGATCGATGCATGCCAAGTGCATTGCTAAATGGCACTATAGAAGTACACTAATACATCCTAATGATTCTCCTCTGTGCTTTACTAAATTAACAATAAGCTTAAACTTCCGGTGTAATACTTTCTGCACATAATTCTCCGACGTCATCTGTGGTTTGAGGGGTGGGGGGAGGTGCGGGGAAACCCAACAATTTAGGAGATTCTATCGCTCCCGTATGAGCAGTATTCCCGTCGTCTATAGCCACAGGATTGAATGGCCTCTATAGTGCTGCAACCGCAAACGATGACTGACTTCTATGTTCAGACAAATTTCTAATATTCCGCTAACAAAAGAATTCAAGGAGTTTTCTTAGAACGACACAAAGCCACATTGTAACCTATACACCTCCTCTAAACACAAGCACTGCCTACATACATACATACATACATACACACACACAAACACACACACACACACACACACACACACACATATATATATATATATATATATATATATATAAAATAGGTGCAACGTAATTACCGCGCATGGATAATTCAATAGCTTCTGATTTATGTGGCGCCAGAATCGCAGTCATTTGGTCGAGGCCTGAAGCGAAAGAGACTTAATCCGCTTAAGTCCTTCCAGCCTTCCCCTCCCCTCCCTCGTCTTTCACCGCCGCTGACTCCGGACCCGAGCCCGTCTGTTCCGGATTAAGTCCGTAATCCCGGCAACAGGGAGCACCGCTACCGGTGCGCCAGGTATTACGGGGTCTCAACGCTGTCCCCTGAAAGTCCCCAGCAGATCTCAGCGATATCCTCTCATAAGCACTGCAGGAGCTTTCATTATTCGTCTGTCAATACTTTCAAATATTAGATTATATAAATATGCATCTCACGGCGGTCTATACGTATATATATATATATATATATATATATATATATATATATATATATATACGATATGGGAAATTGTTGATGAAGTTCTTCCGTTGACGTCACTTTCATTTAGCACCTTTAATATTCGCTTCCTCGTTTCGTGTCTATATTATTGCATTGATGTTTACTTATATGGACCGATATGAAAGTTCTCATATATGGGTCCACGTAGACGTCATCAACCTATTTATAGCATCTCATATCTCAAAATACTGTAGCCCAAAAATTCTGCTAAATTTCCAGAACCGCCCCTTCTCTCTCTCTCTCTCTCTCTCTCTCCTATCTTCTGTCAATCGTTTGTCAATGTCAATCCTGCGGTCATTCTTTGACTCTCGCCAATTCCTTTTGGAATTTTACCGTCATTCCTTTGGTCAACCATCTTCCTTTGTCGTCCACTCTTTCGTTCACTCACTCACTCCTTCTTCTTCTTCTTCTTCTTCTTCTTCTTCTTCTTCTCCAGTTCAATTACCTGTTTTCTCGTCGATCGAAGTTTTTCGCGCGTCAAATCCACTTCCGGTGCCTTTGATTTCCACTTCCGCTGCTGCTGCAGCGCCGTCGTCGGTAGGTGGCGCCAGGTGAGGCGACGGTGGCGCCGATGGAAGCGAATACTCCGGTCGACCGACTGCCGGGTCGTCCCGTTCGGACCCAATGGTCGAAACAACACGCGACGCTCCGTTCCAGGCCACTGTCTCGACCGCTGGCCAAGCGAAACTGCGGCCGCCGCCGCCGCCGCCGCCGACCACCTGCGACGACGACGACGACGACCATGGCATCGATCTCCGTTCTCTCCTCCTCCTCCTCTCCCTCCTCCTCCTCTTCCATTCGTAAGTCACGTGATCATCGGAATTGAAATGTATTTCCTACTTTGTTCGTATTATAGTCGCTGTTTGTCTGTTGACGCGTCTGTCTGTCTGTCTGTCTGTCTGTCTGTCTGTGTGCCTCCTTCTCTGTCTCGCTCTTTCCGTTTCTCCAAGAATACTACTCTTTCTCTAGCTACTGCTGCTGCTGCTGCTCCTCCTCCTCCTCCTCTTTCTGTTTCAATTCATCGTTGCCCGTGGCAACGAGTCTAACATTGACACGAACAGGTAAAACTTGTCTTGGCCGAGATTACCTCATGCATTTCCTGTCGGCTTTTCATTTACCTGTCCGCCCTCTGCCGAGTGAACGAACGAACGAACGGACGAATGCAGTCTGTGTCCTGTGTTCAGAAATCCCGGTGCCTTCCTTCTAAACAGCTTTCGAAACGATGTCTTGAGGTCTATTTAGTGTTGAAGCATTGGACTACACAGATACTGTAGATCGGGTTCGCTAATCTACCATGCATCAGCTGATACAAATCTAACGGATACGAGAGATGGAAGAGAGACGGAGAAATGAAATGCTGACTGAAAATCAGACGCATAGAGGGCAGTGGCGGCTCTAGGATTTGGCAAGTGGGGGGCGTTGGGGTGGCAACTTCTAATCATGGGGGGGGGCAACCATTTGTTGTTTAATGTATGTAGCATTAAGTATAGGGTCCCAACTGGGGGGGCACTGGGGGGGCCAGGCTCTCATTAGGGGGGCACGGGCCCCCCTGGCCCCCCGGTGGAGCCGCCACTGATAGAGGGTATTGCATAGTATGCGCACCAGTAGTTTGCGCGCCTGGGAGTTTGCGCACCAGTAGTATGCGCACCAAGTTAAGTTTCAACGGTTAATAACAATGCGTTGCATTCCCTTATAGACTGACCGCTGGATGCTGGACGCTTAACAATTAACAATTAATGTTTGAACTAAGAACTTTGGGCCATTATAACGAGATTTTGACACTTTATTGACCCCCTTTCACCCCTGCGTAACGCGACGTAACAAAAAGCCAGACCTCCTCATATGGCGTAACAACGGGCCAACCCCACTTTTTCGTCTACCGAAAAGTCTTGACAAGCAAACTAAAGGTCATTCATCCTTATATTTTGTTCTTCTTCACACATACTGACAAGCCAAAAAAGTCATCCTTGTAATGCGAGGTATTTTTTCGCATTCTTATTATCCGTTTAAACTTGGTGCGCATACTACAGGTGCGTAAACTACTGGTGCACAAACTCCCAGGTGCGAAAACTACTGGTGCGCATACTAATGTAAACCGCATAGAGAGTGGAGGCACATGGGGGAATCGCAATTTTTAAAAAATTGAGAGGCACGTGAAAATTCTGGTTGCACCCACGTAGCTATCACTCAGCGTTTATTCTAGCCGTCTAGAAATTTCGGGGTTTAACATTTGAGGCGACAGACATTGGGGAGGTCATACTACTTGCCAAAATGTCAAAATTGGGGGAATTTCAAACTTTGGGGGGAAATTCCCTCCAAAGAAGGTCTAGAATAAACTCTGGCTATTACAGGTCCCGTTGTTGGCGAAAGCGCCTGTTTCTACTCGTGTTCTGTGATGATGGGTGTTGCTACTTGTGGCGGGATGGTTTCAGAGAGAGCGAGAGAGATAGATAGATACTGTATATATATATATATATATATATATATATATATATATATATAGAGAGAGAGAGAGAGAGAGAGAGACAGACAGACAGACAGACAGACAGACAGACAGACAGACAGACAGACAGAGACAGAGAAGTTAAGTTGATGACAAACTATAGGTCAGCGTTTTCTCTATCGATTAGAATACAGGTAAGTACGTACACTCAGAAGTAAAGTACTTCTGAAGGTACTGCTAAGGAATAAGAGATACCGCCGAGTGACGAGTGTATTTCTTCGGAAGATACTCGAAAACGACTACTTCGGATACTTGGGTACTTCTTTACACGGTACAAAGTAATCGTCAGTGAGTGACGACATCGGCCCTCTGCCGAATGAACTATAAACTAACGGTATATGTTTTTAACTGCACGACGGCGCGGAAATCGGTTTTTCCTCTGAGATAGACCGTCTACCCGGGTTCGCGCTGGAGATCGGAGATTATGTATTTAGTTAATTCATATGTTGCCATAGATGTATAATATAATCTGCATTGCTTTTAGACGGATACCCAATTACCCATTGTAGCGGCTTCATTAACTGAACATCGCCTCATAGATACACTGACCTTTGCCCGGCCGACAAACCACCTTGACTATAGCTATTTCAAGAAAGATTAAGCGCATAAGAATAAGCAGCTATTGCTGTACTGCCTCTGGGGCGCTGTATAAGTTTACGAGATTTTACTTACTTACTTACATCGCAGTCACAAAGATGGCGGCAGCTTCCGCTGTCTTTACCATTGATAAACTACTTCCAGTGAGTGTAGACTTCTGTGGGTTTCTGGTTGGAAGTGACGTCGGTTTTGATTGGTCACTTGCACTTGAGGTTCTTGTTACGAAAATTCCGATTGGTTTCATTTAAATATAGGGCGGTAAAGTATTGTTTTATAAAAGTAAATTTTGTTAGCAATTTCGTATAATTGTGTAACTACAAAGGTGTGTAGGTATTTCATCACTTTATTTGGCGATCGAATTTAAAGTAATAGCTTCACGGAACTTTGCGACACTCAGACCTGCAATGTTGATGTTGTCCAACACTAAATTTATAGCGCATGTAAATAATGTGATTTTACTTCATGATAGTAGCGCCATAGAAGTTCACTGATTAATAGAGCCACGCTTTACATCCTTTTAATGAAGCAATGTAATTTAAACCACTATCCTATGTCACTACACATACTGCAGCAGTAAAAATCTCATACTAACTGTTTCTGGTGTAAAAATTTGTGTTTGATTATGATTATGATGGCCAGACAAGTTTATGTAATCTCATCGCCTTGAGACAAGTAGTGTAAGGACAAGCATTTGAAGCGTCGTGTGCTCGAATTTGTCACCACGATGTCGATGTTGTATATTTTGTGCTGTTATGTTGTAGATAGAAAATGAGTTCGCCAAACACAATGGACGATTACGTAAAAATTGAGAAAATTGGAGAAGGTTGCTTTGTTACCGTTCATTTATTTTCAAATTTAGGAGTTAGTTGTGATTTATGTAAAATGATGTCATGCTATTTATATAGCACCTCTTATGAACACTCAGTAGTATATATTGATCTATAGTATAGTCTAACGTTTAGAAGTTTATGACATTGTGATCCGCTCAAATACCATATGGCCCTCTACTTTGGGAACCTTAGGAACTACTGACATAGTCCAATCATGGGGAATGTTCTTGAATCCAAGATATGTAATTCAACCACTGCTTAGGAAAGGACTTCAAGCTTGTCTCTTGACACTGATCCAGGTCCTTTTGATGAAAAATCAATTTGATGCATAGGGAATCTAAATATTTATAAAATTATAAAACTCTGGACTCAGGAATGCTGACATTATTGCCACTTTCATGCAGTTATTATTTATTTCCTTGAGAAGAGTCAATGCATTTTCGAAATTACTAAAATACATTGTATCAAATATTGGGGCCTCTCAGGCCGTGATTTGGGAACCTCTGGACTATGTGTTGCAGTTGTACTTCAGATAGAAAAGACAACTTCTATTCCAACATATTTCTTTCTCTTTCAGGAACATATGGCGTTGTTTACAAAGGCAGGCACAAGAAAACAAACAGATTTGTGGCGTTGAAGAAGATCCGACTGGACAGCGAAGAGGAGGGCGTCCCATCGACCGCCATACGAGAGATTTCAATCCTGAAAGAATTGCAGCATCCTAATGTTGTCAGGTAAACTGTCATCGCTCCTCTTTTGTACGTTCTAACGATTAACATATAATTATTCATCATATAATTGCGTTAAGATGTTGGAAATGTTCCATTTGGTTTTTTGGTGTTTACATTTATATTTTATTCATTGATTTTGCTGTAACTTTGTGGTTATTTTCCACGAGATTTTGCTTTGATATTGTACCTTATTGTCACAGAGGTGTGGTGTTTTCTTTCACTGCGTTGAAATTTTCTTTCTTATTTCGTAGTTTGGAAGAAGTTTTGATGCAGGACGGAAGACTTTATTTGGTTTTTGAGTTCTTGTCAATGGATCTGAAGAAGTACATGGACTCACTTCCAAAGGAAAAGTTAATGGATAAACAGTTGGTGAAGGTTGAGTAGTAAAAGTCTTTTGCATCTTCTATTGCCCTAATTGCCCTAATGCTTTTGGCAGTTTGTGATGTTATATCACTTTTATGTTATGCACTGCCTGATGCATCTGTTGAAATAATAATATTAAAATAAAAATGACAGTCTTGTCTAAAATACACTGAATTCATCAACATCATCATGTTCTCTGTCCTGGGACAGGTTCATGGCTCTGAATTCTAAATGTGAAATATTCCAGTTTCAGTGTTGAGCACAGTTGTTTTGATAATGGTATCCCAAGATTTTGTACAGGCTTATTTAGCCTCCTAAACCACTTAAAATCACATCATTATGGCCTTGTATAATGGTGACTAAAGATTGAAAGAACTATGAATAGTAGATAACGTGTGATACGCTGTTGCTGTTGTCATCATCGTAGAGTTACCTTCATCAGCTTCTGCAGGCAATATTGTTTTGCCATCATCGGCGGATCATACACAGGGATCTGAAACCTCAGAACCTACTGATCGACAGCAAGGGAACCATCAAACTCGCAGACTTTGGACTTGCTCGAGCGCTCTGTATCCCCGTTCGAGTCTACACACATGAGGCAAGATCAGGATTTCTCTGAACCAAAATTCAGTAATTTTGCACAGGGCTGTGTGAAATTGCTGCTGCTATAAGCGGTGATTGTCTGTTATGATGCTGTAATATTCGATGTTTGATACTGACAGGTGGTTACCCTTTGGTATCGGGCTCCAGAGGTTCTTCTTGGTGCTCAGAGGTACTCGACACCTGTTGATATCTGGTCGCTCGGCTGCATATTTGCGGAGATGGCAACAAAATGCCCTTTGTTTCGTGGAGATTCTGAAATCGATCAACTGTTTCGAATCTTTCGGTGAGTACTTACCTCCAGCTGTGAAAACCCGTGGCTATCTGGTATCTGTTGCGAATATTCTTGCTATGATTTCTCGTTGTTTTGTATAATAATAAATTTGCATATTGTTTATTAATACATTGTTTTTATTATTTTAGTACTCTGTCTACTCCAACTGAGGAAGAATGGCCTGGAGTGAGTTCTCTTCCGGACTATAAGACATCCTTTCCATCGTGGCGCACAAACACGCTCCGAACGACCGTTAAGCAGCTGAGCAGTCATGGCCTTGAACTTCTACAGGTACAAAACAGGACTCAACGCTTGCGTTCTATTTCTTTTCCGGAGAGGAAACTCAATTCTGTGCTTATTTCAATCTGTGTTAATGTAAAATTGCAGAATGTTGCCATCGTTTCAAAGTTAAGTGAATTTGACTTGATTAAATGTATTTTGTAACGTGTGGCTTCTCCGATGTCCGTGCAATGTTATTAGCCAGATTCTTTCTGATGATTTTGCAGTCTATGCTCGTCTACGACCCTGCGCTGCGTATTTCGGCTCAAGCTGCACTTTCTCACCCGTACTTTGGAGACATTGACAAAGAGAACCTTGCTTCGTACACAAACTGCAACTGACTGCAGTTTCCGGCATTATCGTGGACAATGTTCCAGTTTTTATAGCTGTGAAGTTACGTGTGTTATTTATAGTTGGGGAACATTGCCTCGGGTACATGTGACTTTTTTGATGACCTGTTGGTTTGATTTTGAGTTGATTTTGCAGTTTTCTGTCTGCTGTGGTTATTGCACATTTACTGAAGATATGGCGTCAAATCAAACAGTTTGCACTGGGGCACTCCCTTTGCACCGTCTCATTGTATATTGAAAATGTACTTTTTCAGGCGATTATATATTTTAAGGATTTTCAAAGATAGAAAACTAAGTTCTGGTAGATATTTTTGTATAAAGGATATGTGTTATACTGTTGTTAGGGTCTGCATAGAAGGCTGTGTTTTTTTTAGAATAACTAGTTCTTCAAATGTTTAAACTTGAATTTCAGGAAATACTTTGTAAAATCTGAGTTGGTAACTTCCTTTTAATAAGCAGTAATTGGTTTTCTTGAAATTTTGACTTTCATGCAGCAGATTCCTTTATAACAAGAGATTTGATAGTATTTGAGCCATTCATCTGTATCAAAATTAATGTAATGATAAATTTTGGCGTGTTAAAAATCAGTTGGATTGATTTTTAATAAAGATATAAGCCTGTCTAATTTCAAATGCGTTTAGATGGTTTGTATTTGCTGAAGCAGTTTTGTTTGGACTTGAGATGCTTGATTTTTCAGCATATTTGACGTCTGTATTAGTATCAGCGCCCTGCAAACTACAGCTTTTAGATGTCAGTGTTTCAGCAACACGAATTGGCAGTGAGAAGTGGCGTCACCAGGTTTCAGGCATAGTGGGGGACAGTGATCAAGATACAAATTCTCCGACAAGCAATAGTAAGTAAGTATACACGAAATTTCTATAACGTGTTTACTTACTATTGCTTGTCGGAGAATTTGTAAGATCATCAAGGAGTTTCTTGCATATTCATTCACTTGCTCTCTTTGGTCATGCTATTCGCGCCATCCCCAAAAATTAACGATTTTGAGCAAATACCATGACCAGTCTCAGCCAGAATATTGGGCCCGCCCTCCTCCCTATGGCTACGCCAATGAGTGAAACAGTGAATTATAGCGACTGCCTTACGACTCATGAATACAAGTGCTCAAATCCAGCCTCAGCCAAGGATCTAAAGCTGAAAATTCAAATGTCTACCAATCTAGAATCGTTGAAAGTGTATTTTGAGAATATTTGAGGGCTTTCCTTGCCTATAGCTATTGAAAGAAAGATTAAGCGCATAAGAATAAGCAGCTACTGCTGTACTTCACCTGGCGCTGTATAAGTTTACGAGATTTTACTTTACTTTATAGTGGCTTAGTTAAAGGTATTCGTGATCTTTAGTCTTCATAAAGAAGAGTAACAAGACTGATCGATCAAAATGGACGACAACGATGGTAAAGTTTTAAAAGGAATTTTTATTTCATTGCATTGTTTAGATGTGTTAACATTTCGTAATTGTTCATTTGTAATTAATGATTTATCAGCCCTTACATCGCAATCGTTTACCAAGCGCCACTTAAAACGATAAGGTTTGGATAGGTTCAGTAGGATCTGCCCTGTGTTAGAACCACTGCCGTGTAGATTGGAATTCACAAGTTGTCCCAGTTCATATGTATATATTCTTGATTCTTATCGTGCTGCTTTGTTGGTAGTCTAGTTATGAGTTGTGCGTTGAACACTGGATTTAAATTTTAATTGTTGATATGCCAGTTTGGTATATAGATATACCAATTTGATATACCAGTAACAACATTATGTTTATAATACATGGATCGTGGGCATGTAGCTCGTTTGAAATAGACGGAAGAATTATTGTGAGAGTGCTTTTGAACAAAGAATAGTGTGTGCCTAATGTCCCATTTTTCAGAATATTTATGCCTCTTTATGTGCTTATGGCATGGCCACATCATATTTGTTAATAAACCAATCTATCCATAAACAAGAACTGTTATGTTGTTTTTGTGAATTTTTAGTCTGTCCTACTCTTTGATATTACGTAGTCTGATCAGTAACTAGTTGCCACACAACACCGTCGATTGGTATAATACTAGAATCACTGAGTACATTGCATCAACTGATTATCACATCATTTATTTAGTTGGTTTGTTTGCTATTGTGCATATGTTCTAGATCTAGAGCTTGGCAGTGAAGGTGATGCGTCTGCTAGCACCAGTGCTCACAATACTCATCCAGTCCATAAGCGGATTGCAATTAAGCTGAAACCGGCGGGAAAATCACAAGTTGGAAAAGAAAGGAAGGGAGCTCGGGCAAGGCTGAATAAAAACTCCGGTGTCAGCAGTCTCACAAGTGAAGGACTGCAAGGTACAACAATTTATTATGCGGTAGTTCCATTTGCTTATTGTGTTTTAGAAAAACTGTGGGACTTGTGGAAATATCCTGTTGCTGTTCATTTTACAGCATTTAGTGAATTGACAGAAATATTGATGGCATTAACCCTTCAGTTGCCGCTTTGAGCTGACAGCATGACAGATACCTTTCTCTTTTTGAACTGATGAGTGTTGATTTTTTGCAGCTGATGACATCGCTAAGGCACTTCAGTTTACCACCATGAAGAATGCCTCTCCAGCCGAACCACTCCATAGAAGTCACAAGTTGAAATGGGATCACAAGGTGACGGCCTTGCTTCTGCATTTCACTCGACAGGCTCTTTGGCCGCTGTTGATATAAGTACTTTGTACAGTCGTATTCTACCTGAAGACTCAACTGTGGCATGTATCTTTTATGATTTGTTTTCTTGCTTTTCTAACAAAAAATTAAAAGCAGAAGAAAGATCATGATCATAGAGTTGCATGGTTCAATTAAGTGATGTTATGTGAAATCTGGATTTTAGGTGAATTTAATTGGAGAAAAGGTCGTTGATCCGTTGGTTCACAACTGTGAGAAGTGCTCTCTTCCGATCTTGATCTACGGTCGAATGGTACGAACGGACACTCTGATGTGGCTGTGATATTTTCTGACGATTTCTAAAGCACATAATTTTCATTATTTGAAAGCTAATTTATTAGACGTCTTTCTTAACAAATAATTGTCTAATTCAGATCTCATCACATTTTCATACCCACAGGATTTATGCCTTTTAAAGGTTTTTCTGTCATCTCTTGTATTGCTGCTCATCATGCTCAGTTCTGACCACTCAATCTCAGGGTTCTAAGAGCAAGCATAGACTAACTTTCACTTGACACTTCACTGATTTTAATCTGTGGATGTCTTTGGTGTGTATCTGTTTTAATAGGAATCATTTTGTTATTTTTATTATATAATATTATCTGAATGTAAAGGGTTTTTACTAAGTTAGGAAATGTGTTTCACGGTAATTGATTTTCTATTGTACAGCTTCCATGCAAGCATATCTTTTGTTATGCTTGTGCTAAGAAAACGGAGAAGCACTGTCCAAGGTATGCAAGGTTTTCGCTCGTCACCGATGTTTATTCTTTTGTGACAGATTACAGGAGGCTGTTTTTTGTTTGCTTTATCCAATTATTAATTAGTGTTTTCCAGTTTCAGAAAGGCTTCTCTTGTGCTGGTTGATGAAGCTATTTGGGATATGGGACCATCTACGTTGTTTATGCTACGACCTTCTTTAACTCTAAAATGAATACAAATACGAATTAACTGACATTTGTTTAGAACATTCTTGCTCTTATTATTCTAATTATTTATAAATCCTTTTCCCAACAGGCCCTGGCTCACAGTGCACTCTATAGGTTTGTTTTGATATTATTTTATTCAGTGCAGTTATGTTTGATCTTGCTCTGCTGCTTATATCAAAGTGACCTTTGTTGAATGTTTGTTTATCTGAACTTATTAGGTGCAATGGTGCAATTTCACGGATCGAGCAGTCGGCACTTGGCACTGTGTTTGTATGCACAGTCGGCGGAACAAAGCATGGCACCGCAGGATGTCACCGCACTTATCTGTCGCAGCGCGACCTTCAGTCGCACATCGCGCACCGTCACATGAACCGACCGGAAACTCGGCACCAGGAGCCGGTCGTCGGGCCGATAAACCAGTCGGAGGCGCTCCAGCTGCACCAAACATCGCCAGGAGCCATCCACCAGTCGCTGGTCGCTTCAGGACCCCCTCCGCATCAACTGGAATTCATTGCAACGGCACCGGGGATTCCCGCCGCTCAGATTCAGTACGATCCATCCCAGCCGCCTCCGCAGATCCACGACCCAGGACTTGTCTACCACCATCCGGTGCAGCAGCGCCCGTTGGAAGAGCTTCGGCTGCAGATGCCGCATCCTCAGGGGCCTCCACCCCCTCTTTCCACAATGGCTCCGCCACCTATGATCTTGCCCCACGGGATGAAGCCGCAGAATCTTCTGCCTCCTCTGGCCATTGCACAGCAGGTGATGAATCCACCGCCTGGTATGTCACCCCGCCTGACCACAGTTTCAGCTCAGGGCATGGCGTTACCGCCCATGCAGCCGCCACCCCAAGGTCTAGGACATGGCATCACTCTGCACGCCGTGTCGCAGGGTCACATGCCGAGCGGTACGACCACGCACGGATCGGAGAATTTTCGCGCCATTCCTGTCATGGCATCGCGCAGCACAAACCTGATCACTGTTCCAATCCAAGATGAAGGCAGCTTCCACAGAAGTGAACCGCCACGCAGTGTTGCATACCACGATGCCTCAGGTATGTACCAGGCTCAAGGAGGTCCCCCACTCCAGTCTGGACAGCACTATCCGCCTGGTTCTCACTCGGTTCCTAAGCCCTGCGTCCCACAGGGTTCCCAAGTGGCTTTTACCAGTCCTCCTCCAGGTCATGCCCCCCAGTACATGTCGCAGGGTCCTCCTCCTCCTCACCATCTGATTGCAAGGCCAGCAGGTGCCCCGATGGGTCATCCCCCGCTCCGTGCTGGTCCGCCGGTCAACATGCACAGCGGACCCCCCACTCGAAGTTTTCCCAGTCCACATCACCAATACGATGAACAGCACAGTTCGTTTGGTCAGCCACCCGGAAGCAGCAGTCCAAGGTTGCCGTGGCCCCCTGGGGCTCCACCCCAGAGGGTCCCCCCTCCTCAGAGACCGCAGGGCAGCAGTGGGAGCATGGGTCCCCCGCATTCTTTGCCATTTTTTCAGTAGGATTGGAACTGCTTTGGCGTAGCAGACGCTCTTCAAACAGACATTACGTTGTTGAACTTTAATCAGGCAAAATCAGACGCTTCTATAAGTAGTGAACTATTGATTTAGACTTTTTTGTGTTATTCTGATGCTATGCTATTCATGCTATTCCGGCATTAGGCATGCTATTCCGACAGTTACATAGTGAATGGTTTATCATGTTTGCTAGGCTAAAGTCGCATAAACTGTAGCAATGTGGTTCCACAATTTACAGGAGACAAAAATAAACAGCTGGGTTATATGATTTGTTGTGAAAATTGTATAATAGAAAATGTACTGTAAAACATGGACAGGTCTTTTAGTGCAGGGCATAACCTAAAGAATTTTTTACTGTTAGAAGTTGAACTAGCTATCATCATCATAATTCCTCTCTGCCAACTCATTAGTGGCAATAGCTAGTCAGAAAATTGTCAGTTGTCGTTATTTCAGATTTTCTTTTATGTTGTCTATCCATTTTCTGGGCCTGCCTCTTCCTTTTTTATTTTACTTGTATGCATAGAATGCTTTTTGGGAAATATCAAGCCTTCCATCCTGTTTACATGTCCTTACAATGTTAGCCTCCTTTTTCTGAGTTTGTCTGTGATGGTATATAATGCTTTAATCTACAATCTACTCTGCTAACTTTATTTTAAAATTCGTTTGTTCTACAGTTTGTATGATCTTCAGTTTGTGAATTCTTACGTTAGCAATATTTCTTGACAACAAACAAAAGGGGTTTCTTTTTATTTCGAAAGATAACTTCATAACTGGCTGTTGTTTATTAAATTTTAATCACCTTGGCAGTTCCAAAGAGCGTTTATTAGTGAAAAATTGAGGGGAGAAAGGAACCCACAGGTCACGAATAGACGTTATCCACGGCTACCCCTAGTTTATGATAAACTGGGTGGCCACGTCTTACCCACCTCGTGACAGGTCTACCTTTACTACTTTCCCTTCAGCATAGTTGTATAGTCTTTGTTCCTTCATTTTTTTCAACATGACCAAACCATTTCACTATTTTGCTCTGTTTTTTTCTCTGATCGTTTTGTTTCATATTTATACTATTTATATAGCTGTGACAACTTAGCCTCACCGCCCTTCGGATAGTGACTATTGGATGGCCGATATTTCACCTTTCCCATAGCTATTTTAAGAAAGGCTGAGCAGCTATGCGCTATATAAATCTACGAGATTTTACTTACTTACTTTTATCTATTTATAGAAAAGTTGATCACAATTGATCACGTGATTAGACCTGGCCTTATTTGTTCGGTAGCCTTAGCCTAGTTAAATATTAAATATCATAAACAGGCAAGATGGCGTCTGGATCGTCACTCGGCGATCATCGTTCAGAGGTAATTTATGGAAGTCGAAAAATATTTAGATGAAATTACTAATAATCAGTTTAAAGGATCGTCAGTTATCTTTATTCAGAGCTCAGTAAAACATTGGCATTGTAGAATGTTGCAGCTTTTTTTTATATCAGACACAGTCTGTAGTCTAATCTTTGATTTTTGTAGCGCTATTTTACGACATTAGGTTGAGATTATTGCAAATCACTAAGTGAATATAAGAAATTGGGCTCAGCATTAGGGTTAAGGTTAGTGTTGATGATGTGAGTGTTGTCGGTTTAGTTTTGAGGTTGTCTTTAAGGCAATTGATTATGTAATTAGGTACTCTGTGTATTGTGAATTGTTGCTATAGAAGTTGATGCTTTTAATGAATGTAACATTTTTTGCACGCAAGGTCATTTGGCCAGAACATCGTTCTATGATTTCAAGTGATTTCTTTGAAATTTTTGTGCCTTAAATATGTTCACATTGAATAGGTGTGTTCGTGTGTGTGTGTGTGTGTGTGTGAGTTTATGTGTATGTGTGTCTGTCTGCATTTAAGTGGTCATGTAAGATATTGGAGAAAAGGAAAGGGGAAAGGAGTTGGGTAGGAACGAAAATGTTTTTAGTGCCAGAAGGTGGTGGGAAGTTAGTTTACGTTTACGTAATAATATGTGAAGAAAGTTGTATAGGAGTGTGTAAATATAAATTTTGAAAATTGCCTTTCTTGAGCATGGCTGTTCAAGGACTGCCTGTAGGGACATTGAGAGAAGAATGTCTTGATATCGGACTGTCTGGAAAGAGGTGAAAATCACTTTGAATAATCGAATGAGCCTTCTAGGTTAGAAAGGTGTTCAGTCAGATAATCTGAGGTATTAGTTTGGATGGACTGCATTAGTATATCATGTCGCTGATCTAAGATTTTCATTGTGAACCTTATAAACTTGAGTCTTCCAAGTTTTTGTTGTTCCTGCAGACTTTTAGGAGACAAGATTAATGATGTTAGATTCTGTTTCAGTTATGTTGGTCTAATCCTCAGTCTGACAGTTTCTAAAAATGTTGGGAGCTGTTCATAGTTTTAAAAGTTTAGTACTTGTATGTTTTTGTGTATGTATTATAATGATATTGTGTGAATAATATGCCCCTTTGTTTGTAGGCTGAATTAACTGAATTTAAAGAAGAAACGAAACAAATGGAAAGCAAATCACAGAAACAGGAGAATGGTAATATTTTCTTTGACAGTTTTGCCAATTCTAGTTTGAAATATTATTGTTAATTGTAAATTACAGAACAGTGTTTGTGCAATTCAGAATGTGAATAGAAAATGTTATTCATTTTGAGTTAACTGGCACCGTTAGCTTGTTGCTCAGTAGTAGTAATGTGAATTAATGAGTTTGAAGGTACAAAGAGGCTGTAATAAGTAAGTAAGTAAGTAAGTAAGTAAGTAAGTAAAATCTCATAAATTTATATAGCACTTTGGAAAGTAGTACAGTGGTAGCTGCTTATTCGTACACACTTAATCTTTCTTGAAATAGCTATGGGCAAGGTTGGATCAGTCGGGCGAAAGTAAGTGTATCCATGAGGTGTCGGGGTGGGTTACTATGGCTACGGAGGAAATGGCTTTCGATATAGGAAGGTTTTAAGTGTAGACCTGAAGTGGACTCTAAAGAAATTCCGTGATTCTAGATTTTAGAGTTCTCAGTTTACTGTGAGATCTGACAGACAGAGAAAGAGTGTTCCAGTATCGTGGATGACCTGTTTTGAAAATACAGACTCAGTGACTGTGTTTACTTTGCAGAAAAGTGTATCACTTGTTGGTTGTGTGTGAAATGCTGTAATTGCTGTGTTGTTAATCCTTTACCAACCATGTATTTGTAATGTAATGTAAAATGGATGAACATGTAAGTCATGGCCTGTAATGGGGTTAAATTGCATTTACGATTTTGTTTTGGTAGAGCTTAATTTACGAAACAGATTTTCTACACTGCACAGTCTGCAAAAGGAGCTACATAAATCTGCACAGGCAAGCAATGCTTTTAACATAATTACTATTATAATAGTATAATTATTATAATAATATTATAATAGTATAATTATCATTATTTTATTTTATTGAGATACTTTTTTTAAAGGAATGCTGTTACCACACTCATTTTGCACAGCGTTTGACCATTGAAACCTGATGTTTAATCAAAGTTGGAGATATTCATATTTTAGGCTTTGGCATTGAGAGGGACTTGCAGTGGCCTGTGTTTCGTGTTTTGGGGATAAATGTAATATTTCAACTCTTTATTGATGATTCACATTTGATATTTTGGTTGTTTACTTTGCCCTATTACTATTATGGACGTACGATGGTTTGTGTTAAATTCTCATGTAATTTCTGTTGCTATATTGAACCAGTTAAATATACACTGTATTTTGTTGGCATTTGCGTGTTTTCAAAGCAGTTTATTACCATTATTTATTAAATATTTCTTTTCTGTTTTGCAGTCTTTAACAAGAGGCAGAAAAACAAAGGTATTAGAGTTCAATTGATGTCATTTTATTAATTTTATTTCTATTGATAATGCAGTGATGATGTTGGTGATTTCTCTGAGTCCGGTCCAATTGGCCTGTGCAGCACGAGGGATGAGGAGACTCCTGATAATAGCAAAGAGTTTGTCATGATGTGATTTCTTCCATGCTATTAGCAAGCAGAGTCTCTCATTGACTGGAAAATAGCAGGCAAAAATTTAGACAAATGAAACTTTAGTTGACTTTACTCAACTGCTGTTGGTTCTTTACGCCTAATTTGATTTTCAGTGCTTAAACTTATTTTGAAATTTGTGATAGCAGTTTTATGATCGACTGTTGGAAATTCTAGGAATTTGATCTGTTGCTGAATGAGAACGAACTGATGCAGAGAAAATTGCGAGATCAGGAGGAAGAATTTCAACTTCAAAACGAGACTCTTATGTCTGAACTGGCACAGGTGACGTCTGTCCTGTTACTTGAACTTTGAACTCTTCAATCAATCAGTTAATGAATTAATTGACTTTCTTCATGGTCTATGAATTCAAAGGAAGATAGAACTTATATGTTGACAATTCTAGTACGGTTTGACATGCCAAAGATGGGGACACAAGAATATGTGGTTTTAATTCGTTTCATCACTCTTCTGAATTTTTGCATATCTATTGCCTACTGTAGCACTAGTCCTTGCACTGTCCAATTTCAAACAGGCCATGTTGGCCCACCCAATATATTTGGCTTGTGGCGCCCTCCATGTGTCACACATAAAACTTATCAGTACGTTTGTCATCCAGGACGTGAAGCTTTATGTGGTCGATAACTTTCAGTACTGTGTATTCGCCTCTTTTTAACCCATTTACCTTGCAAAATCAGTGTTTTGGTTTCATAGCATATTGGCTATATATGGATACATTGGCTATCTGCCATTTAATGTTTGAGCATTTCCTTGAGTGAAAAAGATTTCTGTCCGTCTGTTGAAGTTGGTGAAAGCAAATGAAGACCTGGACAGAGAGAATAAGTTTCTAAAGGAGTCGACAAAAGACCAGAGTGACAACATCGACTGCACTGCTCTGGTGGATGAAGTACGACATCTGCAGGCGCAGAACACAGTGCTGCAGAACTCTCTTCTCGGTATAAATATCCCGAACTATCTTTATTGTTGTTAACCAACATGGTTTCTTTTTCTAACAAGGTTTTTTATATTAACATATCGAGCATTCATCGTTAATGTTTTGCTTTTGGTGAGGTGACCGGTGGCACATAGTTTAGAGATTTCTGCATAAAATCTTAGGAAACAGTGTGTAGTTTTGAGTGGTTGATATATTTGGAATTTTCTTCATCGACATGTAACTGGAATTTTCTTCAGAGTGCAGTTGTCTCAAACAAGCCGTCACTCAAATAATCTGATTTGTCACTCAAATGAGTTTTTTGTCACTCAGTTGTTGCTATGGTTCAGTAACACTGATATGATATGTAAGTGAAATCAGGAGAGAGAGACAGAGAGAGATAGAATCAGACAGACAGATGATTCCGTACTTAATGACCATGTACAGAAACCTTTAGAGATTTCCAGTCTATTACTTCTTCTTTATTTTCGCATTTTGACCTTGTAAATAATTGCTATGCCGGTGTTTTTATTTATTTGACAGCCTGTCAGCAGGAATTGAGCCATCAGAGATGTCAGAAGCAGCAGCCGACAATGACAAACGTTGACAGCAGTTGCGTTATTCCGACAGGAGAGACAAACATCAAAGAACCTATGTAAGAAAGTCTTTCGTGGATCGAATAGTTAGAAAAGTCACTGCTTTTTGCAACCAGCACAGTATCATCTTTTTGATCCAGTCTTAGACCCTCTCTGTTTGGTTTGGTCTATCCACTATTAATGCCCCCCCCTCCCCCCTAACTGGTCTGAACTCACTTTGCTGTCTTGACCGGGCTCTTATTTGGTTTGGATTTGGTTGTACCATCGGCTGATGCCTCCTCAGGCATTG
This sequence comes from Metaphire vulgaris, assembly GCA_018105865.1. Taxonomy (NCBI): domain Eukaryota; kingdom Metazoa; phylum Annelida; class Clitellata; order Crassiclitellata; family Megascolecidae; genus Metaphire; species Metaphire vulgaris. The sequence goes on along the minus strand of CM030869.1, from coordinate 11,559,147 downwards.
ACAATAGTGGCACCATTAATCTCTATTTGTTTTCGCTGAATTATATTTGTTTATCATTTGTTGAAGGTTCAATGCTGTGGATGCAGAGGGTAACGGCAACTTGCCAAAGTTTGTTTCTGAAGGTGAGTCATTTCTCTAAGTTAAAATTCAAATTATCTGTGGTGATGGTGTTTATGTATTGTGCGTTGAGTGCAAATTGTGATATACTTGCAGAACATTCCTGTTGTCTGTTGAAGTTTCTGTATCAGAATATGCATGCAGCATGTACATCAGAATGTGCATTCTGATACATATATATGTATCAGAATATATGTGCAGAGTGTTAGACCGTTAGCATTTAGCTTTAAGAAATGACATTTGCATATGACTATTGACTAGTTTATTCACATAAGAATTCTCTGTAATGGAGACTGGATAACTTATGCTGGACTGATATCATGTTAACTTATACTGCATCGATGTAATGTTAACGTACATGTGATGGTACTAAATTGCCATCTACTTGGAGCTATAGAAGTGGCAGCCTTATTTGCTTGTTTTCAGCTGTAATGGAAACTTCAGGAAGGGCTGAATGTAGTTGGACATGTGCACTTTATGCTTAATACTGTGCTGTGCATTGTATTAGATGCAGCTGTATTTACTGATGTCAGTGTCTATTAATTTGGTTTTGAAAATAGGCAATCAGTCAGGATTTGAGTTGGCAAATGACAATTCTTTCAATTTCGACGATTTCTCTCCACTGGACGCTTGGAAACTGGCCAACGGTAGGTGAAGTTAATGTTTTGTAACAATTCTTCTAATGTACGCAGGAGTCTGTGAGTATTTTTAGTTTGACAATTAATAATTATCTATACATGGAGTGGTATCTATCTTGAAGCTTTGAGAAATTTAGTGGTAATGTTCTTACCGAGTCCCTACAGAAATAAAATGTTTCAACTTTCAGTAGTGGTATAACCACCACATATTGAACATACTTGGGTCTGATACATATATGTATGTTTGCTATAGCCTGGGAAATGTAGATTTGAATAGGTTCCACGAACTCCTTGTTCCTGAAACGAGGTTTTGAATCAGTTGGCCCTATCCTTTGGAATGCTCTTGACGCCAGTATGCGTGGCTTAGCAACTCCTAATTCTATGGCCCTCTTTTTGAAACGACCTATAAAACTTATCTCTTTGTCAATATACAGTAATTTGCTGTGGGAGCGCTTCTGAGTGATTTTTTAGAAGAGGCGCTATACAAATATTTTATTACATTACATTACATGCATGAACCGCTTTCTTATGACTTTGCTTCGGCAAATGTTGATTAAACTAGAAACAATTATGATCTTAAAGTCTAAATTAGAATATCTCTAAATATTCATTTTCTTTCTATGACAAAGATTTGCGTTTGAGTTTGGAGACTGAAAAGGAGGAGAACAGTTTGTTGAAGGAACAATTGAAGTCCACAGAGGTAAGATCCCATTTGAATATAACAGAAGGATTAACAGCTTTGTCAGAATCTTAGACATTTTACTAAATCTTCTTTTGCTTCTATTTGGGAATACCATCAGTTGAAGATTGTTTGAAACTGCTCTTTTGTGCTGTTGTCAATCGAGTTGTTTTGTTTGCTCTTTCTTAGGCTCACTGCTGGGTGTTTAGTTTATTTTATTGTATTTTTATCAATTTTATTTATATAGCACATTTTTACAGTCAGCATGTCACCCTGAATGCATGTCCAAGATAGACAAACTAGCTGGATGGCTCCGCACGTGGCATGCGTTATGCACAACACTGCTGTGAAGAAAGAAAACAATTTCTATGCAATTGGATAACTGCAATGATGGTCACTGTTATTAAGAACAGTTAAGTTTGAATATTGAAGTGTTTTTTGTGGGAAATTCAGTGAATTTTCTTCATTTTAGGAGAAGTATAGAAATGAATGCGAAAACCTCCGGACAGAGATCAAGAATACGGCTGAGAAACTGAAGAAGAAACAGGAGAGGTCTATGTCATTTTAGTTACAGAAATATACTTAATTAATTATTATTAATTATTATTATTTAGAAATATACTTAATTATTGATTGCATATTTTTTAAACATCCCTTGATGTTGAAACCACGTTAAATATCCTATCCAAGAAGCCATTCACACCGAAATTTATTATTTCAAGTTGACTTTAAGCAAGAGTATTTAGCTTTTATAGTGAACAAAGATTTTGTGAAAACTGTGACACTCGAGGGAACGTTGCGTTAAAGGGAGTTGTTTGAAATAGATTTGACTGTATTCACTATGTTGAATTTTTCGTTTAAGGCATTAATACTATCTGTTGTCACTGTTTTATTTCAAGTTGTTGGTCAGATGCTGTTAACTGTTCTCTATGGTGTCTATATTTAGCCTCCTCCAGCTGCAAGAAGACAAGGACTGTCTCTATCGTCAACTGAGGTCAGTGAAGACTGTTTTTTTTCTTGAAATATTTTAAACTGATGAATTTGACATAACTGGTCTTTATAGAATTCAGTTTTCTGTAAATATTTACAGTATTTGTTGATATTTTCATACCAATAGAAACTCTCTTGACACCATGTAATCTCCTAGCATTTATGTTGGATGCTTGTTGCCTCTTGCTCTGTTTGACTGTACCTTAAAGTGTCAATATCACTCAATTTCCAAGCAAAAAATTGAAATAGATCAGCACTTTATGTGCAGCCATATTTCAGTACTTAAGGGCAAACAGCCTGCCACTAACTGTTTGATTTATAGTGTATGGCTTGCTTAGGAAAAGCAGCTTGAAAATTGTTTGTGTTTGTGAAATGCATTGTGTTTGACTGTGGTTTTGCGACTGTGTTGTTTCAAGCTATGCAGCCATCTTTTATTCATTTTATTTATATTTTTGTAATTTCATGAATTTATTGAGAGGTTTGATTAAGTGTTTTTATAAGGCCTTCTTCTCTTTTGTGATGTGAGAAAGGGTGCTGCTCTTTGAGTTAATTTGGACCGGCATTGGGTCTGGATTATGGTTGGGGCTAGGTTCATAGTTATGCGTATGATCAGTCAGGTATCATTCTCCACGGTCAATCAGAGTCCTTTTATCATTTTAGCCACTGTATCAAATTTTGATGAATTCCAAATTATATCCATAATTTTGTTATCACTATTGCTTTCATGAAGCTTTTAAATTTTCAGCCAGAAAATTGCTTCGGTCGAATCAGACAAAGATGGCGAAGTCGAGTTTGAACGAAGGCAAAAATTGCAGTTGGAGCATGATTTAGCAACAGCTAAGAAGGTAGTTATTTCACTCAGCATTTTGCATATTCTTCTATTTTATTCTATCCCATATCATTCCCTGAATTGGCCTGCCTCTGGCTACTTTTGTCTTTTAATTAATAGGGCTAATCATTGAAAGAATTGAAAATTTTGGAAATAATTGCAGGTCAGTGACATTTGAAGTTTTTAATACTAAAGGCTTCATTGTTTTGTATAGTGAGGCATATATGATTCGTTCCATGGCTATAGGTTCAAATCTCTATCACTGCCCACTGCATAGCACCTTGGGCTAGTTTTTTACCCTCCCCTCCCCCAATTGTCTGTGAGGAAGTGGGAGACCAATTCACTCTTCTCATCTCTGAGTTGAGAAAAAGATTGAACTGTACCTGCCAGGGACAGAGAAATTGTCATCATTTTTAGCAATGTTGATTTTATTACGAACTAGTCATGTCTGATAGTTTGTGCAATGTATGCGAATGCTTGTATTGCAGGTAGAGGAGGACCGTGCAGAACATTATCGGAAGCACGTTTCGAAGCTGGAAGGAGAACTGATTTGCCTCCAGCAGCAGCTTGATCACAGTAGAAAGGACAGCGGACAACGACTGAGCGAACAGACCGATCATTACGGAAGAGAGATGGACAGAATGGGTCAGGAGATCAATGAGCTGGAAAGCTCAACCGATGACCTCAAGACTCAACTTAAGGTCTGGGAAAATTTCAATCAATAACTTCTATTGATGAAAGATATTTTGTTTACGTTTGTTTTATCTGCAATTGTGATGTGACATTTATATAGCACCGCTTACAACACATCATTCAATCCTCTAGAAGCTATTGCAGACTGGGTTTCCAAGTGTAATCAGCACCCTGTAGAATCGATCCTTATGTGTGCATTATAGGCAACTAGAAGTATAATAATGAGCTAAATTATTTCACTTGCTACTCGTAGTTTATAATTGTTTTTTGTAATTGTAAATGATGAAATATGTTTCGTTGTCGGTTGTTGTCTGCAGGAAAGCAGAGACGCTCAGTCATGTACGATGGATCAACTTTTGGCGATCCAGATCGATCGAGATCAGCAGATCCGGGCGCTGCAGGAAATGAGTCGAGTAGTTGTCATTTGGAGTGTGATTCTTACTTTGAATTTTAGTGTAGCTTGATAGACAGGCTCGCTTAATCTTCGTCTTCTAACAGTTATAATTTTTAATTTCTCATACATTCTAAGTATTTTTGGCTGTTTTTCCTTTTCATTTGCATGTTTGTGAACTCTGGGCCATAGTATAAGCTATAATAGGTTTTTATGCTAATTATAATACAATTGTTCAGATCAGTGCGGTTATTCAAAGACACTGAATTCTGCACTGAATAAATTGGTCGTTATTTTTTCTTATTTTACAGTTAAAAATTTATGGAAAATATTTAAAACCTGTTAGTATTTGGAGTGTGATTCTTACTTTGAATTTTAGTGTAGCTTGATAATAATGAGCTAAATTATTTCACTTGCTACTCGTAGTGTGATTGATTGTAAATCGCTCTTGCCTATGGCCTTAGTCGTGTTATAGCGTTTGGATAAATTAGCTGATTAATAATAATAATAATAATAATAATTTTGTGTTGTGTTTAGGTTGCTGACAACCGTAAGACTTTGCTCGATGAGTTGGCGATCAAATACCAGCAAGACGTCAATCGCCAGAAGGAACAGACGAAATCAATGTCCAATCAACACGTGGAATGCATCAGAGAACTCACTGATCAAATCGATCAACTTAATGTATGTTGTTCGATCGTAGATTTAGATTTTGTTGAAATTGAAGCCAAACATGACTAATGTTGTTCCTGTTTTAGATATGTTGGCACTCTTCTGTAGCGTTTTGTGATACTGGTTAATTGGTTGTTACTTTGGTCGTCATCTTATACTCAGCCTCGTAGTTTATATTCTCAAAGCTTCCTTTTCAGATATGAAAAATATTTTCTTTGTGGTTGCATTGTTGATTTCCCATATCGTATTGTTGAATCTGTTCTGAATTTGTCACATCTTGGTTTCCTGGAATTTTAGGAAAAGGTGGCAGAGTTTCACGAAATGAAAACTGAAATAGAAGTGCTGAAGTTCAATGTACAGCGTCTGGACGGAGCAAAGAGTTGGTTGGAAAGAAGCTTAAAGGAAGCTGAGGTTCATGTTGTCATCTGCTTTTGCCTTCTATGCGTGCTTGCTGCAAATTAATAGTTTGCTTACAATTTCAATAATTTTGTTCTATAAATATTTTTAGTTCTGTTTGATGACCTGTACAGTTGAATCCTCTTAAGTGCATAGAAGCTGCTGGACCAAATTTAACAAACATGCAATGTATTTCATGCCATCTCTGCTTAGTGCACAGCTCAGTTAGATACATGTGCTCTTGAAACTTCAAATGCTGTGCTCGTAGACAGGTTTAACTGTAATTACCGATTTCTATAGCACCTCTAAAGGGTTATTTTTGTCTAATGGTTAGATTTATTTGGAGACCTTTTTAGTTGGAGGCATCATGTTAAATGTGTGAGTCTTTTATAGTTTCATTATATCTAAGGGATTCTTCTTGCGTGAGCAAAAGGATTTCGCTGAGAGATGATTATTTTGGTTTTGTGGGATATTAATTATTATTGTTTTTTTCTGAAAGGAAAATCTTGAACAGACAAAGGAGTTTTATGAAACCTTACTTCAGACAAGGATTTCTGATCATAGAGAAACACTTGAATTAACAACAGAACAATATGAGAACACCATTAAGGTATCCTCACTGGGAGTCTCTACTTTTGACCCAATGCACAATTGATTATGCAATTTCTTCGTTAGAATTAAACGATAAACTAAGTATTGGATGTTAAATTTAGGATGAGGTAATGATTTTGTGATCTGCTAATAAACTTGGGATTTTTAGCAAAATGTTATATTTGATATTAGGAATTTTAAGATTGAGAAATTTAGGATATGATATTAATTTTGGATTGGATGATAAATTTAGGGTTAGATTGATTTGTGTCTTATGTGCATTCTTTCAGGCGATGGAAACTGAAATTGACGATCTTAAGTGTGAGAATGAGAGTAACTTGGCGACTGTGAATCAACTGAGACAAGTGAGCATCTCTTTTGTTTTTCATTATTATTAGTCTTCTGCTTTTCAACTGTCGGCAAAATGCTTCGTGTCATTTAGAATCTCGATCAGAATCAGTTGCGGTGTGTTTGCGGCTTTGCGTGGATCAGTACTTACACTCATCTGAGTGTGACTGTGCGTAATTAACCAGATATGTGAAAGATTGTTTTTGTTAAACAATTTGTTTGATTTTGCAGGAAATTAAAGATGGAATTGAAGATAAGAAATTGCACGAAAAGAAAGGAACAACGGCTGTTTGTATTTTTCTCTTCTGATTTGTGAACCTTTATATTAAAGATTAATCAGTTGATTAAATTTCCATCTTTTCTTGCTTTTGCTGCAGCCTTCATCTTTTTGTGCCTCGGTGAGGTTGACCTTTACTCAAATCCGACTTTTGCACTCGTGGGCCCCTGCACATTAGGGCAAGACAGGGCACTTCCCCCCCCCTGGAAAATACAAATACCAATATTTCACATTGAAATTTGAAAACTTTGCCAAAATATTAACTGCGACCATTGTGTTAAAATGTGTTTTGCCCCTGCTGGAAAAATTTCTGTGGGCGCCCATGTTTGCACTTAGAATCTGGTCTTTAACATGAAAGGCAGAGTGGTTTACACCATTAGTGTAGTTACCATTGCTTTCTCCAGACCCAAGCTTACCTTCACTGCTTCCTGTCGCTGTCCGTTTACCTACAGCTAAATGATGAACTGCTGGGTTGGCCGCCAGTACCACAGCTCAATCCCAGTACAGTACCCGGTCACCAACCCATGTACCAAGCCCCTGTCAATGCTGCTTAACTTTGGTGTTGTCTAACAGAACTGATTGCACGATGCCAAGTGGTCCAAAGGTTGGCACATCATGAGGTCGTCCACATGTGGTATAAGTCATCATAGAAGGTTATTTTCTGGATCTTTCTGCTGTACATGAATCAACGTATCAGTGATTGTACATTTCAGCTGAAGGAGTTGAAGAGGCAGTTGGTGGCTGAGCGAAAAAGAGGCGATAGACTTCAAGAGAAGCTGCAGGAACTGTCGTTAGAGACAAATTACAGGAGAAAATGCAAGTGCAGAATTTTGTTACCTTAAAAGTTTGCCTTTTGCGTCAAATTAGATTTTTAATATTAGTTTGCATGGAATTATTATTCATGTTAGTACTAATTAAGCAGCAATTAATTAATTGTCGAGTGTTAACATTACTAAACCTTGATGTAGTGAATGGAGAGTGGATACAGTACTAAATAATGACAAGAGTAGAAATATGAACGACTGTGTTAAAATTTTGGTTGATTTTGTCTTGTTAGCGGTTGAAGAATTGTTCCGTTATTACGAAAAGCAGGCGACTGGTGATAGCAGGTCTTCTCTTTCATTTATGTATCTATGGGCTGTTGTTGAATTTCCATAATCAAATTCTATGGTACATGAAATTGATTCCACATTGAAACCTAAGAATGGCCATCTTATGTTATTTACTTGATAAAATATTATACCTGACTGAATAAAATATCTCGGCAGTTGAAAACCAGTAGCATTTAATGTTAATGTTACTTTGCAATGCAGTCACAATCCTGTGATAGCAGTGTATTTTGCTGCTGCTGCTGCTACCTAATCTGCCTAATATCACACGATTTGAGTAGTAGCTGTTGAATGTGACATTAATTTGGTTTTACTGTTGTTTTATCAAAGAAGCAGTCTTTGATAGCAGTGCTATTTTCTTGCATTAAAATAATGTCTAGCTTCTGGTAGAGCTACTTTAAAATACCTTCTAGTGATGTGGTTATTTCCTACTGCAACATTTTTTACAGCTGTCTGCTTTTTGGAACATATGTTTTAGGTCTGTCTCATCTCTTAGTCCGAGCGGCACAAGCTTGGACAACATGCGCTGTCAGGTAGAGTAATTAATCATTGTCTAGTGTATTTAAAGTTGTTTTGCTTGCACCCATGTACAATTGTACATTATGCATTTCTGTATGTTGTGTGCCATGTTCAGGATGTATTATTGTCTGAGGCTATGTTTAGCTCATAAAATTTTAATATTGTACAAGTTGTTTTATGTAATTTATCCAAAGGATGGGAGAAAGGAGGAAGTTTTGTACAATAATAATGGAGACAGTGATGTAATAATATTCATCACCTGACACTTATTCACTGTTCTTCACAGAGTGGCACTTTTTGGCACTTAATGTTTATGTTCTTTAGTCACCAGATGAGGACTCGAGTTTGTTGAATCTGCAGCAGGAGAATGAAGAACTTTTGAAGAGATTGGCCAAAGTTCAGCAGTCAAACTGGATTCTGGAAGAAAAGGTCAGGGGTCAACCTTTCTCAGGCATTTTGCATTGTGTGTGTTAAATTCTACTTGCTTTAATAATAATAATAATAATAAGAATAATAATAATAATAATAATAATAATAATAATAATAATAATAATAATAATAATAGTGTGATTTGCAGTGGTTTAGGCAGGACCTGACCTGATCATTGACCTGTGTGAAAACCACTATAGTTACTCTCAGCAATTAATAGTTTGGTATATTTTAATAGAGATCTTTTCGATGCATTTACCGCTCTTAATGCTGCAGTCTTATCTCTCGTAATGTGGTCGCTTACTTTTGCTGATTTTTAGGTGTCTCATTTGGAGGCAAGTAACGCTGCAATGGCCGAAGACCTGATTCACAAAACAGCGCTTATTGATCATTTTTCAGTGGACTCAAAAACTGGTCGGTTCTTCAATTCTTTAAAGTTTCACTCCTTTTCTGAAGTTGTTCTTACAGTAGAGTTAACTTACAGAGTTCATTCGATGCATCTGTCTTCATCCTTGTGAATAGTAAACGACCAGTGCATAGCAGTACAGAGCTTGTTTGATTTTCATCAGGGAAGCACGTCATTCAGGCATTGCCTCAGGAGAGATCGACTCCTCTCAAGCGGATGATTGACCTTGTGAAGGACAGGAGTGCCGGTGACGATGGCCTTGTTGAAAGCAACCGTCGTCTTCAGAACATCGTCGAGGAAACTCTCACAAAGAACATGTTCCTTCAACAGGTTAAACAACTGTAATATACACCTGTTTTTTGATTAGATTGGCTTAAACAACTAAATGGACCTGTCTTTGTGCAATACTCTTATGTGCTTAATATAAAATGGTGGGTAAATGGGTTCGTTAGTGAATATGGGTGGGTGAATATGGGTGGGTGGGTTTTGGGTGAATTTGGGTGAGTGGGTGTAGGTGTTTTGATGAATGGATGAGTCAGTGAATGAATTATTGACTGATTAATGAATGCATGCATGTAAATAATGAGCACTTATATTACATTATTCAGTTTACTTTATGCCGACATGTTTTTTGAGTTTAGTTTTAGTAAGTGCAGTAATTGACTTCTCGTCCATCATGATTTTTCCGAATAATATGAACTCGTCTTTCTTGCTTAATAGTGCTGCATAAAACGATTAGTGCATTGTTACGTCAGCAATGGCGCTGGAAGATCGTTACTATTGAGGAATGGTTTCCACGTTTCAGAATCTCGAAATGCTATCGAAGGAGCTGCACGACATGCGCAGTCTTCAGGATTTGCCAAACAATTCTGCATCGTTACTCGCTTAGACTGACAGAGTGTCGATCACACAAGGAGCACGATCGATCATTCCTGACTAATTGAGGTCCAAGAAGAGCGCACAATGCGCGACTCCTGAGTTATTTCCTACAGGATATTGTTTAACATTTGTGGGCCTTCATTTGAAATCCATTGACCAAGATACATCATGATTCTGGAACATTCCTTGTGAGTTTTGCAACAAACTTTTTTTGGATTAACTCATAGTATTGCTGGAAATTGTCACTTGATCACAGTCTGTCATGCCAGTTGTCTGTTTGTCATGCATTGACACGTTTTAGGTCTTCTTTCCGATTTTCACTTGCATCTTTGTTGTTGTGGAGTGTCCATGTCTGTTGATGTAATATATCGGCATGTATTTGCCATTGGTTATTTTGCATGTCTTTTCATGAAGTTCATGTCATTCCAGTTGTAAATGATGAAGCTGACATGTTACATGACCGTTTGAATTTAGGTATTGGTGTCTTCTTGTGTGTTCATTCCTTCGTGTATTGTCTATTGTGTGAGCCTGTTGATCCAGAGGAAGAGAGGATATCTGAGTATAAAAATCTCTTTTTAAAATATGAACCATCTATCACAGCATGCGGTAATCTCTTTAGATACAAATTTTTACCTATGTTCGGTAACTTTTCTGTTAGGGTAGATTTAATGGCAATCAGGGGCATCGATGCCCCACTTTTGTTAGTTTTTCAACCCTTATCTGTGTTTTAATGAGTTTTGAAACATGGAATCATCTGTGTGAGTTACATTATTTTTCAATTTCTGTTTTTGTGTATTTTTTGTCATATTAGTTATTGAATGTTTGTGTTGTGACTATAGAAATCCACGAGATTTTACTTTACTTTACTTACTTACTTGTTATTATTCACGTTTTAATCATTGCTGTTGTTGTCGTTTTAATCGGCAGATTTCTGGTTTGTTGTGTTTGTTGTAGATTTTTTTGCTCTGGGCGTAAATGTCTTGCACTTGACTGATTAATGCAGTCTTCGTCCTATTTCTAGATCAGGGTTTTATGTATTCTGTTGAGGTAACCAAGTGGGAGGATTTGGTGGGTGCCTGGGGACGGGTTTTGACAAACCAGAAGGTATATGATCTATTCAAAATAGGCAGATTGCGATCCAGGAAAAATATAATTAACATCAGGAGGTGCATAGATCATTGACAGAAGGGGGTTTTAAAGTCTGTTGTCTGAAAAGTAAAAAATTCTTAGAATTGGCACTAGAATACATACCCACCCACCCACCCCACGAGAGGGAATAAAGGAAGCTGGTTTAGATTTTGTCTCTTGTATAATTCATCCAATTTAAAATATGTATTTATATTTGAAATGTAAAAATACTAATACCTGTGAAGACGTGGCGGATTTTTGGTGATAATTGTGTGATATATCGTTTTTGTTAATGTTTGTGATGACTGTATTAATATTTATGCATAGTTGGCCATTTCTCACATTCCAGTCAGTTCCTCTTCGGAGAGAAACTTTGCCTTTTAATCTCAAAGGCAGTGCTTTCATTTTGCTCATCTTTGTGAAGACAATTATTATTGGAGATCAGTGGCGGCTCCAGGATTTGGCAAGTGGGGGGGCATTGGGGCGTCAACTTCTAAGCATGGGGGCCAACTATTTTTTCATAAACCTGGATTAATCTAATTGTTTAGAATGAGTGCAACAAAGTATGGAGGGGGCTTACACACTCAATAGGGGGCACGGACCCCCTGTGGAACCGCCTCTGTTGGATAATAATTTTGATGTATTGGAGGCAGACTTACCAATTATTACATTTCTGTTTTGGTTGCAGTTTTCTGTTTTAACTTTCATTTGTATTTATTTATGGTTAAACTGATTGCCTGTCCATATAATTAAAACCTTTGTCTGAATAAAGTTTCCTCTAAACTTTTCTCTACACCATCAGGCCCTTTAGGAAGTCAGGGGAAGCCTGGGCCATAAAAATTTTTAGGTCCCTCAATCCACTAGCTTTTTAATATGGGCCTAGAGCTTAAGGAGAATTTTAAAATGTATGTTGTATGGGTCTGTTATTTTGAGACCCCCTTTAAAGCAGAGGCTTGGGCCCTGTGACCCGCCTGGCCCTCCTCTTGTATGGCCGTACACAATCACACAACTGGAACATTATTTGAACGTCAGTTTTAGCATGATTTGAGAACAAATATCCAGTGTTTGGTTGGTGATAGTGCCAAAATATGATGGTTGTGATTGGTTGAGAGCTGGCGCTATAGAAGTTAAAGATTAAATTTGATTGCTGTATTAGATTTGATTAGGCACATTGAGCAGTTACTCTGCATTCTTTGAATGAGTTCTTTCATTGATTATCACAATTCTCCTTGTTTTTTGCACTTTGTGTACAAATTCCTGTGTGTCGTTTGTAGATATTGATTGGAAATTCAGTCGTAGATTATTTCAACGTTCGATTGATTTCATTCGATGTGTTCGTATTCTGTTTAATGCACTTGCTTCTAAACGCTGTGATTGTCGCTTGAACTTGAGGCTGTGCTTTGTGAAGAAGTGATTTGCAATGATTGATTACTGATTTATGGCATTGAGAGATGATGACTATGGTAAAATTCGTTCACAATTTTTTTTTGATTCTGTGTTGTTTCGTATATTGACAAAGCCACTGCTGAATAATCAAAGCACCTAATGTTATTAGCAGACCCGCCGAGAGGGGGACAGGGGCAAATTCCCAGAGGTCCGGCGATCTGTGTGGGGCCCGGGAGGGGTCTGCAAAATGTTATTTCGGGCAATACTATTTAAGCAAATAATAAGTTATTCCTATGATTACTAAAAATCCAACAGCAAATGTCTGTAGAACTATAGGACCTTAGAGAGGAGATCACAGTGGTTTTTAATGGCAGCTATATTGCATAACAAGTACAGTGGAAATAGACTGCTCTCTGCAACAATTTACAAAGCAATTGGACACATTACAATTTAGCCGTTAAACAATATAATGGTCTCAGCCAAGATGACGCTTTGTATAAAATGGCCCTACATGACTCACCCCACTTTTTTGATGCAGTTATTCCAAATTTAGACTAATCGTCTGAGACTAAATAGCCACTGCGGTTCTATCACGGAAGCCGATATATAAATTCACAGCATTTTACTTACTCACATAATTTCCATATTCACGTGGTTCTGTATTATACATAGCTTTATTATATGTGATATTAAAGTCTATGGTATTATAGATCTTTGGGGAAACCCCGGCGACAGCGTGGGAATTTCCTATGAATAGCATGATAGAAAAATGGGGAAATCATTTTTTAAAACTCGAATAATTCATTCTATTTATTTGTAAAAGTAAGTTTCATTTATTTAATGAAGCGCTAAAATCGTTTGTGAGTTCGCTGATCGTAAACCTTCTCTATGAGAGCGACAATTTGAAAGAAAAGGTGAGTTTGCCTTTTGTGTCACGGATGTAAATTTTAACATCATCATAACAATGTTGTGTGACATCAGATTTATATAGCACAATGATAGTAATACAGTTTCTTGTGTACAAACGTTGGGAACAAACGTTGGGGAACTATGTTGGGTTAGGGTTAGGCTGCTTATTCTTATATTGTGTAATACTTCGAAATTTTCCAACTGATATCTTTGCCCGATAATTATTGGTCTTTTATTAGTTGTTACTTCTGATGATAGATTAGTTCATATGTCTCTGGCTTGCTTTTGATGTGGTTTTCTTTATTTGTATCATTTTCAGACGTTGGTGGAGCATTAAACTCAGAGTTAAGTGTAGTCTGAAAGCTTTTTGCCTTGTGTGGATGATCGGATATATCTGGAGAGAGACGATGATGACAGACACCCAAAGTCAAAACAATGACTTGGATTATGATGCAATGATGAAGCAGTTGCAGGAAACAGCGCTTGCCTGTCGAAAGTGCATTAGTTCGGTGGATGAGTGCATTCTTTTCAAGAATGGAGATGTAAATCAAATGGTGAGATTCTCTTTTCATATTATCAGTAGTCTTTATTACATGTAAACTTTTATTATTTTATTTTTATTTGTTAATTATGGGTAATGAGTTAATCTTGTACTTTCTTTTACACTTCTTTCTTTTACACTTCTATACTACATTTATTTGCCATACTAAGGTTATTGCAGTGTTGCTTACGGCTCTTATCAACGATCTATTATTGATCTATCTGTTGTAATTATTACTAGAGTTAAATGTATTAAATGCATGTTGAGAGTACCATTTAATTTGTATTATTGTAAGAAAATGACTGCACATATGGCCACAATTAGAATTAAGAAATGATGCAGATACAAATGGTAGTTCACCTTATAAATGGATATAAAGACCTTTCTCTGGCTGACAACTGCACCTTGCCTATGGCCATTTCAAGAGAGACTAAGCACATAAGAATAAGCAGCTACTATATAGTACTACTTTCCAAAGCACTATATAAATCCACAAGATTTTACTTATTTACGTAATACTTATTTACCTTAATAATTTTATCTAGAGCTGCTCTTTTCAAAAGGTTGTAAGTGATGGAATGATTCTTTGCCTCAATATAGAGTTTTTGTCCTCAATAATACGTTGAGGACAAGCTGCCTCTAGCTGTCCATCTGTGCTGTCTTCTTATTTTATTTTTGCAGAGGAACATCTCTCTTGAGCATAATTTACCTCAATTAGTCTTCTAATACGTGCGTGTGTTTCTAAGACATTTTAATTTGTAAATTTGTCATTTGACAGGTCAATGAACAGCTTATTCAGAAGCTCACAACATTGGAAGATGATCTGAAATTAGAGAAAGCACGATGTGAACTGGTGGGTTTCCTGTTTTAAAGTTGAGGCACTACATTAGCGGTAATAACCATTTGGGGTCCATCCATATAGTACGTATGCACTGAAGGGGCAGTTGGATTTGGGAGATTTTTCCTATGTACGCTATGTGCATTGTGCAACGGGGGAGAGGGTGAAAATATGACTTTTTTGAGTATGTACTATATGGATGATCCCTTAAGAAAACAATGCTAGAAATCAATTTCCATTGAAACATGATTTTTTGCCAACTCAGAATAATGTAATTGTATGTAATTATATTTATTTTATTGAACGAGTGCTGTAAAAAGATACCCAGTCAGAAGCTTAAAGATTTAACTCACACTCTTAGCGATTACACTTAGTTCCTCACTTGATCCTTAGTCCAGGGATGACTGCTCTATGTTGGCTGTAGTATTCATTCACTATGGGATTTAATTGCTATTAACGAGCCCAGAAATTTATGTCGTCTGTTTTTAATAATTTTTACACAGGCTGAAGCCGAGAAAGAAAAGCTTACTAAGGATTTGGATGACTGTCAAAAACAACTCCAAGAGGCTCAGGAGTTTATCATTTCGCTCACGAGTGCTCGGCGGCCGGCGACAACTATCGAGCAAGAGAGGATCGACCTTTTGGAGAAGCAGCTACAGATCTTTCGGGATGATTTTGAGTCTGAAAGACGGGAGCACACTTGCGATATCGCAAAAATTTCAAATCTTGAACAGACAGTGAACATACTGAGAAGACAAGTATTGAATAGTTCTTCTATGAAAACTGAATTCATGTAGAGGCTGTGTAATAGTCAAACTCACTGAATTGTTACCTGTCTTAGTGTCACTATCACACTCAATGTCGCTATTACTTGATATTATTCAGCATTATATTCTTCTTCTTCTTTCTTTCCTTCCGGCGTTCCCTATTGTGTTGGACGATGGGTCTGAATGTGTTCCATCCACTTCTGTATATTATATTATTATATTATTGCCTATTAATATTATTCATTATTCAGTCAGCAGTTTGGCATGCTATTGCGTTCTGTGTGAGAGATATGCTCTGTATTAATCTTTATTTAGTTCAGTTTCATATTCATTGATATCATTTTAATACTTTTCCATTCTTAGTTTATCCCCTGTGTTTGTGACATCAAAAGCATCTTTTGCATTGTGTTGCTTCAGTTGCAGCAGCAACAGCCATCTGCTGCTTTAGGTCAGATGCGGGACGTCAGGCAGCCTATCGAATATCTTCGAGAAAATTCTGGGGGCGGTCGTACCCAGCCAGTGACCGGCCACTGTCTACCAAGCACCATGCGCTCTGATCTGGCAGAGGAAAATCCTTAATTCTACTGGAAAACCAGAAGAAACTTTAACAGCGTAACCTCTTTACCTGGTAGGTTACCACTCCCAAAGACTGCATCATCTTCCAGCTGGAAACTACAATTCAAAATAAATGGATGATAGATTTGTCTATTTAATTGCATAATCCGTAAACTGTATTGAACACATGAACTTAACCGGGATATGCGCTTAAGAGAAGTGGAATACAGTGGACTGTCTTAAGTTAATATCAGTCAGTTTCTATGCACTTAATTCAACTATCCAATTTGCATTTAAGCTGGTTTTACTATATTGCTACTTAAAATATTTGTAGGGCAAAACCTCAACATGTTTTTTGTAGAGAATTACTGTTGATTTGTGGAACATTAGGATTGTTAAGTTGAATCTGAGTAATGTAATGTTGAACTTACATAGCACCTATACTATTTCTTCTCCATTGATAGTAACACCACGTATGAAGGACTGGTCATACTGTATGAAAATAATAAGACAGGATTTTCACAGCTGGGTTTGGGCAGCTGCAAAGCATTCAATGTGTTAAAATCGTATCTCGGATTATCTACAAATTTTGAATGGTTTTCCACATTGAACAATAACCCTTTGAAATATGCTCTTTGTGCAAACCTAGCACTTGGACCTCCGATCTTACCTTGTTTCATTTCTCTACATCCATTGTGATGTATGTTCAGTGCGTTAACACAATATGAGCATTATTTTAAACATTGATAATTGTGTGCTTGTTTAATTTTATGCCTTAAGTCCCTTAACATTAATGTGAACTTTGTGTATGATAATTATTAACAATAAATTTACTCAAATTCTTACTTGCAAACTGTACACATTACTATAACTCTAAAAAAATATTGTGCTATAATATTGTGTTTTTAACGGGTTTAAAAATCCCTACAATGTATAGCCACCATTATTATATTTTGCAATATAGACACATTAATAGGGTGGAAAGTGACGGATTTTTCTACTCCACTGACATCACTGCAAGGTGTTTGAAGGTTCTAAAGATAAATTTTGGCGAAATATCGACATGAATTTTTGGGTCGCCCGAAAATTTTTCATGGTCCATGGTTTTTTCGAAATTTGAGCGAAAATTTGTGGTGTCGTAGGGCTTTCATATTTGCACCGATTGAAGCCCAGTCGATGCCTACCAGGAGTCTGGACCCACATTTTGGATAGCTATCACTTTAACTGGTTTAAAATCCCTACAATGTATAGCCAGCATTATTATATTTTGCAATATAGACACACTAATAGGGTGGAAAGTGACGGATTTTTCTACTCCACTGACATCCCTGCAAGGTGTTTGAAGGTTCTAAAGATAAATTTTGGCGAAATATCGACATGAATTTTTGGGTCGCCCGAAAATTTTTCATGGACTATAGTCCATGGTTTTTTTCGAACTTTGAGCGAAAATTTGAGGTGTCGTAGGCAGTGGCGGTTCTAGGATTTGGCAAGTGGGGGGGCCGTTAGGGGGGCAACTTCTAATCATGGGGGCCAACCATTTGTTGTTTAATGTATGTAGCATTAAGTATAAGGTCCCAACTGAGGGGGCCACTGGGGGGGCCAGGCTCTCAATAGGGGGGGCACGGGCCCCCCCGGTGGAGCCGCCACTGGTCGTAGGGCTTTCATATTTGCACCGATTGAAGCCCAGTCGATGCCTACCAGGAGTCTGGACCCACATTTTGGATAGCTATCACTTTAACGGGTTTTAAATCCCTACAATGTATAGCCACCATTATTATATTTTGCAATATAGACACATCAATAGGGTGGAAAGTGACGGATTTTTCTACTCCACTGACATCACTGCAAGGTGTTTGAAGGCTCTAGATAGAAATTTGGGTGAAATATCGACATGAGTTTTTGGGTCGCCCGAAAAATTCTCATGGACTATATAGTCCATGGTTTTTTTCGCAATTTGAGCGAAAATTTGTGGTGTCGTAGGGCTTTGATATTTGCACCGATTGAAGCCCAGTCGATGCCTACCAGGAGTCTGGACCCGCATTTTGGATATCTATCAGATGTCTGACTGTTTTAAAGGTTTGAAAATCTATAAAATGTACAGCCAGCATTATTATATTTTGCAATATAGACACATCAATAGGGTGGAAAGTGACGAATTTTTCTACTCCACTGACATCACTGCAAGGTGTTTGAAGGCTCTAGATAGAAATTTGGGTGAAATATCGACATGAGTTTTTGGGTCGCCCGAAAAATTCTCATGGACTATAAGTCCATGGTTTTTTTCGCAATTTGAGCGAAAATTTGTGGTGTCGTAGGGCTTTGATATTTGCACCGATTGAAGCCCAGTCGATGCCTACCAGAGTCTGGACCCGCATTTTGGATATCTATCAGATGTCTGACTGTTTTAAAGGTTTGAAAATCTATAAAATGTACAGCCAGCATTATTATATTTTGCAATATAGACACATCAATAGGGTGGAAAGTGACGGATTTTTCTACTCCACTGACATCACTGCAAGGTGTTTGAAGGCTCTAGATAGAAATTTGGGTGAAATATCGACATGAGTTTTTGGGTCGCCCGAAAAATTCTCATGGACTATAGTCCATGGTTTTTTCGCAATTTGAGCGAAAATTTGTGGTGTCGTAGGGCTTTGATATTTGCACCGATTGAAGCCCAGTCGATGCCTACCAGGAGTCTGGACCCGCATTTTGGATATCTATCAGATGTCTGACTGTTTTAAAGGTTTGAAAATCTATAAAATGTACAGCCAGCATTATTATATTTTGCAATATAGACACATCAATAGGGTGGAAAGTGACGGATTTTTCTACTCCACTGACATCACTGCAAGGTGTTTGAAGGCTCTAGATAGAAATTTGGGTGAAATATCGACATGAGTTTTTGGGTCGCCCGAAAAATTCTCATGGACTATAGTCCATGGTTTTTTTCGCAATTTGAGCGAAAATTTGTGGTGTCGTAGGGCTTTGATATTTGCACCGATTGAAGCCCAGTCGATGCCTACCAGGAGTCTGGACCCGCATTTTGGATATCTATCAGATGTCTGACTGTTTTAAAGGTTTGAAAATCTATAAAATGTACAGCCAGCATTATTATATTTTGCAATATAAAAACATCAATAGGGTGGAAAGTGACGGATTTTTCTACTCCACTGACATCACTGCAAGGTGTTTGAAGGCTCTAGATAGAAATTTGGGTGAAATATCGACATGAGTTTTTGGGTCGCCCGAAAAATTCTCATGGACTATAGTCCATGGTTTTTTTCGCAATTTGAGCGAAAATTTGTGGTGTCGTAGGGCTTTGATATTTGCACCGATTGAAGCCCAGTCGATGCCTACCAGGAGTCTGGACCCGCATTTTGGATATCTATCAGATGTCTGACTGTTTTAAAGGTTTGAAAATCTATAAAATGTACAGCCAGCATTATTATATTTTGCAATATAGACACATCAATAGGGTGGAAAGTGACGGATTTTTCTACTCCACTGACATCACTGCAAGGTGTTTGAAGGCTCTAGATAGAAATTTGGGTGAAATATCGACATGAGTTTTTGGGTCGCCCGAAAAATTCTCATGGACTATATAGTCCATGGTTTTTTTCGCAATTTGAGCGAAAATTTGTGGTGTCGTAGGGCTTTGATATTTGCACCGATTGAAGCCCAGTCGATGCCTACCAGGAGTCTGGACCCGCATTTTGGATATCTATCAGATGTCTGACTGTTTTAAAGGTTTGAAAATCTATAAAATGTACAGCCAGCATTATTATATTTTGCAATATAGACACATCAATAGGGTGGAAAGTGACGGATTTTTCTACTCCACTGACATCACTGCAAGGTGTTTGAAGGCTCTAGATAGAAATTTGGGTGAAATATCGACATGAGTTTTTGGGTCGCCCGAAAAATTCTCATGGACTATATATAGTCCATGGTTTTTTTCGCAATTTGAGCGAAAATTTGTGGTGTCGTAGGGCTTTGATATTTGCACCGATTGAAGCCCAGTCGATGCCTACCAGGAGTCTGGACCCGCATTTTGGATATCTATCAGATGTCTGACTGTTTTAAAGGTTTGAAAATCTATAAAATGTACAGCCAGCATTATTATATTTTGCAATATAGACACATCAATAGGGTGGAAAGTGACGGATTTTTCTACTCCACTGACATCACTGCAAGGTGTTTGAAGGCTCTAGATAGAAATTTGGGTGAAATATCGACATGAGTTTTTGGGTCGCCTGAAAAATTCTCATGGACTATAGTCCATGGTTTTTTTTCGCAATTTGAGCGAAAATTTGTGGTGTCGTAGGGCTTTGATATTTGCACCGATTGAAGCCCAGTCGATGCCTACCAGGAGTCTGGACCCGCATTTTGGATATCTATCAGATGTCTGACTGTTTTAAAGGTTTGAAAATCTATAAAATGTACAGCCAGCATTATTATATTTGCAATATAGACACATCAATAGGGTGGAAAGTGACGGATTTTTCTACTCCACTGACATCACTGCAAGGTGTTTGAAGGCTCTAGATAGAAATTTGGGTGAAATATCGACATGAGTTTTTGGGTCGCCTGAAAAATTCTCATGGACTATAGTCCATGGTTTTTTCGCAATTTGAGCGAAAATTTGTGGTGTCGTAGGGCTTTGATATTTGCACCGATTGAAGCCCAGTCGATGCCTACCAGGAGTCTGGACCCGCATTTTGGATATCTATCAGATGTCTGACTGTTTTAAAGGTTTGAAAATCTATAAAATGTACAGCCAGCATTATTATATTTTGCAATATAGACACATCAATAGGGTGGAAAGTGACGGATTTTTCTACTCCACTGACATCACTGCAAGGTGTTTGAAGGCTCTAGATAGAAATTTGGGTGAAATATCGACATGAGTTTTTGGGTCGCCCGAAAAATTCTCATGGACTATATATAGTCCATGGTTTTTTTCGCAATTTGAGCGAAAATTTGTGGTGTCGTAGGGCTTTGATATTTGCACCGATTGAAGCCCAGTCGATGCCTACCAGGAGTCTGGACCCGCATTTTGGATATCTATCAGATGTCTGACTGTTTTAAAGGTTTGAAAATCTATAAAATGTACAGCCAGCATTATTATATTTTGCAATATAGACACATCAATAGGGTGGAAAGTGACGGATTTTTCTACTCCACTGACATCACTGCAAGGTGTTTGAAGGCTCTAGATAGAAATTTGGGTGAAATATCGACATGAGTTTTTGGGTCGCCCGAAAAATTCTCATGGACTATAGTCCATGGTTTTTTTCGCAATTTGAGCGAAAATTTGTGGTGTCGTAGGGCTTTGATATTTGCACCGATTGAAGCCCAGTCGATGCCTACCAGGAGTCTGGACCCGCATTTTGGATATCTATCAGATGTCTGACTGTTTTAAAGGTTTGAAAATCTATAAAATGTACAGCCAGCATTATTATATTTTGCAATATAGACACATCAATAGGGTGGAAAGTGACGGATTTTTCTACTCCACTGACATCACTGCAAGGTGTTTGAAGGCTCTAGATAGAAATTTGGGTGAAATATCGACATGAGTTTTGGGTCGCCTGAAAAATTCTCATGGACTATAGTCCATGGTTTTTTTCGCAATTTGAGCGAAAATTTGTGGTGTCGTAGGGCTTTGATATTTGCACCGATTGAAGCCCAGTCGATGCCTACCAGGAGTCTGGACCCGCATTTTGGATATCTATCAGATGTCTGACTGTTTTAAAGGTTTGAAAATCTATAAAATGTACAGCCAGCATTATTATATTTTGCAATATAGACACATCAATAGGGTGGAAAGTGACGGATTTTTCTACTCCACTGACATCACTGCAAGGTGTTTGAAGGCTCTAGATAGAAATTTGGGTGAAATATCGACATGAGTTTTTGGGTCGCCCGAAAAATTCTCATGGACTATAGTCCAGTGATGGGTAATTGCCCTTTTTTATCTAATTAATTAGAATTAGAATTAGTTGAAATTTTACAATTACAATTAGAATTAGAATTAGCAAAATTTCACAACCAATTAATTAGAATTAGAATTAGATACTTTCTAATTCAATTAGAATTAGCAATTGGAAGTGCAGTGATAAAAATTGCGATGCATTTTAATGTAATGGCGAAAATTAATTTCATCCTCCGTAATCTAGATTATATCAGAATTGCATTTTGCAAGTAAAAGTGACTCAAACAAAGTATCATCTAGTCAATTTCATTTTCTCCTATCATTAAGAATAAATCCACTGCACTAAATGATCTTTCAATAGCAGCAGATGTGGCCGGTACAATATGATGCTGCAAATGTAGCTGGTATAAACAGGGAAAGTTCAATTTATGGTCCTCCCAAAAAGAAATACAATTAGTGTTCATATTGGTTGGAGTATATAAGTAACTTTGGAGCTCTTCAGTTTCTGTTGACGCCAGCAAAGTTTCTTCCATATATCCAAATAGATCGTTGTGGGACTTAATTTGAGGTGTGACTGATTTGTCATTGTCCATAGCTGGTGTCAAAGGTGTATTGTTTATCTGCTTTGAAACTGAATTTACTTGATGTTTAATTTGTCCTTGAACAAAATATCCTTCCTCAGCACTCTCTATCCACTTGAGTTTGAATCGTGGTTCCAAAGCACTTGACACAAGCAAGTGTGCTAATTAGGCAACTAATTGTTTTTTTCAATTACAATTAGCAAGCTAGTCATTAGAATTAGAATTAGAATTAGCAATATTTTGGAAGTAATTGATTAGAATTAGAATTAGACAGATAGCTAATTCATTAGCTAATTAATTAGAATTAGAAATTGAATTACCCATCACTGCTATAGTCCATGGTTTTTTTCGCAATTTGAGCGAAAATTTGTGGTGTCGTAGGGCTTTGATATTTGCACCGATTGAAGCCCAGTCGATGCCTACCAGGAGTCTGGACCCGCATTTTGGATATCTATCAGATGTCTGACTGTTTTAAAGGTTTGAAAATCTATAAAATGTACAGCCAGCATTATTATATTTTGCAATATAGACACATCAATAGGGTGGAAAGTGACGGATTTTTCTACTCCACTGACATCACTGCAAGGTGTTTGAAGGCTCTAGATAGAAATTTGGGTGAAATATCGACATGAGTTTTTGGGTCGCCCGAAAAATTCTCATGGACTATAGTCCATGGTTTTTTTCGCAATTTGAGCGAAAATTTGTGGTGTCGTAGGGCTTTGATATTTGCACCGATTGAAGCCCAGTCGATGCCTACCAGGAGTCTGGACCCGCATTTTGGATATCTATCAGATGTCTGACTGTTTTAAAGGTTTGAAAATCTATAAAATGTACAGCCAGCATTATTATATTTTGCAATATAGACACATCAATAGGGTGGAAAGTGACGGATTTTTCTACTCCACTGACATCACTGCAAGGTGTTTGAAGGCTCTAGATAGAAATTTGGGTGAAATATCGACATGAGTTTTGGGTCGCCTGAAAAATTCTCATGGACTATAGTCCATGGTTTTTTTCGCAATTTGAGCGAAAATTTGTGGTGTCGTAGGGCTTTGATATTTGCACCGATTGAAGCCCAGTCGATGCCTACCAGGAGTCTGGACCCGCATTTTGGATATCTATCAGATGTCTGACTGTTTTAAAGGTTTGAAAATCTATAAAATGTACAGCCAGCATTATTATATTTTGCAATATAGACACATCAATAGGGTGGAAAGTGACGGATTTTTCTACTCCACTGACATCACTGCAAGGTGTTTGAAGGCTCTAGATAGAAATTTGGGTGAAATATCGACATGAGTTTTTGGGTCGCCCGAAAAATTCTCATCTCATCCATGGTTTTTTTCGCAATTTGAGCGAAAATTTGTGGTGTCGTAGGGCTTTGAAGCCCAGTCGATGCCTACCAGGAGTCTGGACCCGCATTTTGGATATCTATCAGATGTCTGACTGTTTTAAAGGTTTGAAAATCTATAAAATGTATAGCCAGCATTATTATATTTTGCAATATAGACACATCAATAGGGTGGAAAGTGACGGATTTTTCTACTCCACTGACATCACTGCAAGGCGTTTGAAGGCTCTAGATAGAAATTTGGGTGAAATATCGACATGAGTTTTTGGGTCGCCCGAAAAATTCTCATGGTTTTTTTCGCAATTTGAGCGAAAATTTGTGGTGTCGTAGGGCTTTGATATTTGCACCGATTGAAGCCCAGTCGATGCCTACCAGGAGTCTGGACCCGCATTTTGGATATCTATCAGATGTCTGACTGTTTTAAAGGTTTGAAAATCTATAAAATGTATAGCCAGCATTATTATATTTTGCAATATAGACACATCAATAGGGTGGAACGTGACGGATTTTTCTACTCCACTGACATCACTGCAAGGTGTTTGAAGGTTCTAAAGATAAATTTGGGCGAAATATCGACATGAATTTTTGGGTCGCCAGGGTTTTTTTGATCGGGAAAATTGTTGCTCTCATATCATTTCAAGACACTTATATGTCCTCCAAGAATCTGCAATTAGATGTTTGATAACTCTCAGGTCCTTGGATTTTTTATTAATTTTTATTTAGCCTTTGTCATCTATAGTAAGAGAATGCTGGAAATCGTTTAAATAGAAAAATCGACAGATTCAGGGCGAATTTGGCAAAATTTTCTGGTACAAAGGCATCACTACAAGGCCCCCTACAATTCTCTTGCGAAATATAAGCGATTTGCGGACAGGAATTTTTCGTCAAATTTCTCAAAAAACGACGATGGTTAGTTAGTCCAGGGTTTTTTTGATAGGAAAAATTTTGTGTCCTCCTATTCTCTTGAAACTAACAACATTTGAAGCCCCTCTATGTCTTCTAAGAATCACAATTAGATCTCTGATATTTCTCGAGCTCGAGCTCTTGGATGTCGTTTTGTATAAAATGTAGGCCTACCTCGGATATTAGGCCTAGAACGTTCGAAATTTTACAGGCCAGACTAGTACTGTATGCTATAAACTTATATTCCTTGTTAATTTCTAGTGTACGCTAATGATTGGAAGCTCAGGCTTTCAAGAGAATTCCTCCAGATATAAACCAGACTCTTGGACATAGACAAAGCTCAAATCGATTGACAAAAATGTCAATCAACGGTGGGAGTGAATTCTTTCGAACTAAGCAGAATAAAAGGCAATTCATGTTCAAAGAATGTCCTTAACGACGGAATCCTTGTGGTGTTTTTCAGGTAAAACACGCAAAAGTTGCACGTGTAGGTCTATAAATGTATGCAACGCTTACTAAGACACCTTACCAAACCAAGAGGCAAGAACCACATTCAAAGCGTCAGTTACAAAATTAATACACTAATGAAACTCGATTTTTAACTGCCCCTTCCCCCACCCGCCTTCAGAGGGCCCACTGACGTTGTTATATTTAGCATCCGTAGCCCGTAACAAACAGGTGGCCAGATGTGGCTGGCTGCACCGAACAGAACGCAATTCCAAAGCATTTGTTACGTACGCCTGTCTGACAAAAAACCTAGCAAGGTGAAGGTAGGCGAGGTCGATCAGTTAAACATCCGAGACTCAAGGTTACGTGGTCGAAAACCCGACCAAAGAAGGTAGCACGACTCTTAGGTACCACACCCGATGCAGTTTGTATGCATCAAACTCGGGGTATCTGCACCGAGCTGTGACAGATTTCTGTTCTTATATAGACCTACGTGTTCTGGGTACACAGGCTAAAGGCATTGGCGTAGCCAGGGGGTGGATGGGTCGCGCCCCTATTCTGGTTGGGATGATCGGTGTTTTATGCAGGCCTGTTAGGAGGGGAGATTTTCCCTCAAAAAACTCAAAATTCCCCCCCCCAAAAAAAAATCCCAGCACTTACACAATTTTTGCATTGAACTGTGTCTTTTCCTCTCCAACAAAGTCGACCCCCCCCCCCGAAAGCCTCAATCCTCCCAAGGCCTGGAGTCTGGCTAAAACACTGCTGGGATCAGTCACGGGACTTGTGCCAAACCGTTAAGGTAGTATTTTTGGGGTGGAATGGTAGGTAGAAATAGAATGATTGGAAAAGAATGTATATACATTAAAGAATGTATATACATTAAAGAATGTATATACATTGATGTGAATGTTCCAAGAAATCATTGACGACCTTTTCTGCTCGTAAATTTTTAAAACTCAAAAAAGTATATTCAATAGATGCGCCGCCTATTCCGGAACCCTGGCTACGCCCACGTACGGGTCAAAGGGCAAAAGTCCCGATAACCAATTGTTCCGTTGCTATCGAACGCATAATCATCACAAGTGTGAATGAATTCGTCGTACTTTGATACTTACAGTACTTTTTGGTGCACAGGCCTGCGCAGTGGCGTATTTACCATTGGGCCATTTGGGCCATGCCCCCCTTTGGTCTGTCAAGCAAAAAAAAGGTCGTCAACTTTTTCCAAAGTTGTAACTTGTCAGGTCGAAAGTGTCTGCCCCCTTACCAAAATTCTAAATACGCCACTGGGCCTGCGATGTCGGAAAGGTGCTTGCATCTCCTGTCCAGCAGTCGCGTTCTGTTGTCCGTTGCCCCTCCGTCCAAAACGGCGAAACTCAGGGAGAGATCTTTTACGGGCGGGAACCCCGTCCTATGGAATGCATTGCCAGATGAAGTGACCAAAGAGACCTCTTCCGAACTGTTTGCAAATAAACTAAAGACGCACTTATTCAATATCTCCTACAAGTGCCCTCTGTAAAGTGCTCTTGACTTTGGCCTTCGCTATGCTTATTGCACTATATAAATTGTAATAATAGTAATAGTAATAATAATAATAATAATAATAATAATAATAATAATAATAATAATAATAATAATAATAATAATAATAATAATAATAATAATAATAATAATAATAATAATAATAATAATAATAATAATAATAATAATAATAATAATAATAATAATAATAATAATAATAATAATAATAATAATACAAGCGATATAGTGTACTATGGATTGCGTACTTAGGTACCCAGTTCTGTGTGGCCTCCTTTTCGGTACCTGGTAACCTGCACATCCGCAGATCTTTTTTTCTGTCCCGGCGAGTTCACGGTACTGTTTTATGATTATCGTTTTACGAGTTCCACGAAGCCTCCTCTAAGTGCCACACGCGCGCGAACACGGGTGAACATTTTATTGCCGGACTGCGAATTGTTCAACGTTCTTTTTTCTGGCTTCAAGTTTCATCTTCGGGTCAAAAATTACTTCACAGGCTCACAGCACAGCCCGACATTGAACATTGGACTAATGCAATGTCCCCAGCGACCCGCGACGAAGCGGAAAAATACTCGAATGACCTTCTCTCCGGCGTCAATTATGCAAATTGAGAGAAAAGTCTTGCTGACGTCCTGCCCATGAACCATTTTCCGTCTACAGTATTTAACTATTAGAACATCGAACCACTCTTGTTACGCAGTCTTTACTTTTGAGGCACAGCTTGTGGGATCTACTCAGTAATTAGCAGTGGCGGCTCCACCGGGGAGCCCGTGCCCCCCCCCAATTAAGTGCCTGGCCCCCAATTAAGTGCCTGGCCCCCAGTGGCCCCCCTGTTGGGACCTATACTTAATGCTACATACATTAAACAACAAATGGTTGGCCCCCATGATTAGAAGTTGCCACCCCAACGGCCCCCTACTTGCCAAATCCTGGAGCCGCCACTGGTGATTAGCTGAAGCCGGTCCACTGTGACTCATCTTACTCATGCACCATGACTCACGACTTTGAAGGTCAGATCTTTATCAATTTCAGGAAAACGACTTTCCACATTCCTAAGAGTTAAATAATTAAGATAGGAGTTTTTATCAAAGTTCTCTAAACAATTATCACGTTTGGTATGAAACAGCGGCCTCAGTACCATCACAAGTACCATAGGAGAGGTGACCTAAACTCGCTAAGATGACCATAAAATGTTCACTAGGCTTTGCTTCTTAATTCACTTTCCCTCAGAGCAGCGGTTCTCAGAACTTTTTGGGATTTCTTGCGGCCCCTTAGTAATTTTTTTGACGACTCACGGACCTTATAAAATTTGAATTTTAAATAACTTTAATTAGCACACAGGCTACTTGTTTAGTCAATCAATTATTTAATCAGAATATTGCAAATCTTAGTCATCAAATTTAAGTTCAAATGAAATCAGCACTCTTAGAACCATCTGTGTGTTTTGTGCTGGGGAGATATCTTGGGAAAGTAATCGTTTTACGGTCCTCGTTAAACCGCTTGGTGGCCTCCCCTATAAGACCACAGACCCCAGTTTGAGAACCACTGATCCATATAGAGTTTGCCAAAATCTAGATATTCCCAATACAACATCTGAGACAAACAACCAAAAAGATTTCAGAATTGTCAGTTTAATGGCAAAAACTTTCTTCAACAATTTGAACCTAAATCAGAATAAATAGACACATCAATTGGATTAAGTAGATGGCAGATCAAGAGCCCCAATGACACACAATTCGGCCTCCACAGTGTTTAGGTGACCAAGATGGGTATTAATTATATCAAGTCTTAACAATTTAGAATCTGCATTCATTAGAAATTCAGCAAATCAATCAATCAACTTCTATGGCGCCACTGTCATCATTCAACAGCACACAAAAACCAATTCGAGGTAAGAACCAGGTGAAGGATGAAAGGTCTGTTAGATCAACAAAAATTAAGTAAGAAGTAGAAGTAGAAGTAAAAATTACTCTTTTTAACTCACACATCCTATTCTATATAAAAATCAAAGATCTTTGATGATATATGTTATTATTATTATTATTATTATTATTATTATTATTATTATTATTATTATTATTATTGACCAATGGTAACACAAAATCCTGGAGCTGAAGGTCATTGACATTGACACATGCCTCTAGTCTTGCACATAATAAGGTAACTTGGAAGTTGAGAAAATCATGGCACACAGACCAATAAATAAATAGTTTCAAAAATTCAAAAAAGAATGAAACAGCAGTCCTTTATGTTGATAAACGCTACAACAGAGACACTTTTAACAACACACTACAGTAATTCAAGCCAACACTAAACATTCAAACAATGAGGTAGATTGACATCAAACATTGAATGCTCTGTCTTCTTACACAAACCACAGCATTCAAAAATCTACTGAGATAATGTCCATTCAATAATATAATCAATTGTTTAACCAGTTTGTTGCTAATGTTTTTGAGAAAACTGCCAAAAATTAACAACTGCTTTCATAGTCAGCAAAAATAATTGGATTTTAACCAAAAAAAGGCATCAATAAACGACATTTCCTAGATTAAAGACACCAATCACAACAACAAATACGCAAACTGTCACGGCAACGGTCTCCATTAGCAACATGTTAAACCTGCACTGAACGACATGGCGACTGTTTTCTGCAACAGTTCGAAAAATTTGCTCCTAAAGATTGTTTTGCCTTTCAACTGAAGTTGATTGATCAAGTTTCGGAATATGTAAGATTGAGCAGAGAGAACGGATCGCGAAGCACGCGGCAACGATCGGAAAGATGGAACTCAAGATGACGAATGGGAACGAGATGATCGGAGAGAGAGCAAGCTCCCCTCCTCCAAGTCCGGTGAGCCTCAAAGTTCTTCCAGGGCTCCTCAAACAAGCCACTCCTGCTGCTCATTTTGCTCGTGATGTGAATACCGAACGAGCGAGATGCAAATTTTCGGTTTACCAGCGGCCACAGTCCGGCCGCGAAGAAAAATTCGCCGAGATTCACCGCTCCAGCGCCACACATTTCCTAGACATGTCCAGTGTTCAAGACGATGCTCAAGGCTATAACTGGAGAGCCAGTGAGGCTGCTGTTGCGGTCAGCCAGGGATGAAGGAGCAGGTCATCGAGTGATGGTCGACCAGCCGGGTCGATGGTCAGACACCGGCTGATGAGATCTCGGACTTCTGCATAAAGAAAAGTCAAAACAAACGTGTCAACATCGGTATTTTTTTCAAATAAGTAACAGATTTAATCCCTCGTCTAGAAATAACACCCCATCAATTCATGTTCTGAATTCTAGAAGCAAAAACAGTCCACAAAAGTCATTACCAGAGAAAGAAATAATGCAACTGAATGGACAAAAACAAAAGTAACTGTCACAAAGACAAGACGCACCTGGTGACAGGACTTTCCTGAAGGTCACGATTGCCTTGACGATCTGTTCGTCGCGCTCAAAAGGAATGTCACCGCAGACCATGTCGTAAAGTAGAACTCCCAAAGACCAAACAGTGGCTGGCTCAGCTGAGTACACATGCTGTACTATCCACTCTGGAGGACTATACACTCTAGTACCTGAAACACAAACACAATACTTTCATTACAATTAAAACAGAAAAGCTGCATATAAATAAATACCAAAGGGGACGTCCATATAGTACACACACACCGAGGGGGTAGGGGGTTCGAGATTTAGGCCATTTTGCGTACAGGGGAAGGGGGGCCACGACTGAATTTGTACGTACGCACAAACTACAAATGATATAAAACTACTCAAATACAATGCCACAATATTATTAACTAACCGAAACAAAATACTTTCTTAAATATCGTACGATAGACAACGCAAGAGAAGCAACGTCCTTGAAAGAGTGACAGAGCAAAAGACGACAACTGTACTACAGCAGAATCTGTGTGAAAATCTCTGGCGCAACAGGTGTGTAAAAAAATTCTCACGGTGATCTAGTGGTCTCCAATGACAACCAGGTGTGGCCTGAGAGACTCTCCTACGCTCTGATCTCAGATTAAACAAACACATCGGGAAGGTGGGTCAACATTCTGATGGCGTCACTACACTTTTTTGCATTGATGTTGAAATCAATGAGGACTAGAGAGAGAGAGAGAGAGAGAGAAAGGAATGTTGGGTCCAGTGTTTATCGTTGTATCTAAGACCCATAGGCATTCAAAGCCGAATTCTCAGAAAGACCAGGACACAAAGCAACCTTCAAGCAGACGCCCAGCCTGCCAGCCAGCCAGCCAAACCAGTCAAACCGGCCGTATGTTAAAAGATAGAGCTCAGCGACCTTCCAAAAACACCCTCCCCGTCTCCACCCGCTCCAGTCTATGGGTCAACACTTAACAGCACACATTCCACAGGCTGACAGTTAACATAGCGCTTGGCTGGTTTCGGCCTGATACAGACAACCCCCTCTACTACTACTACTACTACCACTACTATCACTACTACTGCTACTCATCCTGTGTGACCGTCTCGTACTGGAGGACATTCTATCATTCACTGATCCGCAGCAGACCACATACAATGTGATCGGACAGTGACCCTTAACCAGCCATTTCTCTCAGACAGGCTGTCCTGTCTGATCTCACTAGCTCCGTCTGGCGGTCAATGACAGGAAAAAACCAACAAGTTCTCATTGGAAAGGACATAGGGGCAAGCATCACTAGGCAAACACTACTAATTCTCTTGACCTCTACAACATAGCAACAACTGATAGTGTCTGAAGGGAAAGTCACCCACAGTCTGTCCCCCCCCCCAAAAAAAAATCCCAGCCCTTGCTCTCCAGGTACAAATCTGTCACTCGTCCACATGACCCTGCCCCGGAAGAGTGACTTTTCTGGATCTCAGAATATGTCAATCTGTCATTCATCTTCTTAAATTGATTAACTATTGATCCCAAGCCAGAATGCTTATTTGACCTATGGACAGCTGGGCCAATAATTATGCCTTCAACGGCCAAAAAGACTTGGCCAACATCAGTAGAATTTACTTTTTAATCAGCCACACACATCTGCCACATACCACAACACAACAGGTCTGCAATTTCTGTCTAAACTGTCAGCAGACACACATGATAGAGTTTGCACAGGGTTCATTGACAGTGTCTGAACTGCAGCACTTAATGTCATTCTGTTATGTCTGAATTCTTGCACAGGTCCTGATCCAATACAAAATAGGCAAAAAAGGAAGGCAACAAGGACAAAGCTGAACAGAGATAAGAATTCAGACCCAGTCTGTTTAAAAGATACTTAACTAATTCACCACACAAACCCTTCAAAGCCTTTTAACAAAATCTGTCTAGACTAATATCAAGTTCACTTGGGTAAATGTTAACCCTTAAACCATCGAAACCGAGTATACTCGGTTACAATGCATATAGTTACAAAGAATCTAGCGGTTTAAGGGTTAAGATGCAGTCTGGTAGTTTAAAAAGACTTAAGATGATGAGAAAGACCCTAAAGTGCAATGAATAAATGCTTCAGATCCATTACAAAAATTACAACAAAAAAGATTTTCTAATAAAAATCCACACCAAATAATCAATATCTGTGTGCTATAATTATCAAAATCATCTCAAAAAACTGAAAATTCAACCAGCATTAAAATCAAACTAATATTATTCTAATGCACTGAATACACTTACCCTCAAATTCTGTGTACGGTGCATCCCGCATGATCGCCCCCGAGCCAAAGTCTATGAGTCTGAGCCGCATCGAGTCGAGGTCCACGAGGATGTTTTCGTCCTTGATGTCGCGGTGGACGACCCCGGCAGAGTGGAGCTCGATGACGGTCTGGACAATCTGTCGGAAGAAGTCACGTGCCTCCTTCTCTGACAGAGCACCCTTCTCCGTTATGTAGTCGAAGAGGTCTCGGTAGGACCCTGGTCGCTCCATGATGAGGATGTAGCTGTCCGGTCTCTCATAATAGTCAATCAATTTGATGACTCCGTTTAGATGACTCGCCTTTTTGAGCAAAACAATCTCTAGCGGAAATATCTGGCCTTTAATCTGTAATTTATGAAACAACACAAAAAGTTTATAGCCACATTGTGTGTGCAACTGTGCATGCATGTGTGCGTGTTGCAATTCTTTGATCAACTTCATTTTAAAAACCCTCCACATTGCAATATACTTTCACTACAAAACATGCTAAATGAATTACACTTCCTAATATTTTATCCCAAGGCAAACCCATTAGCTGTCTGCATCAATAATAAATACTTTTCTTACGTTATTTTTCTAGCATAAAGCTTTACAGCAACAGTTAAACAGACACACTTACTAATACAGCTCATACAATCTGTTCATTACTCAAAGGCATATTTAACACCAATGCAGGAATATGACTCAAGCCTAAGTTACGATGGATAATAACAACTTACTAAAAGACTCATTGGTTAAGTTATTACAAAAAGGGGAATCGGCTACTTCAACCAGTGACTCAACTCCCTGTTGAGCCTATGAGTCAGACAACAAGCCCACTCACTGTTTAACCAAAGACTTTGAAACAGGAAGAATAATAATAGGGCAAATCATAAGAAAGGTCTTGGCGCTGTCACAATAGACGCCAATTTTCAGAAAAATTCAAATTAGAATCCAAGAAATCCTGAAACCCAAAGCCTCTGAAATGCTTCCTATTGGTTTCAGGCCTTCCGAAAAGAGGAGTGGTGGGGATGGTGAGGCTTATACTAATATCCGAGCCCAGCACAGAGCGGTACAAAGTAGTGACAACATCCTAGTAGCCAGACATGGCCTCCAACAAAAGGGAAAATACCATTGGCATTCCTGGCCTGCTTGCAGCCAATCACAGACCAGACAGAGTTATCAACACAAGAGCTTTTCTGAGAAACCTCTTAACAGCTTTGGCAACGCCCCCTTCCCCTTCCTTCGCGTCCTCCCGCCCACCCATCTCCTCCCTCCCCTCGGCAAACCGGATCTTGAATGAGATACTCATAGCAACACTGCTCTACATCCATTGAAACACAACAAATACCACTCAAAATCAAATGTAAGATAATCATCAACTTTTACTCAAATGGCACTCCCTGTAAAAAGCTCATTTGTGATAAAAATTTTTAAAATCATATTAAGTTAACTTCTGTCCTTACCTCAACTTTTTCTGCAATTTTCGACTTTGCAATATGTTTAATGGCAACCTGAAATTTTAATTAAAAGGTAATAAATTGCTATGTTAAACTCTGTTCACAAAGCAAAAAGAGGTTTTAGAGTCAACGGAATGCAGAAATGATCACCAATCACTCTAATCACCTCCGTCCCAGTTAGATAACACTTCAACTTTGAAACAACAAAATTTCATGATCTGGCTACTGCTACGTGTCGAGAGAATGAAGTTTAAAAATAGACTTACAGCCATGTGTACTGAATTCTTGACCACAACTTATACAAATGATATTTAAAACTCTGTACAACAGTTCAAAATGAAAATGCAACTGGCCAATGAAATAATTGGCCACAAATAAATATTTAGTAAGATCACATACAAATTACGTCAATCGTACAATTGACCGATATAATCCAATATATTTGACTAATTAAGGAAACATATGAATGAATTAATGTTGCAAAACAATAATCGATATCTTAGAACAAGAAGAATCTAATATGAAATAGCAACTCACCAGTTTACCATCTGCTTTTCGTTTTCCAGCATAGACAGTACCAAAGCCTCCACTACCAATGACATTTTCTACCACATAGAGATTTTCAAATGGCTCTTTTGTTGTCTTTTCTAATCACACAACAGCAAATCTTCGTTGGAACAAATAATTTAAAAAACCAAACTTAAATCAAATTTGCCATAAAACACAAATTCAAATAAAAAAAACGTCAGTATCCCTTTAAAGGATCTACAAAATAGTGGCTGTCAGCCAGTCAGTCAGCCCAATTAGTCAATTCAGTCAGTCAGTTCAGTCAGCCAGACAGTCAATCACATGCATTAATAAAACATATGGAAACACAAATAAAAGTCAACACTATTTGGCAACTGTTCGACATTCATATTCATCAAACTCCTACTCCTTTATCATCACCATCATCAACTGCTTATCATTACCATATCACAAAGATAATGATTGCTGATAACGTTGTTGTCAGTATCATAAATTTTGAAGTAATGACTACAGCCATTATATTCCAATAAATCATCATCATCCTACTCAACTGGAAATCCTCACAACCTTCACATTAACCAATCCAACCAATCCATTAAGCACATTAATCAAGCAACGCCCACGGAAAATCCAAACTAAAAGCTGGCACAACATAAACGACAGACATGACCCTAACGCACCCACGTCCAAATTCCTTTAATTCTCTAGCAATAAACTACGAAAATCACACACAGAATTCTTCACAAACAACAAAAGCTCGAAATGTTCGCATGATTTTCAAACATATTCGCAAAAAAACGAATAAAAAGAAATTTAACAGCGTTTTCTACAGACCTTTTGTCGTCTCTTTGGACGGATTTCCACAGCTCAGGCTACTGATTTTTCTTGCCAACATCTTCGAAACTATCGCCGGAGACGTCATAATCGACTCCGGATCCGTTCAGTCCGATTCCGATTGCCGGATTTGGCGTTTTAATCGCAGTGTTATCCTCCGTTTAACGTTTAACTGTTAACCTTCCGTAGGTCCTAACGATCCGCCAACGCCTGCAGTTTGTTTTGAATGGTAAGAAATAAGTCCGAGAGCGATTATATAGGGCTGTGGGCGGAGCCTCCTACGCTGCCGCCGTTACAATGTATCAGTGCGTCACAAGACCGAAGATAGCAAAGAATAACTTACATCTGGTACAGAAATAATTTGACGCGTACAAAAAGCGTTCATGTGCAGATGTGAACGAACAAAATGTATTTTTTAGCCTTGGTACAGTTTGACATAATTATATGCGTTAAATTCTATTAGGCCACTAAAGCTCGAGTCTCCCACTTTTAAGGGGCTAAGCTAGGGAAAGGACATTATAGTAGTTGTAGTATGACTGCCTTTTGTAAAACGCTCTTGCCTTTGGCCTTGGCCTGCTATAGCGCTACATAAATTATCAAGTGGAATATAATAGAATAGTAATATAGGTAATATAGTAGTAGTAATTGGGGCTCCACTTTTTCGTCCAAATTTACAGCTCTAGATGTAGATTTTCAGTTGCTTTAGTTCTTTACTTAGTAAAACAGTTAAACTGTCCGTAGATTGTGTTAATATCTCTTTTGCATGACAATTGAAGATAATATAATATATAATATATAATATAATATAATATAACATGGTTTAAAGTGGTTCAGTAGGGACTGCCCTGTGTGAGAACCACTGTAAATGTTTTTATGTTGACATGATGCCATATTTTCTATTTTATTTACATCTCGATAATTGTGTATAAAGTCAATGATCGTGGTCAGTCATTGTATATACGGTCCTGAGATTAAAAATTTCTACTTCGGCAATAGGCCTATTTAATAAGGTCTCGACTCTCGATCATATTCCACCCGATGCAGTTTAATTGTCTTCAAACTCTATGTTGAACCGCGTTACTTTTTGACATAAGTTTATCTAATAAATTTTACAGAATCGTACATTTTTTAAAGTCGTGACTTTTAGCTAATTTAAATTTTTTATAATTGCTCAATATAATTGAATTTAGTTGTAGCGTTTCAGTGAATCTGGGACTATTTGGTCTGTTCATGTGCACTGTCTCACTCAAACGCCGCATCACCGCACGACCTGGCAGCCAGCCAAGTAATGTATATTCAGTGATTTGTGTGCGCACTTGAGTTGGCACGTTGCCAGGGCGCCAACAATATACGCCATTGCCTCCAGAAATTTACTATTCCTCCTCTGTCTGTCGGATGAGCGTTGAACTCGGAGGTTGGAGGGGGGCCAGGTGCCCCGGTGCGTTCTGTACTCGTCAATGTCGGTCATGCGGGGTCACAGACGGCCAAAACTTCCCGCCAAACGCCCTCTTTTTCTCTCGCTCTTCTCCAGGTCACATGTTCCTAACGCGAGGCAATTCGGCTGACTGTGTTGAGGTTCGCCAGTCGCTTGGGAATAGCGGAGCGGGGACCTTGGATTATGTCTGATGGTGGGGCGTCTAGACTCTAGAGGCTGCTGGGGAACATGGCAGAGCCGCTGCTGCTGCTGCCGATGCTGCTGCTGCTGCTTGCATAGCCCGACCGCCTGGCCGACCTTCGGATACGATGCAAGGAACGAGGAACAAGGGCTGCTTTGGAGGAATGTGCACTAATGGAAGGAAACTGGCCTAAGACTGGGAGATAGGCCTAGTACTTGGCGGAAAGGGAGGGGGTGAAGAGGAAGAGATATAAGAGGAATGAGGTCAGGCGTAAATTCCTATATATATATATATATATATATATATATATATATATATATATATACATATTATTTGTGAGTTAATATTACATCTCTGTCTAGTGACTTTGTTCGCAAACGCGTTTGACCTCTGATTGACCTCCAATGCCCTAGTCAGATAGTTAGAGAGAGGGCGATGACAGGGACAACCCCCAGTACCTCGTCTGACTAAACACTGACCGACCTGTGAGAAAGAAACCTCACAGTTTACGCCCCTCCCAAAAATTCCTGCATGATTCATAGGATATGAATCCTTAGACATAAAATATTACGGTATGGAAAAAATGTGTCACCAGTGTTTTCCTTGTCTATTTAATACTTTACCTTAAATAGTAGTTGACAGTTGACTTGCAAGGGGCCTTTGTCCCCTGATTTTGTGTTTTTTTAAATTCATTGCGTTCTCAATTGTTTTTATAATTTTATTACAATCACTGGTATGTACTATGTAGTATCGTATGTAGCATGTATACTATGGACAAAACCAATTTGTTTACTGCATAGGTATTTTTAAGATACTGCCTACCTTGCAGGCCTTGTTACTATATATATATATATATATATATATATATATATATATATATAATTTATATGGGCACGTCAACAGAATGGATGAATCATGAAATGAGACTGCCATACAAGGCACTCTACACTCAAATAGAAGGAAATAAAGGATAAAGGAAGAGGAAGACCCAGGAACAAGTGGATGGACAACGTCAGAGAAGATTCATATCTCACATGAAAGGAATTCCAATCGTGCAAAAGAAGACGATTAACAGAAGATAGAACTTCTTGGAAACATTTCGTGTCTAGATATTGCCGCTAAAGAGTTGACAGAGAGCAAGATGATGATGATGATGATGATGATGATGATGAAGATGATGATGATGATGAAGATGATGATGATGATGATGATGATGATGATGATGATGATGATGATGATGATGATGATGATGATGATGATGATGATGATGATGATGATAAATAATGCTATATATAAGTAATTTAAGCATCTAGGATTTGAATCAGTGTATAGTTATAATATGTTATAAGCAGATTTTGAATCAGTTACAGTCTTTTGCTCTTTTGAAGTCTGCTGTCTGAATAATGGATTCTATTCGAGCGGACAGAATGACTCACGTCACGTGACTGGACGTGGAACTGTCATTCCAAGTGATAATCATCCTGAGTGATGAGTAACAGTAGTCGATATATGGAAAAGATCCAGGATGCTGCCACTATAGAAAGTCCCGTTCTTAGGCTGGTTGAGCATTTCCATCACAGCAATGCTCACTCATCTGCGCAGAAGTAGTATTGAATCATTCGTTCATTCGCTCGGTTTAATGCACTTGATGATACCCTGCGTTGTGTGTGTGTATGAACGCCTGAGTTTTCAACTTTTTCACGGCCGATAGAGGGCGTCGACGCAAAGCGCCTCTGTCGGCCGATTATGTCTACACAAGATCATCGCAATGGCTTATGGGTAATACAAGAGTCCTTTTGGACTCACGTTCAGATTATGATGTCTCTACCCCTTCCCAAATACCATAAAATCCTTCATTATACAATAATCCATTCCTCTCCACTGCCTCTCCTCCTCCTCCTCCTCCTCTTTCTCCTTCTTCTCCTATTCCTTTGGCTAGTAATGCTGTACAATATTTGTGAATAAGCCATTGCGTGTATAAATTGTATTTAAAATTAACTGTAAAATTACATTCGCGAGAGTGTAATTGAGATTGTAACTTGTGTAACAAGGCAAAGGGTAGAGGTTCGCCCGGACTCGAACCCGAGTTACGTGCCTGGCGCTGATCTCAGTTTCATTTCGTCCATCCAGAGCACCGGTACTGCTTTCAATGTAATTGCATAATATGTAAGGTACAGAAGTGTGTACGTGTGTCAATATTGGAATTCGCTTAGCTTTTGTGCGTATTATAGTTCTTACAAAACAGACGTTGTTGTGGTAGCACAATCTCCGAATATCTCCGATTCCATGGAATCTTGCGTGACATCTGGATTCCATGAAAACAGGACGCTTATTTTGTGTGTGGGGGGTGGGGGTGGGGTGGGGTGAGAGAACGATTTAATGCTTTGAACCGCCTTCCTCTCTCTCTCTCTCTCTCTCTCTCTGCTGGTTCAGATCAGACTCAGACAGACAGACAGACAGACAAACAGAGTGCGTTTTACATTGAGCGGTTCTGACTAACCCAATTACTCACTCTGTCGAATAAAAAAAGCATGAATGATTCCAAGAGGCGTGACTAAACCCAGCCCCTAAGGGTGGTAGGGGTACTCTTTCTCCCTCTTCCCCGTCTCTGTCTCTTTCTCTCTGTCTCTGTCTCTGTCTCTCTCTGTCTTTGTCTGTCTGTCTGTCTGTCTGTCTGTCTGTCTGTCTGTCTGTCTGTCTCTCTCTCTCTCTCTCTCTCTCTCTCTCTCTCTCTCTCTCTCTCTCTCTCTCTGTGTGTCTCTTTCTGAGACTGAGCGAAAGAGACGAAGAGACAGCTGCCGATTAAGTTTTTCCCGCCATAATGAGACAAAGGATTTGCGGAGACTGAACCTCGTCTGGGAAAAATCAAAGTTCGCAGAAAGGAAATCTCGACGAAGAACACGTATCGAGAACAAAACGAGACCCGAATAGTACAGTTAACAAAGGAGCCTACACACACAGACACACACACAGACACAGACACACACACGCAGCTGGACATACAGATACAGATACAGTTTTTATTCGAATATCGGATTTTAGTATTCGATGCACGAAAGAAGGACGCATCTGATAAAGACGAAAAACGTTACAATAGACAAACTTCAATTTTTAAAAATGGACAAAAGCGTTGGCTTATTGAAGCAAGTTCATCTAATCTGTTCAACTTGAAATTAGTAACACAACATCCACCAGCCCAGGGTTCGATTTGTACGGAGACAAGGAATTTACCACCACCCCTTCCCTTCCCCACCCAATGGAGTCCAATAATACAGCAAACGAAGACAATAAATATTCGTATATTCCCGTAATATTCTAATATTGAAGGCGTAATTTGGGGTAAGGATGGGACAAGCACCCACCATATTTTGTAAAGGCCACGCCATTATCTTAAATACGAGTCTATATATGATCAGAATTATTGACGATAATGCAGAAGTAGATTTTCCCGGCTGAGTCTGACTAAGCACTGTGAAGGGAGGGAGAGGGTGGTTGCCCGGAGAAGGGAAGGGAGGGAGAGGGTGGTTGCCCGGAGAAGGAGATCGGCTAATATGCGGATGTACGCCCCTCAAAGGGGCGGTGTCATGCGATTGGAAAAGGTTACCGTCATTAGGGGTGGAGATAAGGATGGTAAGAGTCTAAAGGTCAGTGGTCCAGCGGGGTCATCAGTTTCCCAGGGAAACAGGGTCGGCCATTGCCACCCATATATGAAACTATAGTCCTGGATAGTGGTTTAAGTTTAACTTAACTAATAGGTTTCCAACACTTCGTTGAGTTGGTGAGTCTGTCTGACGAGTATAATTTTGCCATTCGTTTTCGCAGACTATTTAGTCGATGGAGACGGTTCTGTGCAGGATCATAGTTTTCAATCCTTTCATCTCCGTCGACCGAGTATATCAGATGTCAGCACAAAGAGTGTCTGAACATCACAAAGTGTTCTTTTGTACTCTTTGTCTGTGGCTCAAAAGGAATTCAGCGACCTCTGCGGCAGAATACAGGAGCAAGTTAATACCTCACTAGTACCTGCGTACCTGCATTTATAGAATTTTTATTATAGTCAGTATGTATAACAAGAAAACAAGTTCCTATAATATAGAAACATATCTTACTGCTTTGTCGACATATATAATATATATATATAATATATACAGTATATATATATACAGTATATATACAGTATATATATACAGTATATATATATATATATAGGGCGGGAAGTTAGCAGAGTTAGGGCGGGAAGTTAGCAGAGTGGTAACAACGTTGGACGATGGAGCAGGAGGTCGCGGGTTCGAGTCCCGCAGGAGCCCTAAAGGTCGACTCAGCCTTTTTCGCGGTGGTAAAATGAGGAGCAGTGGTAAATATCTCTGCGATAAGTCAAACAGGTACGCTATGCGATACACTAGCCCCGTATCCGTGGCATTGCACGCCTGGCTGAGGGCTATAGAAACGGAGATCAGCGCCGCCTTATGAGCCCGTGAGGCTCGGGGAAGGACTTTGACTTGACTTTTTTTGATATATATATACAGTATATATACAGTATATATATACAGTATACATATACAATATATATTATATGTACATATACTTATATTCGTTTTATATGACCTTGTGATTTTTTAAAGTGAAGGGGTGTATATAGCTGTAAGACAAAGGTTGTTTAACTTAACAGTTAATTATTCCCAGTGTCCGTGACACCATATTCTCAGTCCCCCATCCCCATCTGCTCCCAACTGTGGCGGCCTTGGTTGGTCACGTGATCAGGAGGCAGTTCTAATTTCCGAGTGATAACGTTGAACCGCTTGACCTGCGATAGAACCGATTGCTCTGGTGGATACGCGTCATGCTGAAGAAGGCACTCAGCACGACCCGTACAGGTCATAGGACATATACCTATCCTAATGGCTGACGTTGAAACTGACGTCGTCATCATCACCATAATCATCATCATCATCATCATCATCATCACCGCCGCCGTTATCGTCAATACACTGTAGCAAAAAAGCAAAGATATTGTAGTCTTTGCGAGGAAAGAGAAAACAGCACTGGGTTGACTGTCAACGCAACGAACGGGTCACGAAGCAGTTAGTCTAAAACACTGAAGAGTCCAATTTGTCCGTAAACCTCATCAATGAACGGCAGATGATATGAAAACACCAGCTGCTGGTCTACAACGGTCGTCTGTTGTCTCGCCTCCTGCCAGAGACGTTTACATCTGAACTCTCTCTCCCCCGGGGGGCGCCGACACCAGACCAATTTACCACCGACTGGGGGCAGATCCCAACGGGCGTTCATATGGTGTTGTCCATCCAGTTAGGTGGTGTTGTTAACCCTCCCTCACTACACACACACACTTCCAAATATCCAATTGTATAATTGAAATTGAAGGCGCCCTCCCCCCCCCCATTTTTCTACCTCTCGCCGTTTATAAACTGCGGGCGACCGACTAGCGGTCGTTTCCTTCGGGAAATCGAAATCCTATATGTGTCATTACAGCCCCAGCAACCGCGGGCACCTGCATGTGGCACCTTTCTAAAAGTCGATGGAGAATGGGCAGGTGGACAACCACCAGGGGCAAATTCATTCACTCTCATAATATACCCTATAGGCCAGATACAAGTAGTTGTTTTCGGACACCCGTCTGTCTGTCTGTCTGTCTGTCTGTCTGTCTCTCTGTCTATCTGTCTGTCTGTCTCTGTCTCTCTCTCTGTCTATGGCCAACAAAATAGAACAACAGTCTTCTAGGTCAGCGATCTCACAAATATATCAACAAACGTCGTTAGCATGGACCAAACAAACAACTCCGGGCAGAACAAGACAAAATCACAGACCAACAGCATTGGATAGAAGACGGTAGACTGGTTGCGCTGTTTGCTATATCCTTCCTCGTCTGCCTGTCTGTCTGCTTGTCTGTCTGTCTCCGTCCTTCTGTCCGCTTGGGTTGCTTTGGGGGTCGACGCCCTTAGGATGTAAACAACGTGACTGTTTCAGTATGGTTGTTTGTCGCGATCGAGTCGTCAATGGTAACCGTCGCCATGGCTACCGTGCTGATGGAGACTTTAATTGATCGTAATTGTGTTACGTTGACAATCACGTGCATGACGATTGTTTTGACTGCCTCTGTATACTTGACGCTTGTCTTTATCCACTCATTCCACTGTGATCCTCTTTGTCAGTGGTATTTTAGTTTACTATCTGGATTTTGATGCTTAATTTTGTTGTTGACAGCAAAATCGACGATTGAATGCGTTATAGTCAGTTGATTTTGATCACAATAGATGGCGACAATGAGTCTATGACTGTCCTGTGTATCCGCGATGCTTTCCTTTGACAGGGGCGTATCCCGGGGGTATTTGCTGCCCATTGCAGAGGAAGGCAGAAAATTACATTTGCAGGTTGACAAGTCTTTAGTTAGCAAATCATGACCTTTTATTGTCACAAGATTAAAACTACAGATGCACTTTTCTTGCGATGCGAGAGGTCTGATGCGAACTGGTCTGTGGTCACGTTTAATGCCACTTCCTCCAACGTCGACATCGTCGTCACCAGACGATGAATTTCAAATTAAGAGAATCTCAACTTTCAAGATGCAGACATTATAATGGACGGATTGACCCCTTCTGCCTTCGTTTTTGCCTGCATTTTCTATCCGCCTTTCTGTCAGTCAGTCAGTCAGTCAGTCAGTCAGTCAGTCAGTCAGTCAGTCAGTCAGTCAGTCAGTCAGTCAGTCAGTCAGTCAGTCAGTCAGTCAGTCAGTCAGTCAGTCAGCCAGCCAGTCAGCCAGTCAGTCAGTCAGTCAGTCTGTCTGTCTGTCTGTCTGTCTGTCTGTCTGTCTGTCTGTCTGTCTGTCTGTCTGTCTGCCTGTTGTACTTGTTTTGCGATCCTATTTCTGGACATTGACATCCTCCCACTCTAGACAAAAATATCCTTCACAGCTAAAAATAAATTATATCCTTTGCAGGCGATATTATGGACGAGATCTCTGACGCTTTGCTCTTATAACACGCCGGTCGCACGCCCACTGCGCATGCGCAAGACCATCAAATCACACACATACATATATATAGTATATATGTGTGTATATATGTATATATATATATATATGAGATGTAGGTATGTATATAACATATCTTAAGATGTTCCGCCCGTGTTCTTTAAACGACACAAGGGCGTTGCCATTGACGACGACGGCGGCGGACGATGATGAATATGCATTAGAGAGAGAGAGAGGGGGCGCATCTTTTACGCAGATGGTCACGTGAACAGATGTGGGAGAATAATAATAATTAGAGACGGCGGTCACGTGACGCGTTGTTTTTCCTGAATATTTTGCGAACGACGGAGCTGTTATTGGAAATCGAATCGCCGATGGCAGACTGCGAGAGAACCAGATTCACACACAACATGGCCGCGGTTCGACACCCAGGCGACAACTGACGATGGAAAACACTTTTCCAGGCGCCGAGCACCACTCCACGCCCATGACAACCACCCGCTCAGCCTCCTCCTCCTCCTCCTCCTCCTCCTCCTCCTCCTCCTCCTCCTCCTCCTCCTCCTACTCCGTCTACGGGGAAATGAAATTGATTTCCCCGA
The DNA here is from genome assembly GCA_018105865.1 of Metaphire vulgaris. Lineage (NCBI taxonomy): Eukaryota > Metazoa > Annelida > Clitellata > Crassiclitellata > Megascolecidae > Metaphire > Metaphire vulgaris. Next base: position 11,514,627 of record CM030869.1, on the reverse strand, counting down.
CTACGATCTTCAGCTAAGCTATAGAACTAGTAGAGAATGAAAGAAAATAGCGTTTCTCGCTCTCTCATCGTGTTCTAGAATCTAGATCATGAAATCTGGATCATGACTGAACGCATGTCGTGTCCACCGCGAGAATTTACCATATTTGGAAGAAATTACATCTAGAATGATTGAATGAAGTGCATTGAATCTACTGATATTATATACAAATAAATTTAAACACAACTGATAACTAATAGCTATGCCTGTATTTTAAAAGGGCGTGTGACCGCCTTCAATTCGTAAGAACGAACTTCAATTCGTAAGCTCTAGATCAACTCTTGAAGGCTACGCTTGGAAATGGAAAGGCATAGACATACTTCCCTCACTCTTTCTTCCAAGTTTATTCCTCTACCCAGAATTAAATTTGACCGTCAAGTTCCCCTGATTGAAATAGTCTCAATAATATTTGAGTAATTGTGATCTAGTGATGTAGTCTAGTTAACGCCTGCATTTCTAGCAAAGCTCCGCGTTATCAGACCTTATCAGGTTAAAATATAATCTCTTATTGACACAATTAACCCTGCTTCGTGGTTTTACAGGATATATATATATATATATATATATATATATATATATATAAAACTTTTAATTCGTTTCATCACTCTTCTGAATTTTTGCTTATCTATAGCCTACTGTAGCACTAGTCCTTGCTTTGTCCAATTTCAAACAGAGTATCAATTTTATAATATTTTTGTGGTCTATAAAACCAGTAATAGAAGAAACCAGCTCTCTTAAGCGCCATCTTATCTCTCGATTGATTTTTATACATTTGACAGAGAATAGATTTCTGAAAGACTTTGTATAGTGTCGTTTCAAATGGCTCATTATTTTTCGTGACATTTCGAAAGCTCTAGAAAAAATTGAGAGAGAATATATTGACAATTCTAGTACGGTTTTACACAGCAAAGATGGGGACACAAGATTATGTGGGTTTAATTCGTTTCATCACTCTTCTGAATTTTTGCATATCTATAGCCTACTGTAGCACTAGTCCTTGCATTGTCCAATTTCAAACAGGCCATGTTGACCCACCCAATATTTGGCTTGTGTCGCCCTCCATTATATATATATATATATATATATATATATATATATATATATATATATATATATATATCAGAGTCTTCCGGAGACAAAAGGGAAGGAAGCTTTCTATTTCAGCGCTTGTCCATGGCCATACAGCGCTTCAACGCAATATCGTTTCGAGGAACTTTTTCCGTGGCCGACCTCGAAGAACCTGACGAGATAAGGGTGTTCAAAAAAATAAAATTTTCAAAAAGTTATGCCTACTGGACGGATTGTCATGCTACTATCAATGTTGAATTCAGATACACTTTTTATTTCACATTTCTATGATGTCCTGAGGTCCCTCAAAGGCCTTGAACGCATGAATCCCCAAACCATGGAAAAAAATGCACAATGATTGGGACTAAATACTTCATAACTCTCTAAAATAACCATAGATATGTCATAATAGACTCATTTTGTTAGTATTATCTTTGGGCCATGTCCATAGAATCAGTAGCGTGCAGAGGGGATTTGTGGGGGGCGTGGCCCCGGGCGCCGACCAGATGGAGGTGCCAAAATTGACTCGGCGACCTTCATTTATTTGCTCGTCAAACATTTTTTTAGGCTTGGCCTCGGGCGCCCACCACTCTGCGCGCCACGGCATAAAGTGGCATATGTAAAGGTTCAGCTACTCTGGTGGAACAGCCACCGGATTTTTTAAAAAAATATTTTATCTCGCTTGCAGGCGTCATGTCCTTGAATTGGCATTTTGGGCTGGCTGGAAGTTCGGTTAAGTACCAGGACCAGGCAATAGACTGTTTGCCACATTCAAATCAATATGTGGTAGGCTACTTTGGGCAAACAGATGCAAATCAACACAATCGAACTATGCCATCCCTGGCTGAGAGAAGTTAAAAATGTCCAATTTACGCAATAGAAAATACCACAGGCAAAATTCTGAATGCCAAGAACTTTTAATATACAAGAGATAGTGGCCTAATTTTTGAAAAAAACTTGATTAGCAGGTGCTCTTCACTTGCCAGTCAAACGTGCTAACCATTCACACGTCTGCTAATACAATTCTCTGTAGTTTAAAAATGTCCAATTTACGCAATAGAAAATACCACAGGCAAAATTCTGAATGCCAAGAACTTTTGATATACAAGAGATAGTGGCCTAATTTTTGAAAAAACTTGATTAGCAGGTGCTCTTCACTTGCCAGTCAAACGTGCTAACCATTCACACGTCTGCTAATACAATTCTCTGTAGTTTAGGGGTCACGTTGTCCAGGAGCTGAGAAATATCTGGACACAAAGAGAATCTGGAACCGTGCCCCGTGACGACTATCATGAATAAGGAGAGAACAATCTACTCATTCTGGGTGAAACACCTCCACGCGGGGTACACCTCATGAAACCCAGAGTCATTCACCAGGCTCGATGGATGACGTGCAATTTGTATGCTGGCAAAATGTTCATGTTTCATCATCACATGTCATATGACGCTGAAATGATTGACTCGCTGCAAAGTTTTCAGCAGCCTTGTAATCAGGATCTCATGATCATTAATCAACTGGCTTAGCAAGCCTGACAAGCCATCCTGTGCTGATGCTCAAACTCTGAAACAGGATATATGCGATTCTGGACCAATAAAATCGGTTAGATTCATCGCACTGTTGACTTTCGGGAATAGAGGTTTGCCCATACGAAAATGGTCCGGTACAGCTGTGTACAATTAATTACTTTGATGCAATATCCTGCTTCACCTTGCTTGTCATCACGAGCAGTTTGCTGAACAGGGCAAAAGGAACAGCATCCTGAGTGGCGGTACCAACAGTGGTTTTGAAGTTTTAGGATGTCCACTTCAGCAACATCATGATCTACATCGCCGTAGGCAAACATGTCTTTGAAGAATTGCAGGTCGTCTACTGAAGCGTCAGCTGCAATGCTGGCCTTCGTCCATGCTTGCGTATGGAAGCTGATTAAAAACATATTAATTCTCTTCAGCTTGACGATCATCTCAGCGTCATATGACATGTGATGATGAAACATGAACATTTTGCCAGCATACAAATTGCACGTCATATATATATGGTTTCTCGACCCCAGGCGTAAAAGGTATAACTATACAGGGCCGCCGAGAGAATTTCCGGGCCCATGTGCAAAAGGTAGTCACCGGCCCCTAACAAATGAAAACTGCGTGTCGACCTTGTTTTGCTTGTCGGTCTTGTCTTTTTCGGATGATTGGTCCGGCCCTGCTGACATTCTCTGGGCCCCTGTGCTCATGACGAGAAGATGATCTTTTTCCTTGTCAGTCTTTTTCAGGGTTCAGGCTACTGTTAATACGTCATCATCACCCAGCCCTCTACAGGCCGCCGGGCCCTGTGCATTTGCACCTGCCCTACCCCTCTCTCGGCGGCCCTGCACATCGCCCCTTTGGGCTCCATTGGCCCCGGAACAATGTACCGGCTGTACCACCTCTCCTCAGGCCTGAGTAAAATCGATGTTCTGAGTTCGATTCTCCTTCATATCAATCTCATTCATCAATTTTGTACTATAGCTTTACGGAATGGGTTTGCGAACAGGATCAAATGGTGAAAAGATGGAAATCCAATCCTTAATGCATCGCCGGCATTTGGTTACTTAGGCCCACCACGTACGGCCATGCTGAAACTGCATACTGCCGGCCATATGTTGTATACTATAGTAATGACACCGTTGCCTGTCTATTCGTTCAATTTTCGAAGGTTGTCCATTTCAAATGGCCGTATATTGTCTGACAGACGTTGCTCGGCATATTCTACACACCTGTTTATTCCCTCAGCCTCTCCAACCTCTCCAGCAGCCCATCCATCTTCTCGTCTGGTCTGTGACGTCACTGGACTTATCGATCGCTCCGTTTGCGCACGGTCCGTCGTCTGCGCGTTCCTTTTGGCGCCGTGTCGAGCAGACGACCGTTGTCGATTGTCAAGCAGCGACTCGGTGCGCAATAGATGTCCGTCCTTCTGTACGCCTGTCTGTCCGTCTGTCTGTGCGTCTGCGTGTTCCATTCGCGTCCCGACCAAACGACTTGTTTACAATTTTCTGCAGAGCATAAATTCCATTAATTAAAAGCTCATAAATAAATGTTATCGACCCCGGAACGAAAAAAAATTTACGACATGAATTCGTTTTGCTGCGGCTTCCGACAGGCAGACAGACAGATAGGCAGACAGACAGATAGACAGACAGACAGATAGATAGTCAGACGGATGCTCACAATGCATCTCGTAAGCAAAGCGTCTCATTTCGAACAGGTGCTGTTATGTCCAATGGGGTCATAAGTCCTCCCACGCGATTTTAAAAAGAGATTGTTTAATCTCCTCTGGATATAAGATTGCATTCTGTTATACTGACATGTTTTTCGGTTTTCTTCTGTGATATAAATGCCACGTGTTACAGGTGCAGATGTGCAGCGCTATTTCAAATCCCCACAATTCGAGTTTTCTGGTGTCTTTGTATAGGTGACGTTGTGTGTGACTGGCCTGTCAGAAACGTCCGCGTGTCTTTAGGTTGGTTGTTTAGATCCAATTGTTGTAGTAACAATTTTCTTAGTTATGACTTTTACTTTACTCTATCGTGTTTTTCCTCCCATTCATTTCCGTGTCTCACTTCTACGTTTGGGTTCCATAGAATCTCAGCTGAGACTGAAGTTAACCACACAGAGGAAGATCCAGCCAGACAGCCATTCAGACAGACAGATAGACAGGCACAACACCAAAGCAGTTTATCAAGCAGCTGGATTATAAATGGAAAAAACCTATAGACCATAAACCAAACTGTAGACCTATAAAAACAATTAATATGACCCAAGATTATTTTTCCAGTAATACATCTAGATAGTGGGTAAACATCCCCATTAATTTCCCAGTGTACACCACGCCGCAGCCACGAATTACTCACAGATCAGACGAATGGCATTTGATCCAATCCAACGATTGCCTAACAACTAATAAACGAAAGGAAGGAAATGGAAACCCGACTCCATTCGCAGTAGGCTAACTTCTTCTTCTAAGTGCCTTCTACGCGATTCTCTTTCCTTCAAGAATCCCAAATTCGAAGATCGCAATTATGTCAAGGTGCTCGTCAACGTTTTTGCCACACAGAATATCATTTGCAATGGCCTTGCTTACTTATTTACTTACTTACTTACTTACACACACATCGTTCATTCTTCTTGTCTGTCTACAAGAGCCCGTAAAAGTTCGGCTGAAGTGCCTCCTCCGGGGGGGAGGGGAGGGGAGGGCGGGGGGGGAGTGGCCACTATTTCGGCCAAACTGCCGGAAGTGAGCCACAGGTGGGACTCCTTCCTGTTTTCCTCGTAAGCTCCTTACTTTGGCGACAATTGAAGAACTTTTCCAGGAAGTGACACGTGACGCCACTCCAAGTGGACACGTGACTCGTAGGCGGAAACCAAAAGGACCTCGGACGCTGACAAAGGCAGAAAGAGAAAAAGAGATAGACAGGCAAAGGACAGACAGAGATGAAGAGACAGAGACAGTCGTAAAGACAGCAAGATAGAGACAGTGCAGTACAAAGACAGAGAGAGAGAGAGAGAGAGAGAGAGAGAGAGAGAGAGAGAGAGAGAGAGAGAGAGAGAGAGAGAGAGAGAATCGGACATGTTCAGGCGTCACTATAAGCCTACTCCAGGTGGCGTCAGTATACTTACTTACGCCATCTGGCGAATGCGAATGCAAATCTATTCAGCAAAGCTACAGCTGCAGCAGTTAGTTATCCACAGTCCTTTAACATACAGGGTGTACAGTACTTACAAGTTGTACCAAGAGGCGGTCATTTTCACAGATCCGGCTTCGGTCACAATCCAGAACTGTAGAATAAACGAACGGAAGAAGTCTCTCCACTTATCGTAATAAATAAAGCTCCAAATCGAACTCCTTTTTCCTCTAAACAATATATACATCTTCCGGACGAAAGCTCTTTATCGACGAAAGTTAGGCCTACGTATCGACGATTTATCCGCTATAGAACTCAAGGCCTATTCATTATTACGCTTTTCGAACAGTATTCTTTCTACGCTTCGAATATCTTTAACGTACTTTATCCAAACATTATGTCTCTTTCTACGCCTACCAGGCCACCCTCTTCGACCACCACCTTCGCTCCGAATCTTCTGTCTCGTGACTTTTGCCCGACTCCCCACCTTCCTCTACCTCGAGTCCCCCCCCCCCCCACTGCCTCTGTCTTCTCCCGTACGCTCTCGTCTTCATCCCTCTCTGTACACCAATAATCAATCAATCTCTTTCATGCATCTATATAACAGTTAAATAGGCCTATATATGCACAATCTATATGTGCACAATGTCACTTGCATGACTTTGTGATATATATATATATTTATACAGGCCTACAACTGATGTTTAGCCGTTTAAGTTTTCTCGTTTCTAATATAGTGCACAATTTTTAAGAGTTATCCGTATTTAAAAGAATTACCCGCATATTATTGCCTACACATTAAAATTATACATTTCAAATAATTACATACATGTTAAAAAACTAAGAATTGCGCACTCTCCCACTTAAGTTACCCTGTGGGGGGGGGGGGTGGAACAAGCAAGAAGATTGCGTTCTTTTGACAATATTTAATATCGTCCAATTATATTTATTTCACTCCGGAGAATTCGGGGAATTCGTTTTGAAAGGGAATGAATACCGAAGATCCAATTCTCAAAATATGATACGAATTGCATTGTGCGAAGTCCGCTCGACCGTGGTGAAGTTAGGACAGGGAACCAGTCTTCCTCTCGGTTGCACACAATGGCACCAGCGTCGCGCAGTTCTTAAAATCATCGAGGAGTAAAATTATTGTGGTTACGAGAAATTCAAAATTGTATGTCAGACCATTTGGGGGATAAAGAACAAACCCCAAGCGGCGGCGGGTGGAGTGGAGTGGGGAGGGGGGCCCGGGGGGGCTAATGAGGGTTTGGGCAGCAGAGGGAAAGGAATCAGAGGTAAGTTTACGGTTGGTCTGTAATCTAAGTCCTGACCTGCTCTTCATCATCGCTTCTTAAACGCTAGTCTTGTGAGCGAGACTATGCGATGATCGGTGACTATTTACTTACTTACTCGCGCACGTGTGTTGAACCATATCGAAGTCCTGTGATAGCATTCGTTCGGCAAAGATTTCTTAATTGGGTGCTCGTGTATAGCTGCAACTGTTGCGCGGAATTTCAGCGATTGTTGAAAATCTTACAACCATGTTTGAAACGACCATCGACAGATGCCAAGTGCATGACATAAATGGCGCTATAGAAGCTGTTTGCTTTCTTGAGTCCTGACCAACATCATTGTCATGTCATCAATTTTGTTACGTTTAATTTTCATAACAGCATAATTGTCAATTTTAACCAATTTATTATAACGCCTGAGTGTTCTGGGTTAGGAATTGCTTCAGTGATTGGATATGATCGATCGTTTATCGCAGTTAAATGCTAGAAAAATTTATAACTATCGAAAAATTCTAATATTATTTATGCATTATATATACTGCATATATATATATATTTATTTATATATAAACCAAGTTATGGTAATACATTAATATTAACCATAATTATTGTATATACTGCATATAAGAAACAATATTATTCCCTCTTCGAACGAAAATTTTGGGGGAACTGACGACCCTTGTTTCTAATTCCCCGTCGTCTTTTGGTGTCGAATTCTACCCCACCCCTTGTCTTCCTTCATCGTACTTTCTCTCTCTCTCTCTCTCTCTCTCTCTCTCTCTCTCTCTCTCTCTCTCACTCACTCACTACCCTGTTTTCACACTTTCATCGCCGAGGCATTTTAGCGTCTGTATGCATTATCTTCGGTGGACGTGAAATCCAAACTTGTCGTTATTATCGCGATTACGATCGGGTTAACGACACGCCTTCTGTTTGACTGAACCGCGAACGTGTCTCGCCTACCGAGACCCGATGTAGTTTGCTGTTTGCGCAACGTCCATCGGGGGGCACGTCTTGCGCTGTTGCGAGACACAGAACCCGTATGAAAAGGTTATAAGTGAGCGACGATCTAACTGCATGGGAAGATAGAATTCTCGCCGATACAACTTTCTCCTCCGTCCTTTGTGGACATAGTCTCCAAGCACAACACCGATGTCCCCTCTGTGTTGGTTCTAACTACAAAGACAGCGTCTCGTATGACGGCACCAATGATCCACAAAAAACTTAAAGACACACGTTCCCCTAGTCCCCAATCCCCCCCTTTCCCCCACCGCCACCACTCCCTCACTTTTTCTCGAATTTGTCCTGCATGCGCTGGACAAAAGAACAGCTTCTATGGGGCGCCCGGTGTCTCACAACAGCGCTTTAAATGATGCACGTATTACGACCGTTGAGCAAACACGCGACGTCTAATTTGTTTATGTATTTGAATATCGATAAAATGACGGACTTGTCACAGGGGCGGCCCGACCCCCTCCCCTCCGGCACCCCACCCCTCTACCCCACCCCCGACACCGACCCGCGAACCCCTCCGCTGTTGCACCGAAACCCGACGTTTTAACCTTGTGACTTTTTCACGACACGAAGCCCGATATGAATCCATGCATGCTCAGGAGAGAGAGAGAGAGAGAGAGAGAGAGAGAGAGAGAGAGAGAGATGGGGTGGCGTGGGGCAGTCGGAGGAACCGTCGACGATGTTGCGCTAGATAAACAGTGTTCAAAAGAATATAACGTGAGATCAGTAAGTAAGTACCAACAAGAGCTCTCAAGGATAGAACATTGATCTTTCCGTGGGGTCTTGGGCGGTGTGTGTGCGTGTGGGGAGGGGGAAGTGGGGGGTCAACTGCAGAGGGTGTCTTACGTAAGAGACTTAGGAAGTTAGGAACACAGAGCAGTCATGCATGATTCGATTCAAGAGAGCTTTTTCTCACGTACTTTATCTAAGTATACACCGAGGACATGTTACGAGTCAAAAGTTGACTTATAGTTGTTGGGGGGGGGGGGGCGTATTGAATTCAAGATGGACGGCGTTGAGAACGGCCAGTACTTGTTCTTACTAACAACCTACAAGCGCTGCACTTTTCAACAGTTCAGTTTCCCAGTTCAATTGCTTCAACACAGTGGAGGCTCTAGGATTTGGCAAGTGGGGGGGGGGCGTTGGGGTGGCAACTTCTAATCATGGGGGGCAACCATTTGCTGTTTAATGTATGTAGCATTAAGTATAGGGTCCCAACTAGGGGGACCACTGGGGGGCCAAGCACTCAATATGGGGGGCACGGGCCCCTCTGGCCCCCCGGTGGAGCCGCCACTGTTTCAACATGCAAGAAATTCTAAAAATGCTGAGTAAAGCCTAAAAGTCGAGCCTCTGAATAAGAAATTACCGCGGCACCACTTTAAAAGCGCTATAGAAATTCACGAGACTTTACTTACTTACTTTCGGTCACGTGACTATGGCCAGTAAATATTTCAAACGCTATTTTAATAATAAATTATGATGAAAATCCATCTATTGAATAAAATTCCAACAGCGCCAGTTTACTTAGGCATACAGCGATTAGACCCAATTGTATTTAGGCACATAGCGAATAGGCCTAATTGTATTTAGGCCTACTGATGTAAATTTATCTGCGAATTTCTTCAGTTAGTCAAATATAAATGAGAAAATGCAAATACTGTGGATTCTGTTGTTGTAGGTTTCGGTTAATTAAATAGAAGATCGCTTTTCCGACGACCCGTTCTTGCATTGGTTGGGAAAATGTCCATATGGAAAATAAGCTTCCATGGCTTTTCCAGGCCCTCCAGCCGACGCCACCATGGCTGCCATCATGGCGCTGTAGTTGTACCGGAATCCGGCAAAGTTTGGAATGAACGCGGCCGGTCCATAGGGCACCGTCAGGGCCAGACCCCCTAGCCCCGCTGCGGTGCCGTAGCCCTGACGGAGTCCCCCCGCGTTGGCAGCGGCCCCAAGGACGCCGTGAGGAAGACCGGAAATCAGGGAAGAGAAGGCGGAGGAGGCGGAGGAAGAGTAGGGACCGAAGGGGGGCGATGCCCCTGACGATGCCATGAGCCTCTGGTGAAAGGAGGGATGGTTGGAAGGCGCGTAGGGGAGGGGAGTCGCGAAGGAGTGCCCAGTGAGACCGGAAGTCGGTTCCATTCCAGGATTCCGGATCACCTGTTCGATGGACTTGACGAGGTCCTGATGACAGGACTCGAGGACCGCCTCCAGCGTCCTTCGATCGATCCGCGGAAAGACCTTGACGAGGAGGTCGATGTTCGACCGTGACCCTGCGTCCCTCTGCGTCTCGCTTCCGGTCTCCGCGTCGTCACTTCCGCCGGCCGCCGCCAGTGACCTCGACGATCGTCGTCTGCCTTCGACGGCGGAACACGTGACCAAAGAACCGGAACCGGAAGTGGAATCGGTTTCGATCGTTTCGCTTTTGATGCCCATCAGGTGAGTCTCTCCTTTTCGCCGACGCCTTTGTCCTTGTTGTTCCTGTTGCTCACTGTTGTTGTACGGAGAAATTCGACATTCCTTACGAAATCCACCCGCATCCTCCTCCTCATCATCCTCATCCTCTTCTTCGTTGTCTACGTAATCATCATCATCATCTCCATCCTCTTCTTCGTCCTCTCCTCCTCCTCCTCCTCCTGCTCCTCCGCGGCCCGTGTCCACCTGTTTCGTTCCAATGCACCATGAGCTGGAGGTGGAGTAGTCCCTGGGGAAGCAGATGGATCCGTCGTCCTCCGGAGCCGGAGAGGAGGAAGCGCACGGCGACTGACAGTCATCCTCACTTTCGATCCTCTTCCTTTTCATCATCCTCCCTAATCCTGAAATGTCATCGCAATGCTCCAAGCACTTTATCATGCGCTCGCATATTGAGTTAAAACATAAACGCTTGCGCTATAATAATAGTTTCGTTGCCTAATCATCGCACTAGATAACTGGATAACTGGCACGGCGAAATGGGGAATTGAGGGGAAGGGGAAGGGGCATTGGCCCCAATTTCTACTGGGGCGAAGTCAATGCTTAACGTTCCCTAAAATTTTAAACGATAATTTTCACGGTCAGGAACAGTTTTGAGTTCCTGATCGTCAAGACGACGCAAATTAATTTATACTACTACTACTACTACTACTACTACTACTACTACTACTACTACTGCTGCTGCTGCTGCTGCTGCTGCTGCTGCTGCTGCTGCTGCTGCTGCTGCTGCTGCTACTGCTGCTGCTGCTGCCACTGCTGCTGCTGCACCACTGCCACTACTACTACTACTACTGCTACCACCACTACTACTACTACTAATAATAATAATAATAATAATAATACATTACTACTACTAATAATAATAATACATTACTACTACTACTTCTACTACTACTACTACTACTACTACTACTACTACTACTACAACAACTACTACTACTACTACTAATAATAATAATAATAATAATGTTAGCATTTCTCCAGGACGGTTGATTGATCGGAGGTTGGCCTAAATTGATATTAGGGAATAGTTATGCGATGACGTCATAGGACAGGTGATTTTCTCACCTGATTCGCTTTCCGAATCTTCGTCATCTTCTGTAAGACTTTCGTGATGCTTCCTCCTCCTCCTCATCATCAACATCATCGGTTGCTGCTGCTGCTGAGATGTTGTCGTTCTACTGTCTCCGGGGTGACGCTGCTGCTGCTGCTGCTGCTGCCCCATTCCTTCGCCCCCCGCCAACCGATACTTGTCCGCATCGACGGCGGCCCCAACGACGACGGGGCTTGGCCCCGCCACAAGCGGCAGACTCTCCGGGTTGATCTGCAGCAGCCCATTGGGGCCGTAGAGTAGCCCCAGTTCCCTCGCCTCGTTCTCCTCCTGGGCCTGTTGTCTTCGAAGGGCCACCTGCGCCGCCATCACCCTCTGCCTCTCCGCTATCAGCGTGCACTTTGCGCATGCGCAGTCGCGCCACTGGCAGTACCTCTTGTGACCTTTCAGGGCCGAAACGACCCCGTGGTTCCGACAGCGGGCACACTTCGGGGTGCGGGGGTAGCGCTCCGAGGCGCCGACCCTCGGAAGATAAACGGTGGACATTTGCTGCCCAGACATCGATAGGGTGCTGGCCGCCACCGGCGCCGAAGGAGAGGCTTGGCCGCTGGAATCAAGAGGGTGTCGACCCCCTGCGGACATCCCATCGCTGTTCATTCTATAACAAAAATAATCTAGACTGAAGAGTTATTTTAAAATCAAGCAAAACCTACGCTATAATATAAACCTGCTTTTCATATATCGATCAATTTACTATTTCTCAATATTCAACTATTCGCAATTATTGAACAAAAGAGGTTTTCGATGCGGAATTCCAGTCCATTGGAAATAATACCATTTCAAGTCACAAACACACACACACACGCTAATGCAATGCACTATAAATCTATGTCCCCCCTAGTCATTCACTTTCATGGGCGTATTTAACCTGCCGGAGGTCTATTGGCCTAAATTGCTCCACACTTACGAGTCTTTACTTTGTGAACGACTTAACGTGCGTTAATAATATCATAATGTTAATGTAGTAGTAGTAGTAGTAGTAATAATAATAATAACAATAGGACTTAATAATAATAATTTGGCTATAAGTTCCTAAAACGAAGCCAGTATGTCTAATACGACTTATATAGGCCAATAGACCTCCGGCAGGGTTACTTTCCAAAGCCAGAACCACCTGGCTTTTCCCAATAAGTTTACGCAAAATAAAAATAACTTCACAAAAATTAACGTGACACCAGGGTGCGATTTGTGACCTGGAGCAGTGGGGGGGGGGGATATGTCGAGCTTGGGGGATGTAGCAGTAGGGGATGCAGTTGGGCAGTGGAGGGGGGAAGATTCCCCGTTCCCCCTACAAATCGCGCCCTGCGTAACACTACGGTTTAAACCCAGAGATACTTGAAATTTACGGCGCATATATGCTTAGTACCTTGCTTATCGTTGACTTGTGATCTCCAGAATAGTCGCCAAATTTCAAGAACACCTTCTTGACCGGACTAGAGTACTTGACCCCACGTGAGCAGACGACGACGACGACGACTGGTTAGAAGACGACGAATCAAACAGGTGTCCAAACGATTCGTGCATTGACTCGAGAATTCTCCAACGTATCGTCTGCCCAAGTCTTTTTATTCGCCCGATTTGACGTCACCGGCAGTTTTGACCAAGCCTACAATATATATATATATATATATATATATATATATATATATATATATATATATATATATATATAGTGTATTTTTTCAATGCAGTGACAATGACAAGGACATTAGGGGCGTGGCGAAAGCAATTGAAATGTTAAAAGCAAGCGACTATTGGAGGGTCTTCGAATGATTGACAGGTAGAAGATGACAGTGATATAGATTAACACTATTTTTCGTAATTATTAAAATATTGTCAAAATCTAGACATTATTTTTTAGACTAAACGTAAAATCGAAATTCGAAATTTTTACCTTTTGTGCGTTTTTATTCACTTCTCAGTTCTGAAGCCTAAACGTTGATCAATCAATCAACTTCTATAGCGCCACTATCATAATGCCCAGGGCATCAGCCGATGGCGCATCAAATCCAAATTGAACTAGAGCCAGGTCAAGCCGGAAAAGATCAGTCAGAATAAATCTGCGCAAAAAATCTTGAAAATGTGAGAAATCGTTGACTGCCACAAGCCCTCTAATTTATTGGAGCCCAATACTCCAAAATGTATAGTTTAAATCACGGGCAACCATCATGGGATGTAAAGGGGCGCATCCTCAAATTTGAGCCAAGGTGTGTGGCGTAGCCAGGATTACAGAAAAGGGGATATCCACCCAAATGTCTTGACGAGCAAAAAAGGTCGTCGTCTCAAACGCTCTAAAGTGTTCTGTCTGGTGCGTTTTCCTCCATCCAATAGGACCTACTACCATCCCCCTCCCATCCCGCCATCCCCCCATTGTCGATATGTTTTAAAACAGCAAATAACAAAACAGCTGTTCAAGATGCTCTAAGAAGCAGCGAAGAGAGCGGACAAGAGGAGGTCGGTGGATGCAAGCAAGGGGAGACCGGGGTGAATGCGATGAAGAGGCAAATAGAAAGCGACAGAGGGTGAAGGGGGTGGCTAATTACGCCACCCGCTCTCCTTTGAAGTCGCCTAATTGGCCGCATCCATGTATCGGGGGGTCGCAGAGGTCAGCACTTCGTAGCCTCTTCTTGTGGCTCATCTTTTTGAACCGCCCTCGTGCGCAGCGTTCGTCGGACGGAACACAACCTCCTCCAACACGCAGGGACCATCGGTGCCCCTGCGGAGCTCAAGTGCCGCTCCAGGGCCCCTGGGGCGGCCCGAAAAATCGTTCTATTTCACACTACTACAAGGAACAATAATCAATACTTCAACGCAAAGCACAAACTATTAGTCAAATTAAGACTAATTATGGACATACAGAACACATTAGGCCTATATGACAGAATATATATATATATATATTTTACATGAGCCTATTTATATATAATAAAAATTAATATTTATGTCATATATATATAATTAATCAGTTAAGAAAGTTTGCAAAAACAGCTGTCCAAATCCTTGCCAACGTCCATAAACTTTAAAAACATAAAAAATACAAAAAATACTCGAGCAGAGAGAGAGAAAGAGAGAGAGAGAGAGAGAGAGAGAGAGATGATAAATGAGGTAACTTTTTTTATTTCTCAAAGACTAAAAATAAGTTTTAAAAGCTGGCAACAGCAGTTTGTCAGAATCTACATCTAGAGATTGAAGGCAAAAGACCCTGCTTATAGCCTGCTTTTATATTCTGTGAGACCCCCCCCCCCCCCCATGCGGGCAAACATCTTCTTCCTGACATTGCAATATGAAGACTTGACAATTCTGGCAACTGTAAATAAACTCAAAGCAATTCCACTACGACAGCAACTATTTCTCGAAGACCACAAAAACCTGTGCACTTCTTTCATCATAACAGAACTGCAACACCAGAATTTTAATACAGTGAAACCCGCTTAATTGCATAGGTGCCGTGCAAGCCTTGCTTATGCGATTAACTGGGCTATGCGAATAGCCGGGACGTCTGATAATGAATTGTACGCACAAAACACTGGATCGGATTTTTATGTTGTTATGCGATTATGCGGGTTATGCAATTAAGCGGGATCCACTGTACCAATCTGTTAGCATAGAGAAAACATTGAAAATTATACAACTGAAATATCAAATGCATGTCATTCGCAGAACTCAACTTTATTACAACACACAAAACAACTTTCAATCGCCTAAATCTAGCATCAGTCTATATTATATATTATATATATTATATTATATATTATATATTATATTATATACATTCAGTGATCAGCAACGAAGCTTAGTCTGACAGTTTCTTGTCGCTTAAAATGATCAACTTCCGATGGTCGTTGGTGAACGTATCAACCAGTAAACTTCTATGGCGCCACAGTCACAATGCCCAGGGCACAGAAAAGAGCGTGGGACTTGTGGTGGTGCAGAGTGAAGCAGCAGCTGTACAGAAGTTTGAAGTTTCTGTGTGATGGCGATGCGTTCAGCTGATGACCTAATCAATGCAAGATGAGAGACCCAGGGGCCATGCATTCACGCTCCAGATGACGGATCATCTCATGCGTATGAGCCACTTGCAGAGACAGCTACAACAACAAACATAACAGCATCAGCAAGCTATTCAGTCGGTCTATGACAACTGCACTGGAGATATACATATAACAATAACATTATATTATCATATATCATATATCATAATATTATAGTATAATATCATATCATATACAGTTGTGTAAAAAAGTATTGCATAGGCTGCACGATTTAGCTATTTCTGACATTAGTCTGATGAATAGGTGAGTGAGTGATTGAGTGAGTGGGTGAGTGAGGGTGGGTGAGTGGGTGAATAGTAGTAGTAGTGTATTAGTAGTAGTAGCAGTAGTAGTAGTAGTAGTAGTAGTAGTAGTAGTAGTAGTAGTAGTAGTAGCAGTAGTAGTGAATTATTATTATTATTAGTAGTAGCAGTAGTAGTAGTGTATTATTATTATTATTCTTATTCTTATTCTTATTCTTATTCTTATTATTATTATTATTATTATTATTCTTCTTCTTATTATTATTATTATTATTATTAGTAGTAGTAGTAGTGTATTATTATTATTATTATTATTATTATTATTATTATTAGTAGTAGTAGTAGTGTAATAATAATAATAATAATATTATTATTATTATTAGTAGTAGTAGTGTATTATTATTATTATTATTATTATTATTATTATTATTATAGTAGTAGTAGTAGTAGTAGTAGTAGTATTAGTAGTAGTAGTAGTAGTAGTAGGGTATTATTACAGTTATTATTATTATTATTATTATTATTAGTAGTAGTAGTAGTAGTAGTAGAAGTAGTAGTAGTGTATTATTATTGTTAATATTATTATTATTACTATTATTATTATTAGTAGTAGTAGTAGTAGTAGTGTATTATTATTATTATTAGTAGTAGTAGTAGTAGAAGTAGTAGTAGTAGTAGTAGTAGTAGTAGTAGTAGTAGTAATAGTAGGCCTAGTAGTAGTAGTAGAAGTAGAAGTAGTAGTAGAAGTAGTAGTAGTAGTTGTATCCTTTCCTGATATGGTATAACTGACCTGCTGTGCCATTATTGGGTTGGTGTTGTACGGTTGTCGGTTGAGAAGCTCTAGGTACATTCTCTCCTGCTCTCTGGCAGCCAGAAGCAAAGGGTGCCCGGGGCCCATCGCAAGCGGTGGGGCAAGATGGGGGGGCAGACCGCCTGAAGGCCCCTGGGCACCTCCCGGCCCAGCCATAGCAAGAGGATCAGCCCCTGATAAATTAACAAGAAAGACCTAATCAGACAAAAATTTATTATCCAATTTAAAGGAGGAAGTTAACTCTAAACGAAATTTCAAACTTAATAAATTATATAATTTCTATATGACTAAAATGAGGCCCTCACAATTTAGAAACAACCAGAGCACTAAAAAGATGAAATATCATGGACCATTATAATGTCATTTAACTGCATGTTAGTCCTGAGCAGTTTATTAAAATCATTTCATTCATACACTTCATTTTCTCTGATTGTTTATTAGGCTCTGAGAATTTAATTTCCATTTTAAGTTTCCACACATGCACCGTTGAATACAATTCTCTTAGAACTGTCCCCAAGAACCACCAGAATCATCTTACTTACTTGCAAAGTGATAAACAAGATGCGAAGCCTCCATCAGCCTTGCAACCTCAGATTCGTGAGCTTTGTTCGCAAGATAGTTGCTGAGCTGGCGCTGGAGCAGTGCTGGGTCCGCGTGCGAAGGATCGCGCGAGTAGCTCTGGTAGAGCTGCTGAAGAGCGTTGTTGTCACGAGCGGCTGCGGCAGCGAGCTGGTGCTCCTGAGCCAAGCGAGCGATTTCTGCTGAAATGCGAAAACGAAACCAACGCCAAGCCCATCTCTCACAACTGCCACATTAAGATAATAATTAATCTAGCACAACACACTGCTTAAGAATCTCAGTTCTTAACTTCTGGGCATTAATGCACATTTCTTAAACATGCCATTTTGAAGTGAGCAGCACAAAATGCAAACATGACAACTTATTTCAAAAGTAATTCTCTAATCTGCCGTAATTTTTTAAAAGTGGCGGCTCCAAGATTTGGCAAGCGGGGGAGGGAGAGGTGTTGTCGTGGCAACTTCTGAGGCAGAGGGGCCAACTATTTTTCATTAACATGAACTAGTCTAGTTTCTGGGGCATTCAATAGGGGAGCTCTGGACAGACATGGTCATCAAAATATTGGTGCACAACAGCGCCACCTAGCGAATGTCGCGATATCAACGACTCCAGCATCAAGTTTCAATAGCTACACCTAGCAATGAATAGAGGGTCATTTTATGGGTCAGCAACATCCCAGAGTGACCCAGGGTCACTACTCAATGACAAAGGTTAGAGACAAAACCCAGAACCTCCAGGTCAAAGGTCAAACGCTATTTATAGCATCCTACAAAATCCCCAAAATCACAACATGGAGAAAAGAAAGACGCAAATGAGTTTCTTGAGTGCCCACCATTGCGCTCTCTCTCTCTCTGAATAAGACCAAGATCTGTCAGGTTTCCAGGATAGATGCCGCTCATGTGGCCAGGATGAGGAGGGGGTTGAGGGGCGCCTGGTAATACCATGTTCCGGTGATGGAGTTCAGCCCAGAGGGGATCAACGGCTCCACTGAGATGCGGAGGAAGGCGGTCGAAACCTAAGAACAAAGAACAAGAACGAGCTACAGTTACAAGAATTGCTAAAATTATTTCCATTTGACCATTTCCACTGCTGGGATTCACTATTGATGCTGCATGAATAGTTACACTGTAAATGATTACACCGTAAATGATTACACCGTAAATAATTACACCTTAGACGCCTGCACTGTAAATATGTACACCACCTAGTAGTATTATCGGTAAGTATTACATATTACATATTAAAGTATTACCGGTGTTTTATGATGCAACTAACTTAGCATTCAGGATTTTGAAAGTCGATATTACATTCAAAGCAACTGTCAATAGAAATGCAAAAGCTTAACACATTAAACGTTGACTTGGTGCAGCAGTTGCTCACCAGGTGGCTTCAGCTCCATGTCCTGCTTCAATTTCTCTATGAACTCCAGGTCGCGCATCTCCCTCTCCCTCTCCCGTTCCATTTCCAATTCGAGTCTAAACGCCAAAACACCCGAACGCCACCTGTTAATTAAAAGTCTGCAGCGAGCGCATTTACGAGACAAAGGGCTGAGCATCAACTGCAAACGAGACTGCGATAAATCGATAAACGAGGATTCCAAATTCACTCACGCTTCCCTGGAGCCAGGAGGATAGATTCCTCCAGGCAGACGGAAGTATGGATCCATGGACTGAGGAGGAAAAGATGAAAGAGGAAACGACGGAACGCACCGCTGCAGATCTCTTGACGATGCCGCCGCCGAACTACCTGAAAAACGACAATCAAAAACTGATTCAGTCAATTGCACTTCTGATCTTGTAAGGCGAAAAATTTTCATCCAAAGTGAATCCCCTCAGCATCACTAGGTGCCAAAGATGCAAAAACAAAACATCGCCAATCAGAAATAATAAAGCCACCTGACTTATTCGATCTGACAACTGGTGATTAAGATTAAAATCTGGAACGACCATTGACTGATGACAAGCGTGTTACTAGAATGGCGCTATAGAAGTTCACTAATAATAACAATAATAGACCAATAATCACCGATTTATTACGGGGAACAACATTTTGTTACACCTAAACAAGTGCAATTGCTGCATTGCCAATGAGCAGACTTTGTACGCAAGGATTCACACAGCGGGAAACCTTAAAAAAAACTCGCCTCAAAATCTTAGAAAATTCTTGACCTCACCGATATGAGGCCTGGCATAAGCGGAGAGCTGACTGAGTGCCGGAGTGGGGTCATGACCCACAGGAAAAGTTCCACGCGGGGTCAACCTCTCAGGGACATAGGCTGACTTGTGGTGAGACGCCATAAAGGAACTGGTTATCTGAGCATCCGATGTTCGATTTTCCGGAGGCGTGTTGGGGGTTTTTTTCTTCAACAAAATGGCAGCCACCCAATAAGATCAAGTCTAGTCTAATAGAATTCTACAGTAAAAAATATGTCACTGAAACAATAGTTCAAATAAAATAATAATATAAACACCTAAACCACATTTAAATGATTTATTGAGAAAAAGAAGAACCGATAAACAGCATGACATTGCTCCATCTGGTGCATTAGTCTTCCCTTATTACATAATGAAATAAAAAACTTAAATAAGTAAGTAAAATCGGCTTAATAATGCACCTCTCAATGTACGATAACAGACAATCCCATTTCTACTATAATCCTATGGAGTATTGGAGTATTAGTTCCTGAGATTGTTGAAAGATTTTAATATCATGCAAGGGGTATGGTGGAGCAGTGGAAGGATATATATATATATATATATATATATATATATATATATAATATATATATATATATATATATATATATATATATATATATATATATATATATATATATATATATATATATATATATAGCCACACACACACACACACACACACACACATATATATATATATATATATATATATATATATATATATATATATATATATATAGCCACTTTATAGCAACCTTGGGAAGTTCATTCCTGACTTGCACTGTACTTACAAATCTTCACTTAGTAAATGACTTAAAGTGCATTAACAACCATGTAATAAATAAATAATAAATAATAAAATATGAAGAGTTTAATAAATGTGACATTATGAGAGTTCTACTGTCAGTTCCTAAGTTCCTAATAAGTAAACACCAAATTCTATCTCTTCATAAAACGTGACACTTTCGCTGAACAAGTCGTTCAACTGTCTGCACTTCTGTTGTTCATCAAAACTGCTAAAACCAATGGTGAGAATATTTACGGAGATTTATTCTTTGTCAGTCGCAATAAATATGGAGAGCGTTTCGGTGGAATTCTCAACAGCCACAGGAAACACCTTCTCGACTCTCATCCGTTATCACCGTTCGACACTCAGAGTCACGCCTATAACTGCACCGCCGTGCCGTGCCGCGCTTTGGAAACCGACGAGTGCCTCACTCCGACACACGCTTCTATTATTTACGAGTGAAGCAGAAGTGCCAGGTCACCTCAGACGCATCCGACAACCGTTCTCGGTTGTCAGGCAACACGCCGTTGTCTGTTGCCTCCTCCTTCGATTAAAGACAACGACGGTCTCGCAGGTTCAACGGTTGCAACGGACGCTTCGCAGGGGATCTCAAGAGCGAACCAGCGCCTACGTTGCCATGGCAGCAAATCAAACATGGCCGATCCAAACCAGTGGAGAATGAATGACGACACCAAGAAGCAACAGGGAACCAGTGTTAGAGGTCAAACAGCTTCACCAAATGCAAGAGACGACTGGAAGAATAGATTCAGTGGTGGACATTGCAATAACAGCAATATTAAGTGACTCCAGTCAACGTCTCTATGGGACGCATAGCAATGCAATTATCTCACTCCCACACTCTTGTTGAAATTGATTCCATATTTGCAAAACCATCACAGATAAGCAAGGCAGTAGGTCTATAGTGCATCCTTAATATAAATAAATAATTTTTAGATAAATAAATAACTAAATTTGTGTACATAAATTTGTATGTGGTATTTCTAAGTTAAACATCACACTGTGTATTATTCATCCACAAGGGGTTAAACAGCAAAATACAGGACTTAAAAGGACTGCCCTTTGAAAATTCAAATGCATGCTTAGAATTTTTTGGATCCATGGTAAAAAAGAGAATCAAAGAAAAAGTGCTATAGCATTAATCAAAACTGATTCTTAACGTGTCACAGATTTTTACTTCAATCAATCAATTTCAATTTACTCTATGAAATCCAATATCCATCTAGTCATTCAACAAGGATTTAGGAATGCCCAAGTGAAGACAAATACCAGAAAGGGTGGAACAGACACGGCCAGCCCCCCTCCCCACCCCCTACATATCTCTTCAGTTAAACCAATCCAGGATAGAAATCTCATCAACTCAAAATATAAAGCCACTCCATCACATCCCTGATAGTAATGTCATTCAACTCTTACAATATAAACGGGCGCCTTGCAGGTGACATCAAACAGGTTACGCCCTATGTCAAAAACAGCTTCTCCTTTATGTTACACAATGGATACAAAGCATGATTGATTAAAATATAAAAGCAAGATGTCACTGAGTACTAACTGACCTTTTCCTCTTCCTTTCTAAGCTCTGCTTTCCTAGTTTCTTTGGATATGTTGGAGCCATGTCCCCCATGATGGAACTTCTCACTGGAACCACATCGAGTGGTCTTCAGCAACTGGTCTTCTCGTCTCTGCGCCAGCTTCGATCCGGGAGGCGGCACAAATTCAAAGTCGCACCTCGAACACGTGTTGTATCCGCGATACCAGCGCTTAATGATACTACAATAGATAGATACTACAATAATTGCAAAGATGATAACAAATTCTAGCAATCATAGAGGGCGCCACAAGCCAAATATTGGGTGGGCCAACATGGCCTGTTTGAAATTGGACAATGCAAGGACTATTGCTACAGTAGGCAATAGATATGCAAAAATTCAGAAGAGCGATAAAACGAATTAAAACCACATATTCTTCTGTCCCCATCTTTTCTGTGTCAAACCGTACTAGAATTGTCAATATATTCTGTCTCAATTTTTTCTAGAGCTTTCGAAATCCCACGAAAAATAATGAGCCATTTGAAACGACACTATACAAAGTCGTTCAGAAATCTATTCTCTGTCAAATGTCTAAAAAAATCAATCGAGAGATAAGATGGCACTTAAGAGAGCTGGTTTCTTCTATTACAGGTTTTATAGACCACAAAAATATTATAAAATTGATACCCTGTTTGAAATTGGACAAAGCAAGGACTAGTGCTACAGTAGGCTATAGATATGCTAAAATTCAGAAGAGTGATGAAAGGAATTAAAAGTAGCAATCTCTTTCAAACGGCCAGTAACATTCAAAAGTTAGACTACATCAAAATGCATAACTGAATGAAGAATTAAAATACTCATTTGTTTAACATCTCATCCCTCGACTTTGGCCGCTGCCCATTTCGCTATAAAAATTGTCTCAATAATAATAATAATAATAATAATAATAATAATAATAATAATAATAAATAGTAATACATCTACCTAAATCATCATAGTTGTTCAATTAATAAGGTGCCCTGTCTTGTCCAGTTTTTCATTATAAATAATAACCTGCCAAAAAGTCCAAGCTTTCCTTAAACATCAAATCTAATTTCTGCTCAGTCAGCAAATTTTGTTGCTATGGTAACAAATCTTAAGCAGAAGCTTCAGAAAGAGGCTAATTACGTTGATCGGTCGCTTCGACGGATCACTTCGTTGATTCTCTGCGGCTCGGGACTCGGAGTGCGTCCCACGTCCGGCTCAAAGTCCGAATCAAGTGCAGGCGAGCGCGACCTCGACCTTGACCTCGACCTGCATCGCAGCACAACGGGCGACTGCGGCCTCCTTCCGTTTTCCCATTTGCGATCGACCGCAATCGGAGGACACGACACAAACCCAGTCTGTGCCTTACGAGAAACGACGCTTGCATTCAACGCGGGCGACAGGCGAATTGCCGACGTCACGCTGTTGCCACGTCGCGCGTCGGGCACAGCTGCCATCTTGAGAGGGTGTGCACCCGACAGAGGTGCCAGAGGAGGGGGAGAAACAAGCGGAAAGTGCGGTGGCGGGGACGATGCGTGCCCGGCAACCTGCACGGTCTCCGAACCCTCGAGTTTATTCAGCGGCGTCGGAGCGACGCTGGCAATGGCCCGGTGAGGCCTTGCGTCGTCACGGCATCTGACGTCAGTCCACAGCGCCTGTCCACCATACGATGACGACGGCAACTGGACCCTCTTTGGCTGGTCGTCATCGCAGTCGTGCTCGTCTGAAACGACTTCGGACTTAATCGTAACCGCAGAGCCCAACGCCTCGTCATTCGGTTCTTCCTTCACAACGACGTCCGATGTCTTTGCTGCACCCGCCACGCCCAGGCCGAGCCACCCGCAGGGACGAACAGGCAAAAGCGCATCTGGAGGACACGAGGACATCTTGTAATGTTGGCCTTTGTCCTCGATGGGTTCCGGTTCTTTTGGAACAGCGTGACACTCTGGGTTTCGCCACTTGTCATTTGCTGGAATTTCTGAACCAACACAAGTATTATCGTCCTCAGCTGGAGCAGTGATAGAGGCCTTTGTAAAACGCTCTCCAGGGCTTGGACTGTTTGAACACGCGCCAGAACTGCCTTCGTCCTACAAAAGCACAAACTATTATAAAATGTCACTTACACACACACACTGCCATGCTTAAATAATCTGCATATCTACAACGTACAGCAGTCACGATTCAAAGTATAACATAATTCCCTTGTGATTAAAAAAACATCAAAGAAAAAATCATATAATAAATTCACAAATTTAAAAATCAAGGTAAGCTTATTTCAAGAATAAATAATAAATCAAATAAATAACATAAGAGAAGGAAAGACTTGCTGGATTATTATCAGCGTCACTTTCATGTTCATTTTCTGCTGCATAGACACTGCTACTGCTACTGCTGCTGCTGCTGCTGTCAGAAGCCGATTCACTTCGACCTCCTGTTTGGTCCTACAGAAGACACAAGTAATCGAGAAACAAAAGGGAAATATTCAGAAATTTCTCCAGATATCAAACACATAAAACAGAAAGACAAAAATCATTTTGCTTCTTCCCACAAAGCCGGCAAGACATAGAAATATATTACTCAAAGAAAATTCTGCATAAATATTTTCTAAAGAAATCCTAAATCCTAAACTCAGATGTGGTTACCTTAGATGCTGCCTCTTCATCCGGATGATTTCCATCAAAGCATTTTTCCACCTTGGAAAGAAAAAAATTACAATAAAAAGAGGGAAAAATAGCCAGTGTCTATGGTAGCAACTTTACCATGCAATGTCCTTCTGTTACCTTCAACAGTTTAGCAAGTGACAAAAGTATATGTTTACCACGGTGCTGTTATGTGCTGGTAGTACTGCACTCTCTGGTAGTGAAGACTGTGCCACGACACCTTTCGTTGCGCTGCTCCTGCTGCTGCATGTGCTTCCGGTGCTCGGAGAAGTGCGCTCTTCCAGGCGACCTTCTTCCGATGCCTCTGGGCAGGCGATTCCTTCTTTGTCTTCCGCCTTCAACTTTTCCAGCTCCTGGAAAGACGGGAACAATAATCAAATCTCAAAACACAGCATATCATCGTGAAATTTGGGTCGCCTGACCCAGCTTTCCATGGACAGATCTTTTTTCCTTCAAAATTTGGGAAAAATTTGTGTCGTTGTATGGCCTTAAATATAAAAATATTGTATAGTTTAGCTCAACATCAAAATGTACTAGACCTATACCAAAATGACCCAATGTTCAAAAAATGGAACAGCAACACTGAATATAAAATTATTAATGGAAAAGCAACAATTACCGGTAAGTTAAAAACATTTATAATGTTAAAAACAACTATGTTTTATTTTATAGACGACAAAATGTTACTACTACAGCTACTGCTACTACTACTACTACTACTACTACTACTACTACTACTACTACTACTACTACTACTACTACTAATAATAATAATAATAATAATAATAATTCAACATAAAATTTCATAATGTTACAGTATAGCAGTCAGATACAAAGACAAAGCATAAATAAAAATAATGGTGCAATTAATATTTCTGTTATGACTGACCACAGAAGCCACATAAACTGGGAAAAGCACAGCGGAGAACACAGCAATAAAACCGAAGAAGAAGAAGAAGAAGAAGCGTTACACACGAGAAACCTCTGCAAAGCTACGTCCGTCCGAAGGAAATCACGATATACCCACTCTCAAGTGACCAATAAAAGACAAGTCGACAATACTACTTGGGAGGCAGTAAAACCTCAAAGACATGATGAATGACAGAAGAGCAACTGAGCAGGAGCGCCGTGGAATGGGATCTCAGCGGTAAAATGCATGTAATAATGAAGATCTGTATTACCGTCCAACTTGTAACATGCCCCAACACACATAAACCTGATCATTGATCAAGTGATCATATACTCAACAGCCCAGATGCGTCTTAATCTAAACGGGAATACAGTTGAGTGAATACATCTTGTTTATGTGGAGTCAAAATCAAAGTACTTATGAAAATTACTATTAGAAACTAAATATTCATGATACAATATTGGAACAAAACTAAGCTGTTTAAATATCTGAAAACTATACTCACTTTTCGTAAATCCCCACTACCAAATGCAACAACCACATAAATGCTTGGATACAAACCTAATTCATTGCAAAAGGGGATACAACAAAGATATTTGCACTTATGTGGAGGCCTATAAAATTTCATAATAAACAGTGTAATTATATTGATAGCAGATTACTAATAATGTAAATAGTCAGAGTAATCTGTTTTAGAAGATACGTCTTGAGAATTTTGAAATAACAAACTAACGGCTAAAAACCGGCACAAAATATTCTTGCACAAACCAGATCTCACCACGGTAAGTAATTTCCCCGAACTACGATGAAATAATGGCTAAACACAGACACTGTCTTCTGTCCATTAAATGCACTGCAGTCCGTACATAATAATTATAATCAGACAACATCATCGCTGCACAAAATAACAGCACACATATCACATTTCTCAGCATGCACACACCAATGTTGGTTTGTTGGGAGGGTTTGAGAGTTTTAACCACACCCCCCCCCCCATTGGTAGGGACAGACCCCATGCAGCACTTTTTAAAAACTATGGACCTCTGGTAAACACGATATACTGTATACAAGAAGACACACA
Organism: Metaphire vulgaris; assembly: GCA_018105865.1. NCBI lineage: Eukaryota > Metazoa > Annelida > Clitellata > Crassiclitellata > Megascolecidae > Metaphire > Metaphire vulgaris. Next base: position 11,488,091 of record CM030869.1, on the reverse strand, counting down.
TACGCACATATTTTTTAAGCGACTCCCATGTAAAGCGCTCTTGACTTTAGCCCCAGCTATGCTACTGCGCTATATAAATTGTCGTAAACAATAACAATAATAATAATATTAATATAAGCAGGGGCGTAGCGATGGGAGGGGTATATCGGTATATAAACCCACTCAAAATCAGACTACCTTAAAATTTTTAATGTGTTCTTTTACAATTTTCAAAGTTTTTTATTCCCCCCCAAATCACATTATACGCCCCCCATAAAATTCCTGGCTACGCCCCTGAATATAAGTAAATTAAAGAACGTATACTTACTGGAATTGCGTGATTCCACGTCGTCCCGTCTTTGACAGGGCGGAACATAAACGGTGGGGGCTCCGTAGCCCCTTCGGCCGCTGGGTCGTCGTCATATTTGGGCAGGAAGGAATAGCAGTCACTGCAGAACATTCTATCTTTTCCAGACTCATACCAGTGCTCGGATTCTAAAACACAGCATCAGAAAGATGCAAAAGATGGACGACACCAGCAAGAAATACAATATAACAGAAAAACCAGGCATTGGGACAGCATACAGGAGAAGAGAGAAGGCCAATGGCACACAATAATGACCCCGATATGCAAACTTCAACAAATTCCTATGCTTAAATTCACCATCAATAATAATAATACCCCGCTATGCTGTGCTGTGCCTATCTGTTTCTGCCGAACCTGCATTTTAAAAAAAAACTAGTCTTTGTAACTTCGTAAACAGACAAATTTCAATTTGGTGAATAATAATTAACCTATCAGAAGCAGGGGCTCATGCTGCAAAGGGTTTGAATAGGCAAATAGACGCTGGAAACAAAGCCAATACCAAGCAGCAGACATGCCAAAGCGACCCTCAACTGCCTCCTATCACTGCATATGCATTGTGAAAGCCATCAGCCCTCTCCTCCGTTAGCTAACACCAATTCTGTCAGTTTTAGTACAGTTGATAAGCCGTATGATTGTTCATTTTGTGGATAAAAGCATGAAATTTTGAACATTGACACTTCTTATAATTTAGTAACATTCTGTCCAGAGGCATTCGAATAAACTTAAGGGCAGGGTTACCCCTAGGGGTAGGAGAATGGGTACCCCTAGGGGTTTGACTAGGGGTAGGGGTAACCCTAGGGGTAGTGGTACCCATAGGGCTAGGGGTAGGGGTACCCCGTGGGATAGGGTAGGGAAATCAAAAGTACTAGCCATTCACACGTCTGCCAATACCATTCTCTGTAGTTTTATATCAAAAGTGCTTGCCATTCAGAATTTTGCCTGTGGTATTCTCCAATGCGTAAATTGGACATTTTAAAGGACATTTTTAAAGTACAGAGAATGGTATTGGCAGACGTGTGAATGGCTAGCACTTTTGACAGAGAAGTGCTAATCAAGCTAACCTGCTAATCAAGTTTTTTTCAAAAATTACGCCACTATCTCTTGTAGATCAAAAGTGCTTGGCATTCAGAATTTTGCCTGTGGTATTCTTTAATGTGTAAATTGGACATTTTAAATGACATTTTTAAACTACAGAGAATGGTATTGGCAGACGTGTGAATGGCTAGCACTTTTGACAGAGAAGTGAAGAGCACCTGCTAATCAAGATTTTTCAAAAATTATGGCACTATCTCTTGTAGATCAAAAGTGCTTGGCATTCAGAATTTTGCCTGTGGTATTCTTTAATGTGTAAATTGGACATTTTAAATGACATTTTTAAACTACAGAGAATGGTATTGGCAGACGTGTGAATGGCTAGCACTTTTGACAGAGAAGTGAAGAGCACCTGCTAATCAAGATTTTTCAAAAATTATGGCACTATCTCTTGTAGATCAAATGTGCTTGGCATTCAGAATTTTGCCTGTGGTAATTTCTATTGTGCAAATTGAACATTTTAAAGGACATTTTTAATCTACAGAGAATGGTATTGGCAACATTGCTCATGGGGATGAACAATTGTGCCAGTTTTCATCACAATCTGAGATGGTGGCGTCCGATTTTATTCAAAAGCGTGTTGATTTGATGCGGAATTACCCTTTTCGTATTTTAGTTTCGGAGGAAAAGCGAAATGAAACGATAATATTCATATGTGTACACTCTATAAGCACAATTATTACTTAGTATTGTTTATTTGGCACTGTATTGATTGTAATTTGTCTACGTACTGCAGCTCAAGCGAATTTTTTACAAATTATCAAGAAAATATTTATGGTGCCAAGTTGCATGGTAAGAGATAACAGAAACTTGTGCATCCTTTGAGGAAATTGTTCAGGGCCACATACCCTATAACTGTGCCAGGTGACATGCTTTTATCCAGAAGTGAACGATTCTTGGCTTTTATGGACTTTAGCCACTGAACTATATGACAAGTTCTATAGACCACAAAGATATTATATAATTGATATATCCTGTTTGACATTGGACAATGCAAGGATTAGTGCTACAGTAGGCTATAGATATGCAAAATTCAGAAGAGTGATGAAACAAATTAAACCCACATTTTCGTGTGTCCCCAGCTTAGCTGAGTCAAACCGTACTAGAATTGTCAATATATTCTGCCTCAGTTTTATTCTAGAGCATTCGAAATGCCCCGAAAAATGGTGAGCCATTTGAAACGACACTATACAAAGTCTTTCAGAAGTCTATTCTCTGTCAAATGTCTACAAAATCGATCGAGAGATAAGAGGGGTCTAGAGATACCTGGTTTCTTGTATCTTAAGTTTTATCGACCACAAAAAGACTATACAATTGAAACCCTGTTTGACATTTGACAATACAAGGAGTAGTGCTACAGTAGGCTGATATGCAAAAATTCAGAAGAGTGATGAAACAAGTTAAAACCTCATTTTCGTGTGTCCCCAGCTTAGCTGAGTCAACCCATACTAGAATTGTCAATATGTTCTGCCTCAATTTTATTCTAGACAGTCTATATGGTACTTGAAATCGATCACTAACAGGACCAAGTAAGTTTCAAATATGCACTTGAATCTTCACAAATCCTATGCATTATTAGCATTATGGAAAAAAGGGGTGGTCATGGATGAACCGTTTTAAATACAGAAGTCGATGGCCTATGCTTGTAATAGCGATTGATATCGATGTACTAAAGGATGCTAAAGATAGTCACTCAATATGGTACTTGAAATCGATCACTAACAGGACCAGGTAAGTTTCAAACATGCACTTGAATTTGCACAAATCCTATGCATTATTAGCATTATGGAATAGAGGGATTGTCAAGGATGAACCGTTTTAAATGCAGAAGGTGATGGCCTATGCTTGTAATAGCGATTGATATCGATGTACTAAAGGATGCTAAAGATAGTCGCTCAATATGGTACTTGAAATCGATCACTAACAGGACCAGGTAAGTTTCAAACATGCACTTGAATTTGCACAAATCCTATGCATTATTAGCATTATGGAATAGAGGGATTGTCAAGGATGAACCGTTTTAAATGCAGAAGGTGATGGCCTATGCTTGTAATAGCGATTGATATCGATGTACTAAAGGATGCTAAAGATAGTCGCTCAATATGGTACTTGAAATCGATCACTAACAGGACCAGGTAAGTTTCAAACATGCACTTGAATTTGCACAAATCCTATGCATTATTAGCATTATGGAAAAAAGAGGTGGTCATGGATGAACCGTTTTAAATACAGAAGGTGATGGCCTATGCTTGTAATAGCGATTGATATCGATGTACTAAAGGATGCTAAAGATAGTCGCTCAATATGGTACTTGAAATCGATCACTAACAGGACCAAGTAAGTTTCAAATATGCATTTGAATTTGCACAAATCCTATGCATTATTAGCATTATGCAATAAAAGGGTTGTCATGGTTGGACCGTTTTAAATACAGAAGGTGATGGCCTATGTTTATATAGTACAGTTGATAAGCCGTATGATTGTTCATTTTGTGGATAAAAGCATGAAATTTTGAACATTGACACTTCTTATAATTTAGTAACATTCTGTCCAGAGGCATTCGAATAAACTTAAGGGCAGGGTTACCCCTAGGGGTAGGAGAATGGGTACCCCTAGGGGTTTGACTAGGGGTAGGGGTAACCCTAGGGGTAGTGGTACCCATAGGGCTAGGGGTAGGGGTACCCCGTGGGATAGGGTAGGGAAATCAAAAGTACTAGCCATTCACACGTCTGCCAATACCATTCTCTGTAGTTTTATATCAAAAGTGCTTGCCATTCAGAATTTTGCCTGTGGTATTCTCTAATGCGTAAATTGGACATTTTAAAGGACATTTTTAAAGTACAGAGAATGGTATTGGCAGACGTGTGGTGCTAGCACTTTTGACAGAGAAGTGCTAATCAAGCTAACCTGCTAATCAGTTTTTTTTTCAAAAATTACGCCACTATCTCTTGTAGATCAAAAGTGCTTGGCATTCAGAATTTTGCCTGTCGTATTCTTTAATGTGTAAATTGGACATTTTAAATGACATTTTTAAACTACAGAGAATGGTATTGGCAGACGTGTGAATGGCTAGCACTTTTTGAGAGAGAAGTGAAGAGCACCTGCTAATCAAGATTTTTCAAAAATTATGGCACTATCTCTTGTAGATCAAATGTGCTTGGCATTCAGAATTTTGCCTGTGGTAATTTCTATTGCGCAAATTGAACATTTTAAAGGACATTTTTAATCTACAGAGAATGGTATTGGCAACATTGCTCATGGGGATGAACAATTGTGCCAGTTTTCATCACAATCTGAGATGGTGGCGTCCGATTTTATTCAAAAGCGTGTTGATTTGATGCGGAATTACCCTTTTCGTATTTTAGTTTCGGAGGAAAAGCGAAATGAAACGATAATATTCATATGTGTACACTCTATAAGCACAATTATTACTTAGTATTGTTTATTTGGCACTGTATTGATTGTCATTTGTCTACGTACTGCAGCTCAAGCGGAATTTTTTTACAAATTATCAAGAAAATATTTATGGTGCCAAGTTGCATGGTAAGAGATAACAAAAACTTGTGCATCCTTTGAGGAAATTGTTCAGGGCCACATACCCTATAACTGTGCCAGGTGACATGCTTTTATCCAGAAGTGAACGATTCTTGGCTTTTATGGACTTTAGCCACTGAACTATATGACAAGTTCTATAGACCACAAAGATATTATATAATTGATATATCCTGTTTGACATTGGACAATGCAAGGATTAGTGCTACAGTAGGCTATAGATATGCAAAATTCAGAAGAGTGATGAAACAAATTAAACCCATTTTTTCGTGTGTCCCCAGCTTAGCTGAGTCAAACCGTACTAGAATTGTCAATATATTCTGCCTCAGTTTTATTCTAGAGCATTCGAAATGCCCCGAAAAATGGTGAGCCATTTGAAACGACACTATACAAAGTCTTTCAGAAGTCTATTCTCTGTCAAATGTCTACAAAATCGATCGAGAGATAAGAGGGGTCTAGAGATACCTGGTTTCTTGTATCTTAAGTTTTATCGACCACAAAAAGACTATACAATTGAAACCCTGTTTGACATTTGACAATACAAGGAGTAGTGCTACAGTAGGCTGATATGCAAAAATTCAGAAGAGTGATGAAACAAGTTAAAACCTCATTTTCGTGTGTCCCCAGCTTAGCTGAGTCAACCCATACTAGAATTGTCAATATGTTCTGCCTCAATTTTATTCTAGACAGTCTATATGGTACTTGAAATCGATCACTAACAGGACCAAGTAAGTTTCAAATATGCACTTGAATCTGCGCAAATCCTATGCATTATTAGCATTATGGAAAAAAGGGGTGGTCATGGATGAACCGTTTTAAATACAGAAGTCGATGGCCTATGCTTGTAATAGCGATTGATATCGATGTACTAAAGGATGCTAAAGATAGTCGCTCAATATGGTACTTGAAATCGATCACTAACAGGACCAGGTAAGTTTCAAACATGCACTTGAATTTGCACAAATCCTATGCATTATTAGCATTATGGAATAGAGGGATTGTCAGGATGAACCGTTTTAAATGCAGAAGGTGATGGCCTATGCTTGTAATAGCGATTGATATCGATGTACTAAAGGATGCTAAAGATAGTCGCTCAATATGGTACTTGAAATCGATCACTAACAGGACCAGGTAAGTTTCAAACATGCACTTGAATTTGCACAAATCCTATGCATTATTAGCATTATGGAATAGAGGGATTGTCAAGGATGAACCGTTTTAAATGCAGAAGGTGATGGCCTATGCTTGTAATAGCGATTGATATCGATGTACTAAAGGATGCTAAAGATAGTCGCTCAATATGGTACTTGAAATCGATCACTAACAGGACCAGGTAAGTTTCAAACATGCACTTGAATTTGCACAAATCCTATGCATTATTAGCATTATAGAATAAAGAGGTTGTCAAGGATGAACCGTTTTAAATGCAGAAGGTGATGGCCTATGCTTGTAATAGCGATTGATATCGATGTACTAAAGGATGCTAAAGATAGTCGCTCAATATGGTACTTGAAATCGATCACTAACAGGACCAAGTAAGTTTCAAATATGCACTTGAATTTGCACAAATCCTATGCATTATTAGCATTATGCAATAAAAGGGTTGTCATGGTTGGACCGTTTTAAATACAGAAGGTGATGGCCTATGCTTGTAATAGCGATTGATATCGATGTACTAAAGGATGCTAAAGATAGTCGCTCAATATGGTACTAGAAATCGATCACTAACAGGACCAAGTAAGTTTCAAATATGCACTTGAATTTGCACAAATCCTATGCATTATTAGCATTATGCAATAAAAGGGTTGTCATGGTTGGACCGTTTTAAATACAGAAGGTGATGGCCTATGTTTATATAGTACAGTTGATAAGCCGTATGATTGTTCATTTTGTGGATAAAAGCATGAAATTTTGAACATTGACACTTCTTATAATTTAGTAACATTCTGTCCAGAGGCATTCGAATAAACTTAAGGGCAGGGTTACCCCTAGGGGTAGGAGAATGGGTACCCCTAGGGGTTTGACTAGGGGTAGGGGTAACCCTAGGGGTAGTGGTACCCATAGGGCTAGGGGTAGGGGTACCCCGTGGGATAGGGTAGGGAAATCAAAAGTACTAGCCATTCATTCACGTCTGCCAATACCATTCTCTGTAGTTTTATATCAAAAGTGCTTGCCATTCAGAATTTTGCCTGTGGTATTCTCTAATGCGTAAATTGGACATTTTAAAAGACATTTTTAAAGTACAGAGAATGGTATTGGCAGACGTGTGAATGGCTAGCACTTTTGACAGAGAAGTGCTAATCAAGCTAACCTGCTAATCAAGTTTTTTTCAAAAATTAGGCCACTATCTCTTGTAGATCAAAAGTGCTTGGCATTCAGAATTTTGCCTGTGGTATTCTCTAATGTGTAAATTGGACATTTTAAATGACATTTTTAAAGTACAGAGAATGGTATTGGCAGACGTGTGAATGGCTAGCACTTTTGACAGAGAAGTGAAGAGCACCTGCTAATCAAGATTTTTCAAAAATTATGGCACTATCTCTTGTAGATCAAATGTGCTTGGCATTCAGAATTTTGCCTGTGGTAATTTCTATTGCGCAAATTGAACATTTTAAAGGACATTTTTAATCTACAGAGAATGGTATTGGCAACATTGCTCATGGGGATGAACAATTGTGCCAGTTTTCATCACAATCTGAGATGGTGGCGTCCGATTTTATTCAAAAGCGTGTTGATTTGATGCGGAATTACCCTTTTCGTATTTTAGTTTAGGAGGAAAAGCGAAATGAAACGATAATATTCATATGTGTACACTCTATAAGCACAATTATTACTTAGTATTGTTTATTTGGCACTGTATTGATTGTCATTTGTCTACGTACTGCAGCTCAAGCGGAATTTTTTTACAAATTATCAAGAAAATATTTATGGTGCCAAGTTGCATGGTAAGAGATAACAAAAACTTGTGCATCCTTTGAGGAAATTGTTCAGGGCCACATACCCTATAACTGTGCCAGGTGGCATGCTTTTATCCAGAAGTGAACGATTCTTGGCTTTTATGGACTTTAGCCACTGAACTATATGACAAGTTCTATAGACCACAAAGATATTATATAATTGATATATCCTGTTTGACATTGGACAATGCAAGGATTAGTGCTACAGTAGGCTATAGATATGCAAAATTCAGAAGAGTGATGAAACAAATTAAACCCACATTTTCGTGTGTCCCCAGCTTAGCTGAGTCAAACCGTACTAGAATTGTCAATATATTCTGCCTCAGTTTTATTCTAGAGCATCTGAAATGCCCTGAAAAAATGGTGAGCCATTTGAAACGACACTATACAAAGTCTTTCAGAAGTCTATTCTCTGTCAAATGTCTACAAAATCGATCGAGAGATAAGAGGGGTCTAGAGATACCTGGTTTCTTGTATCTTAAGTTTTATCGACCACAAAAAGACTATACAATTGAAACCCTGTTTGACATTTGACAATACAAGGAGTAGTGCTACAGTAGGCTGATATGCAAAAATTCAGAAGAGTGATGAAACAAGTTAAAACCTCATTTTCGTGTGTCCCCAGCTTAGCTGAGTCAACCCATACTAGAATTGTCAATATGTTCTGCCTCAATTTTATTCTAGACAGTCTATATGGTACTTGAAATCGATCTCTAACAGGACGAAGTAAGTTTCAAATATGCACTTGAATCTGCGCAAATCCTATGCATTATTAGCATTATGGAAAAAAGGGGTGGTCATGGATGAACCGTTTTAAATACAGAAGTCGATGGCCTATGCCTGTAATAGCGATTGATATCGATGTACTAAAGGATGCTAAAGATAGTCGCTCAATATGGTACTTGAAATCGATCACTAACAGGACCAGGTAAGTTTCAAACATGCACTTGAATTTGCACAAATCCTATGCATTATTAGCATTATAGAATAAAAAGGTTGTCAAGAATGAACCGTTTTAAATGCAGAAGGTGATGGCCTATGCTTGTAATAGCGATTGATATCGATGTACTAAAGGATGCTAAAGATAGTCGCTCAATATGGTACTTGAAATCGATCACTAACAGGACCAAGTAAGTTTCAAATATGCACTTGAATTTGCACAAATCCTATGCATTATTAGCATTATGCAATAAAAGGGTTGTCATGGTTGGACCGTTTTAAATACAGAAGGTGATGGCCTATGTTTATATAGTACAGTTGATAAGCCGTATGATTGTTCATTTTGTGGATAAAAGCATGAAATTTTGAACATTGACACTTCTTATAATTTAGTAACATTCTGTCCAGAGGCATTCGAATAAACTTAAGGGCAGGGTTACCCCTAGGGGTAGGAGAATGGGTACCCCTAGGGGTTTGACTAGGGGTAGGGGTAACCCTAGGGGTAGTGGTACCCATAGGGCTAGGGGTACCCCGTGGGATAGGGTAGGGAAATCAAAAGTACTAGCCATTCACACGTCTGCCAATACCATTCTCTGTAGTTTTATATCAAAAGTGCTTGCCATTCAGAATTTTGCCTGTGGTATTCTCTAATGCGTAAATTGGACATTTTAAAAGACATTTTTAAAGTACAGAGAATGGTATTGGCAGACGTGTGAATGGCTAGCACTTTTGACAGAGAAGTGCTAATCAAGCTAACCTGCTAATCAAGTTTTTTTCAAAAATTACGCCACTATCTCTTGTAGATCAAAAGTGCTTGGCATTCAGAATTTTGCCTGTGGTATTCTTTAATGTGTAAATTGGACATTTTAAATGACATTTTTAAACTACAGAGAATGGTATTGGCAGACGTGTGAATGGCTAGCACTTTTGACAGAGAAGTGAAGAGCACCTGCTAATCAAGATTTTTCAAAAATTATGGCACTATCTCTTGTAGATCAAATGTGCTTGGCATTCAGAATTTTGCCTGTGGTAATTTCTATTGCGCAAATTGAACATTTTAAAGGACATTTTTAATCTACAGAGAATGGTATTGGCAACATTGCTCATGGGGATGAACAATTGTGCCAGTTTTCATCACAATCTGAGATGGTGGCGTCCGATTTTATTCAAAAGCGTGTTGATTTGATGCGGAATTACCCTTTTCGTATTTTAGTTTCGGAGGAAAAGCGAAATGAAACGATAATATTCATATGTGTACACTCTATAAGCACAATTATTACTTAGTATTGTTTATTTGGCACTGTATTGATTGTCATTTGTCTACGTACTGCAGCTCAAGCGGAATTTTTTTACAAATTATCAAGAAAATATTTATGGTGCCAAGTTGCATGGTAAGAGATAACAAAAACTTGTGCATCCTTTGAGGAAATTGTTCAGGGCCACATACCCTATAACTGTGCCAGGTGGCATGCTTTTATCCAGAAGTGAACGATTCTTGGCTTTTATGGACTTTAGCCATTGAACTATTTGGATCTGAAGACATTGAGAGAATTGGTAATTCTAACCAACAGCAGGAGGATGATCCAAAGAGATGCACACAGCCGAACCAACAGACAGAAAACTAACGCGCCTACCAAACTCTACTAGGCTCTATAACAGGGCATGTCATAATATTATCATATTATGTGAGTGAAAATCACATACTGTAGAGTCTATAATCCGTTTAACACTGAAGACCACAATGCTCTGTTAAAAAAACTGTAATTGCCCGTATAAAGTGGACTCATGGCAAGCTGACAACATGGAGGATTTTAAAGTGTCAACAGCTCACATTTAAAATCATCATCATCATCATCATCATCATCATCATCATCATCATCATCATCATCATCATCATCATCATCATCATCATCATCATCATCATCATCATCATCATCATCGTCTTCATCATCATCATCATCATCATCATCATCATCATCCAAATGACAGAATAGAAACGAATGGAAGATTTATGGCTGTCTTCTCAAAATCCAAACAAATCTCTGATTTTTCACTATATACACCAAATCAACGCTGAACCTGAATCTCATGGGGGTGAAGTGAACAGACTTAGGGGCAAATTTGTAACAGATTTCCTCAAAGAGGAGGACAACGATATTGATAAAAAAACATCTGGCAATCACTCCTGCAGAAGAAGAAGCATTCCCCCTCCCCATCCCCACCCCCACCCCGATGTCATGAAAACACAGAGAATCAAAGGGCACCTCGTACTAATGCAAACACATGCGTCTATTACAAGAGAGTACCAATGGTGTGATGATGAAAGCCAACAACCAATCTGTGGAACACACACACACAGTCTATTTGTATAGCGCGGATACCTCTCTCATGCGTTTGCATTTGTTGTTGGCCAAACTCAAATGTTACCGCAAATCTCTGGGATTTCTACAACTAGTACGGTACCCAAACAGTACAGGACATTCTACGTACTTCCTTGGTGATGCATGTTATTCATCGTACACGTAGATTGAAAATAGATCTATTTAAAATGTAGAAATCTGAATCATCCCTCATTAAGCCCTCATTGTAACAATTTTATATTGTATGTTGTCTTGATGCAGTGTGCCCAAGCACAAACCTCCTTATTTCTAAAAGGGCTTCAAGTCAGTCTGCATATTAACAGCAATGTTCTTGATTTGAGCCCAATATACATAATTTGGCAACTGCTAATTCATTACTTCACAGGGGATAAGTTATGAATAAAATCAGTAAAAATGCAACTTGAAGCAAAAGACAAAACAAAGAGTATTTGTTAGTTGAGTGTGCACTTACTTGCAGAAAGACACTGGTGACATCTGTAGCTTCGAATTGCACTCTGGTCGGACTCTTCGTATGACTCGTTACCCGATCCTTCACTCCCGGAAGTCATCTCTTCAGCTGAAAACAACATTTGGGGGAATAGACAGAATAGACATTTTATGGCACACAGAGTTTATCTCTTGTCAACAAAACCCAGCATCTAACAGTAGCAAACTATCCACACTACACATACTTACTTTTCGATAAATTAATGACACATTGCCAAATATTTGCAAATCATCTCTCTTTATGGCATTAGAAAATTAGGTCAATTGGGCAAATGAATGGTTCTCCAACACCAGTTGATGCACATTCAAGGAAGTATTCAATTTCCAAAACAAAAAATTTCAACAACTGTAAATCCTTCCTCGGTTAGAAACTACATTCAGAATATGCAACTGTGGTTCCCCACTGAGACTTTCAAACAACATAAGCCACCAGATAACAAAATGGATATTTCATCAGATGAAACCAGGTAGATACAGGTGAAATCTAAATCCATAGTTCTCCAAAACTAACCTCTTCAAAACAGTCAATCCATGTTAACATTGAATATAGCAGCAAAATCATTTTCAATACTACTTTGGACAACAATGACAGTAGTACAGTTCACACTGGTCCATGACATTCTGCAAATATCTTATGAGTTACTGTGTGGGTTGTAAAAAAAGCATAACAATCTCAAAATATGTGTAAAGTCAGACATAGAGCAAACCATGCACAGTTCCTTCTGATAAAAGATCATAAACAATTGCAGCAGAATATATGCTAGTGCACTACATCGTAAAGAAATCAGCAATTTCTTCATCACTTAACAATAGTAGTAGTAATAATAATAATAATAATAATAATAATAATAATAATAATAATGATAATGATGATAATAATAATAATAATAATAATAATAATAATAATAATAATAACAACAATAGTGTGATTTCAAGTGGTTTAGGAGCATTACAGCATCTGTGAAAAATAAATATCAGACATAATAATAACAATAAAAATAATAATAATAATAATAAATACTAATAATAATTATAATAACAATAATGGTAATAATCTGAAGATGCATCAATTTTAAGGTGCATTTTCAAATAACTGAATAAGGAATTAGGTGTAGAATTAATCCAATGCGCTATAGAACAATAAATGCAGGCCAATAATAATAATAATAATAATAATAATAATAATAATAATAATAATAATAATAATAACAATAATAATAATAATAGCAATAGATTCACTTGATGGCAATGTTGGCGTTGTTTGGCGTCGCGCTGGCCTTCGATGTCTTCTGTGAGGCCTGGTTGTTGAAGCTGCTGCAGTTTTCTTCCAAAGGTAATAATATTCTACCAACTGAGGCTAAAATAACAAATAACAAACAAACCGGACTCTAGAAAACTGGACTTTCTGGCAAAATTAGAGAACTTTAAAGTCAAGTTGACAACAAGAGACAAAATAATGTAAAAAAGGAGACAATGAAGAAGAAGACTGGGATGCAAAATCAATTACAGTAATGCATTATGATTGTAGGAATGCTCAATTTGTGTGTTTTATCGAAGCTAAATTGAATGGAGCTGAATTTGCGTGAATGGCAGCGACCAAGAAATGCTGTGATAATAAGATGGTTTGACTGTACCGGTAGATACAAATTCATGACTCAAATTCAGTAGAACCAGATAGAAATTACCATTTTCAAATAAACACAAAAGTAACTGACAAAAAATCTGCGTGGGAGGGGGGTACTTCTACGATTCAAGCTTACTTCTAAAGTCACCGACACCCAGGCATCCAGACAGGCGGACAAACAAAGGGGCAAACGAACTACCAGTATACTTGCAGTGTCAGGTTATAATGAAGACCATTATCAGGTTACCAGCTCACACTCATCATCCAGAACATCAGCCAGTCATGTATGGAACTCCTCAAACATCTAACTATTCAATCATTCACACAGCAAAAGTGTAAATAATGACACACACACACACACACGCAAACACATGCAGCAGGAAAACTCAGATCATGGTTAAGCTGCTGAAATCAGGCCCAGCATGGCAGATGTGGGAATCACAAATAGGTAAACACAAAATAAAACAAATAAATATACTGTAGATGTAATTTTCACAAATATTATATTCGGATATCACTAAGAAGCGGTAACCCAACACACCGCACCACAGGTGGAAAACATGGTGTACAGCATGTACCAGGCATTTGGTAATCTATCAGGATAATACCATGATACATTGACCTTAGCAAACAAACTGAGTTCACCAAGTCAACTGGTTGATTAATAACATTTGGATCAAATTAACTACTGAGTGTGGAGCAGACACTAACCCTGTTCAACCGTCGACTTTATACACAATGCAATATTTACCAATCATGAACCACTAGGAAGGAGGAGAGGCAATTAAAACAGCAGCAGTACCAGAGTTAATCAGGTGCTCCTCCTGCAGGTACCGGTACTCAGGTAGCTGATTAGATTATGTCATTTGTAATGCAACGTTCTGCAACTTTGCAGAAATAATTAACCACAAAGGCAAGATCAAGAGAAAGATACATGGCATTAGATGATGACAACAACAACTACTACACTACTACTACTACTACTACTACTACTACTACTACTACTACTACTACTACTACTACTACTACTACTACTACTACTACTACTACTACTACTACTACTACTACTACTACTACTACTACTACTACTACTACTACTACTACTAATAGTACTGTAAATTCATGGTCCAATTGAGACAGGATGGACAATTCTGAACGAGTCCATCAGCATCATTCGGAGGTTATGTAGAACCACTTCCATTTGTGTTTTCATGGCAGAAAAAGAACAACTAATGCATTAACTAACGATGACTCGGAAGCACATTGAATGGTCACAGAAGGACAACAAGAGAGACATCTGAAATAAGTCTGACTTCCATCATCAACAACAACAACAACATGCCAATCGGATTCAATGCAGTTACTTCTCAATTTGAAATAGACTCTCCAGAGAACTAAACTCATCAGCCATCTTTCATTTTGATAGACCAGTAACTACTTCAACGTGCAATTAAACTAACACATAAATAAAGAAATAACAGTAATTAAGCATTTCCTTGTAATAAATAAGAATAATAACGTAGTAATATGTCACAATGCTTAATTTGAAAGAGTCATTATTCACCGATCACAACAACTGGTATGTTGAATTAAATTTCAGACTGCACTCAAACAACTAAAATGGCAAGATTTTTAAAGACCTATCAACAAAGGAACTGACAACAACATTCTTCATCTATTAATGGTAAAAATGGCGCACATGTCGCTCAGAAGAAAAAAATGACTGCAGTAAAAACTAACGAATCAATAACACGCTTGTAAAATGAGTTTCACAAGTGCAAAAACTCACAGTTTCCCTGTTAGGCAACAACTCCTTTCTGATTTTGAAGAAATTCTTCCCATGCTGCTTCAGGCCACGAACAAACCTCTTCTAAAAAAAACAGAAAAAAGCCCTTAATGAACCACATGTTGAATAGAATAACAAAGCACACATACAAATTATACTTGAAGGCAAGTGACAATGCCTATATATACTGTACACAAAAGTGCACACACACAGGGCCCAAGGGCACACTGATTATAACAAAGCAAAATACAGGGCACCTTCTCACATGCTAAAAATTTGTGTACTTTTAATACACTCCACATGAGACATATTGTAATAAAGAATCCACGAGACTTCTATTAAAAAACATTATTTTAAATTTTAAAAAACCTGCAAACTGTCATCTAAAAAAAGAATTTTTTAATCTGACAAAACCAAAAGCTGTTATATAATCATAAAAACTGACCAGTGCAGACACCACAGGCAGATCTCAAAAGTCCCATAATAATTAATCATCACAGATATTGCATCTCTAATCGATAAAGATGAACCCACCCATCCACCCACCCACCCCCACAGGACAAGATAAGTAAGTAAGTAGGCAGAACAGACCGCATCTTCATCTGACCAGCGCCTGTCAATGCTCTTTGGGTTAACGATCTTGACCAGGGCCTGAAGGGCTTTTCCCGTGTCGTACATGTGTTGATGAAGCTGAAAGATACGAATAACACAAACACAATATCCCAACCCATAGATGCACCAGAGCTATCCAGAATATATATGAATCGCAACAGAATTTGGCTCATGCACTGGTCTGCAGGCAGAGAGAGAGAGAGAGAGAGAGAGAGAGAGAGAGAGAGAGAGAGAGAGAGAGAGAGAGAGAGAGAGAGAGAGAGAGAGAGAGAGAGAGAGAGAGAGAGAGAGAGAGAGTGATTGCAAATAATTATCAGTTCCATAATGTCATTTGGATTTCATTCTCATTTTTTATATTTTTAAAACGACTGTTGAAAATTTCCTAATTTTGATTTAGAATGCCTAACTTCCTATTAATTTCCATGGCATAACAGTGGCCCATATCTGGCCAAGCCAAGTAGTGAGCCTCATTCTTGAAGCTTAGAGGAATCCATCACATGAATATATCAAACCTCTGCACACATTCCTATACATGGACACTGACAGGGAACTGACAGGGACACTGACAAGGACACTGACAGGGACACTGACAGGGACACTGACATGGTGCTCTCCGGCACAGGCACAAAAACCTCTCTCCGTGCCTCAGGTTTCACAGCCATCAGATCTTCTTAAAAATCTGCTCTTTTAGTGGCCTTGTGTGAAATGCATATTTTTAAAAATACCAATAAATTCTTATCCCCTGTTTTTTACAGAGCACATACTGTGTGCACCCATCGTTAATTCAGAGAGAAGCTACGGCATTGAGGAATCAACTGGTGACTCAATGCTAACATAAAACTGCCACAAGTGGACTTATCACTGGAACAGTAAACAATACAACTATGGCATATAAGAATAACAATGATATCGTTAGTGCATGCATTAGCAATATCACAGTTTATGCATATTTCATTTCTCAATGCACAAAATGCAATGCAAGATAACACAACATATCTGCAGCACAGCATTTATATAGCACTTCTTCTGAAGAGCCACTCAGAGGCACACAACGATGGCCACAGATGGTGTAAGTATGCCGTGCACAGCATATCAACATATACACAAAATGTACCCATTTCTTGTATAATATTTCATCAGAACATGTTCAAATTCACTCATCAGCTACCTTGTACTACAGGGACCATTTATTGAAATGATTTTGTCATTACAGTTACTTGTCTATTATTATTGTTATAGAAATTATACGTTCACCAAAGATGTGTTGTATTATCAGTGGCATAGCCAAGGGGGTTTTGGAGGTTAAACCCCCTTGGCTGCTGAAAACAAAATATTTTTAATGAGTTTCCATGCATTTTAAATTTTTTGACGTGACTTTGGGGGTCAAACTCCCCTTGGGTATAGAATGCAGAGTGTAGCAGTGTTTAAGAGGTGAGGACCTTTTTTTGCTTGTCAAGATTTTTTGAAAGCCAAAATCCAACCCTCCTTCCAGAAATCCTAGTTACACCACTGTGTATTATGATATGTAATGGTCTAGTCTCTCTCTCTCTCTCTCTCTCTCTCTCTCTCTCTCTCTCTCTCTCTCTCTCTCTCTCTCTCTCTCTCTCTCTCTCTCTCTCTCTCTCTCTCCCCCTCCCTCCTCCCTCTCTCTCTCTCTCAGACTCTCTCTCTCCCTCTCTCAAAACAAAAACAAGTGATAAATTAGAATATGAAACTGCACCAACCATACAATGTTTTAAAACTATAAAACAACAATTGGCACATTTTTGCACATTTTTCTGCAGTGCAAAGTGCCTTAAGAAAGCCAGGACAGAAGTGCACAGACACTGCAGATGCACGTACCATGTGAAGCGAATTGATCGTCGTTTCATCCATTGAGGCAGCCGCACATCCGTCGTCCGTCGATCCACCGTCACACCAACCGACAAATGCAGCCATACTCCTATTAAGCGCACAGCACACAATACACAGCGCGCCAAAAAGTAACTGTCCTTGAAACGCACAACGCAAAGCTAAAACACATTTGCTAAAACACATTTCTAGAAAACAATTCTTGAGAGTCTGAATGACACGTCACCTGGCGGCCCTTAGGTACATCAAGAGATCACCATCCATAATGGCATCCGGTTGCCAGACCAGGGTCTCCAGGCCTTCGCAGGTCTCCGCCATCTCCTCCGGCC
Organism: Metaphire vulgaris; assembly: GCA_018105865.1. NCBI lineage: Eukaryota > Metazoa > Annelida > Clitellata > Crassiclitellata > Megascolecidae > Metaphire > Metaphire vulgaris. The sequence goes on along the minus strand of CM030869.1, from coordinate 11,470,136 downwards.
GGACATCGCCCAGGTACACCGGAAGGCGAGCCTACGCCGTCGGAAAACATTGCATAGAAAGTTATTTTCTCGATATAAACAAAATGTGCGATTAAATCAGAGAAATTAATACTCAATATTTAAATTCTATTGATTAAATGGACACTTAATTAAATGCCCGTAAACATGGACTACATACATATTGCTTGGAGATGCCTTCCCCTGTAATAGGGGGCTCGTCATTGCATTGCTATAGCGCCATCAGACGCAATAAAAGACATGTGCTAGGCACAACCAACGGTCCAGAGTGAGTCCCTTATATAAAACCCGCTTTCTAGAACTGATGTCAAAGTCAAACATCAAACAAAACCAAAGCAATTCCATGCAATTTAACCATTCACTCTGGTTACACCTTGAACATGAGATAACCAGCTGTTTTGGATAATTACGGATTTTGCCCAAAAATCAACAGTAAACTAAGCAACATCGACTAATGTAGATTAAGATAAAACAGACCAAATAGCAGTGGACCTGCATCTAACCCGGCACATGTACACATACAGTCAGTTGCTACTCAGTACAACTTTTGTTTGTACTTAAGGAGTTACCAATGAAGCTTATCTTTGGCAGTGCAAGCATTGCATTGCATCAACAGATATGGGAATAAAATGGATTAGATTTAAATCAGGAATCTAATAACTGCACCAGGGCAAGACCTTCAACGACCAGAGAAAGGACAAAGCATCACACACCCACACCAACACTCACCCACACCCACAGTATCAGTAAAACATAACTACCACTACAACTACTTCTACACACAAGAGCACACCAAGAAGAACACAGGCACACTAACACGTTTTTATTCATGGGCATTGCTACTTACTTGCAAAATGATAGCAAAAGTTCCCACCAGACCATGATTTTATGAAAGGTCTTACCTGGTGATTTGACCCCACTTGAATCTGTCCTTGTGTGTTCGCCAGATTGGCCGCTCACACCTACCCAACAGAAACAAGCAATACACCATCTCAATGTAATCTCAAAACCAGCCATACATAAGAAGTAGGCTTGTTGTAGAAGATTTTTCCTTTGCCCTGTCTGTCCTACCAGTGTGGAGCTGGTAGTCGAAAAATTTTGGTCAGATTTCTGGAGCAACCATGTCCTGCTATGCCTCACTCAACACTCTAAATATTTTGAACCAAGAAAGACATTTTCAAAAATATAAAATATGCTGTCGCCAAATATTCCCCCCCCCCCCAAAAAAAAGGAAGAACCAGACATAATTTCAACAGCCAAATGAAAAACATCAGCTCTGTATCGTGATCCTAACGCGACACACATAGAACTTATTTGACCACACGAAACCATCCATAAAATTGATAGATCATAGATGCTGAAGGCAATCAATTTTCCTAACCTACTTATCAGAAACTCTGTCTACAGAAGATGTGCTACTACTCACCTGTACATAAAGCTACCGGTACTCAGTGCTCAGCTTCGAAATCACTTATAGTATATGTGAAGCATTTGCTAACCACACCTGTGTGTGTGTGTCTGTGTGTGTGTGTGAGTGTGTGTGTGTAAACTATAACAGAACCAGAAGGGCAACAGACAGTATTCGAGTTCCACTTTCAAATTTTCATAGTTAATGTGGATGCGAGTGCCCGGCTGCTGAAAATGCTGGAAAGATCTTACTGTTTGGTGTGCTTCAGAATAGCAAGATCCTATGAAATGATTATAATCAGCAAAGACTAGTTTCATTACGAAAGACATTTTACTCATGGGCGTAAATTTCAACGTAATTGTAACCACTGTAGAATCATCCACTGTACAAATACTACTTCTGCTGTCATTATACGGTAATCAACATAAGAGGAACAGAATATTAAGGTGATTAAAGCTAACTTTTATATGTATTCTATTTTTGACCAAGCAATCCACAAACAGCATACTTCTGTAACTCAATGGTGGCTTTTACTACAGATGTACTGCTGTACATCAAATGTATGGGATACACTGTGAACATCATAAACTGCGAGCATTGGTAAACATGCTCGCATAATTCAGTATTAAACGAGTATTAGCAAAGGATCTGGAAGAGTTAGAAATGCATTAAATGCCAAAGAATGGAAACCAATGGTCAGCGATTGAAAGGAATGCCGAAAAAACAGTGCTCCATTGAAACACCAACAATAACAGAAACGTTGAAAATCCTTACTAGTCACTTTCCTCTTCAAAGGATAACATCAATACCTTTTAAAGTCCCAACTACTTCACCCTGTAGCGTGTCAACATGCATGCATCATATTTGCACAAGTAAAAATATGCGTACAGTCAGTCTCTAATGACAACGCAGACGCCTCTATTATGAGCGACTGCCCGACACTACGAGCAATCATCGGCCGCATTTTCTGCCTAATCCAGCGTTCGGCCGAATTGTGTCTCTCGAAAACGGCTTGAAACGACCGTCCCGAGCATTTGCATTTTGCAATATTGATGCGCCGACACGAAACGATCGATGGACAGCAGAAGGGGAAGGCCGGGATGGATCGAAGCGGCCAGGCCGGCAGAATGGATCGAAGCAAGAAGGCCTGGATGGATCTAAGGGAGATCGAGATGATTGCAACAGAGAGAGAATGTACTACCAATGCTCATGTCAGCATCTTGAAGGCAGAACTAAAAGACATAACAATCAGACTGGGGGTAAAAGTAACTGATGATGTGAAACACAGGAACATACAGATGAACTGCTACCGTGATTCTAATTCGCAGGTGAACATAAACTCCAATTAGAAATTCGTCCCAACTGATCTTAGCCTAGATCTGAACCCTGAACCCAGTCTCAGCAACAACAGACTACTTAGTAATCTGATCCTCCTGGTTTCATTAAAACGCCCACCAAATATAGAAAAGAATCCACAACAAAGACCATGATAAAAGTTCATACACAAAACCCTAAGCAGCACCAGTTTTCAAGTTTCAAAGACACAGAATCTCATCCAGTTATTGACCAACATTACTGCACAGCCTTTGAGAGGAGCCCAAGTAATTACCGGTCCTCTACAGTCTACTCTCTACAGCATAAACCGTATCAGGATAACAGCCAGACAAGGGAAGGCCCTAGCCTCAGTACATGAACTGACTCCAGATTCTTGGTAAGCAGAGGTCAGAAAACAGGGATCAAAGGTCAGATGTCATACTGATATTGGATTCAATGCAGATTGGCAACACAGATGGTGTCAATGACTTTACAACACCCATAACTGGATAGAATTGCACTATAATATACATTTTATTGTATTACGCTGGCAGCCAGGCCACGGGACTACGTACGGTCAGGCTGTGCAGCTAAGTCGGGCCGCCGTTATCATATTTCAGGATCTTTTAATTCACCCCTCACAAAGTGTTCTCAAATGACCTGGTCTGAAGCATAGGGTTCTGAAAACCCTGATAATAATCACCACTTTGGACTTTCCCTATTTGAATCTACAGTTAATTCAATTCACTGAATAAATAGGAGGTTATAAATACACAAAAAAACACTTATCTCAAGCATTTACCAGTTACATTTACTAAGCGTCCATGCCAAGAAGTACAATTTTGAATTACAGTCATCTTAAAAATAATCAACTTCCCCTTAACATTATGTAGAATAGTCAACAGCTCATAAGATACAGTCACTGTTCAAACAGTCAAATCCTCTTTAAAGACTTGGAAGTCAACACTTACTTACTTACTTACTTACTTACTTACTTACTTACTTACTTACTTACTTACTACCAAAAGGAGTTTTTGGGTTTTATAATAATCTTTATTCGTGACAAGCACAGCATCAAAAAAATAGTACACAAACAAGGAATAACACAAATCAACTGAACAAAAACCAAATAAAATTAAACTAATAATAAACTAATAAACTAAGCACAAACTTTACACAGTACAGCCATTAGCACTGCCCATCCAGCCAGCCTCTGCCCTCAGACAAATTCTAGCAATGCACTCAGCAAAATACAGTGGCTTCTTTGCATATTTATTGACAAAGGATGCTTGTCGCTTTTTTACAGCAACATGTATACTTTCCAAACCCGTTAAAACCCGTTAAAACTCTGATATATTTATGGTACTTAAGAGGCAGATTCCACTTCAAATGGGTTCAAAATAATACAGACTGAAAGGGAATCTAAACAGGGCAAAGGTAAGAACCTTTACAGGAACATACAATCACTAGTAAGGGCAGATAGGAAGGAAGCCCATGAGTCAAATAATTTAAATTCAATGTACCATCAATAAATCAATCAACTTCTATAGCGCCACTATAATCATAATGTCTATGGCATCAGTCGATGGCGTGCCAAATCCAATCTGAATTAGAACCAGGCTAAGCCGGAAAGATCATTCAGATTAGCAGGGGGCACTCTAAGGAGGATAGACCAAGCCAAACTGGTACATTTTAATACCGGATCTAAAAGATGATCACAGTCATCGAAGCAAGTCATAAATTATTTAACAAGTCGCATGTCATGTATGTTTACAATACGATAAGTCGAAAACATATCCATTTCGTTTCGTTAATTGACAATACAAGACCAACACACAATTACCATTGTACGAATTAGTGTAATGGGATGTGAGAAGGACTTTGATTCTGTCACCAGATGACTTTCAAAGTTACGATCCCGTAACCAAATGTGCAACATCGTCAGATTGAACCACACAAATCAAAACAATCCTACAGCATCCCATCAATACACGAGAATAGTTCCCTCATCCAACCAACCACTTACTCCCTTATCATTATTTACTACCACTACTGGTCTTTGTCCGCTGGTAAAGAAAGGCTTTTTCTAGAATTGACACCTGTTCGATCAAAAAACGAGCTCAGAATTAAATTGTCCGATTGTAAAAAGCAACTGTCTCACCTAAACGTGGAAGAAAAGGCAGTTTATATCTCGCTGTGTTCAGTTTTATTCCAGCGTAACTCCCAGTCCCTTAACATCGGCCATTGATGTTGGCAAATTAGTTGCCGTACGGCCCGTGTAACGACCGCTACGATTGGTTGATATCGAGGCGGTGTCTGTTGCAAACGCGTCTGCTATTGGCTCAAGCGATTTACCATTAAATGCCAATGCATGACTGATTACTGACAGCGCACTGGGTCGATAAAATAACAGGCAAACTTCATTGGGTAGGGTGAGAATAATTCTCGGTTTACTAAGGTATCTGAATTTTGAAATAATAGTGTCCAATCTAGCAAATGTTCTCAGACTAGACCTCTAGCGTGTCACCATGAATTGAACAGCGCCTCTAGCGAATAAGCGACCAACTACAGCTTAGCTGTGTAGTTGCTTATTCATTTGCTTTAATGTTTTAGTTGTGTGAACGCTGATTTTGCTGAACTATAAGTCCATTAATTAGAAAATCTTGGCTTCGATAATTTCACTTTAGGCTTGACACCCCTTTGTTGCTAAAGATCCCCAAGCCGTGATAATAATGGTGGCATACAGGACATTTTAGAAATTTCCCAAGCAACTTATCCATTTCTCTGCTCTCTTTCTTGTAAAAGTCGAGGAATAATAAAATCTATAAATCTGTACTGTTTTCAGCTATGTTGCTTTCTGCAGACAACAGAACACATATGTGACAAGAATATAGAGAAGGGTTTATGGGTGTTGACATGCCAGACAATAAAACCACAAAAACCTAGAAACCTAAATTTTGTCTACAAAAGAACCTAGTTATTCCTGTCCTGACCATGACAGCTTTGCAGCGTCTATGGCCCATGGTTATTGCGTAAGGGCAGTTAAACCTATTGCAGCCCATAAGCTGGCCTCTATATAACCACAGTGTGTTTGTCTGGGCGCGTGTAACTGTTTTAGTCTGTCGGTTGAAAGCAGCCATTGGGTGTCCTACATTCCTTTGGTGAGTAAAGCTTCACTGGTTAACTTAACTAATTTTCTAATAGTCAATAGAGCAGCAAATTGACCCCAATCGGTGACCTTCTGACCTTTCTAACGAGCTGATAATTTCTTTAATTTTACCCTTACAGACATTCATTCGACGGAGCTAAACCGTCGTCAAATATTCAAATGGGTTGTTTGGTCACGTGACGTCTCTGTACTTTCACTATCATAATCCGTGTTTCTTCAATAGGAATTTTTAAGTCAATTAATCAATCTGAATAAGGACTTCCGTCATTTCGCTGTATCAGCAAAATTCTAAACGTCAGTCTACGAAAAAACGCAAAGGAGACGTAAATACTAATGCTCGATCAGCTTACATCAATGCTAAGCGTACCATATGGTTATTCGAAGTATAAACATCCGGCCGATCGGAGAGGCTGAGGGGAGAGTAGAATTTAGGACAACCTAGCTGGTATTTGTAGGGAAGACGGGGAATTTCTGGTCACTGCTTCATGATATCAATACGTTATTTAAAAGTAATATTTTTCAACTTGTTTTGCACAATGGAGCAATCTGACCCATCCCCATTGGTCTGACTCAACCTACCGCCTCTGCTTTAGCATAACCGGTAACCAAGACTCTAATCGATCACAAAGATCTTGAATGTATTGGGGGAAAATAACAGGTACTATAAGATAGGCCTGAATACTCGAATAACTTAACAACACAAGAAGAATCCTTCTAAACCACTCAAAATTCAGCTATTATTATTATTATTATTATTATTATTATTATTATTATTATTATTATTATTATTATTATTATTATTACTACTACTACTAGTAGTAGTAGTAGTAGTAGTAGTAGTAGTAGTAGTAGTTTTTTTATTATTATTGTTGTTGTTATTATTGTTATTATTATTATTATTATTATTATTATTATTATTATTATTATTATTATTATTATTATTATTATTATTATTATTATTGACAGAAGACTGATCTCCGGTGTTCCATCTCCACTTCTTCCAGTGGTACAATGCCTCCTACGGCCAGTATTCCTCTGATGGATCGACTGAAGAAGGACCTGTACGCCACCTGTAGGAAACTGGCAGATGAACACTCCAATTCGATCGTTGCCTTCGTCGTCGGCGTCGCCATTTCCATCCTTCATGACGTCATCCTCTTCCGCGTCGCGCCCACCTTCGTCAACGTCATCGTCAACGTCACGACGGCCGTCCTGATCGTCACGACGCAGGACTTCCGACCCTTCGTCGAGGCGTCAAGGTCGGCGGCCGCCCGTCTCAGCGAGAGCGCCCTTCGGTTCCTCCACAGACACGCCACCAAGGCCTTCCTCGCTTGGATCTCAAAGCCCCTCGCCGCCATTTTGAAGCTCGTCATCAAGCTGCGCAAAGTACACGTCACCGGAGGAGGAGGAGGACGTCATAGCGTCCACGATGACGTCACGGGAGTACAGTCTTCTTCTTTTTCCGGTCACATGGTCTTCGTCGCGGGGTTTGCTTCCGGTCGCTTCGCACAACTGTCGATACTGTTGGTTGGCTTCGTAAGAAAGACGCAGATGTATGGTTTGGTGTACGAGGGAATGGCATACTTGGCCGAGATACTGATATCGAATGTTATTCTATTTTCAATTTTGTACTTTATACTTATCTCTGTACTGGCGCTAGTTACCACGATCATATGTGTTTTCCTATATTAACAGTAAAACACACGAACACACACACACACACACATATATATATATATATATATATATATATATATACAGAGAGAGAGAGAGAGAGAGACGAAGGTGGAGTTTTATAAGTTTTGACGTTTATTAATTGAAGTTTGCATATTTAATTGTAAACTCGGGAACGTTGAAAATGGTGCCTCATATTCTGAAATTATTCAACCAGATATCTATACTAAGTACTAAGTAAGATCAATAATAAATCTGTATTCTTTTATTGATCTCATATCCGAAGATCATGCATTCGTGAGGCGCTTTGGAGACCAAAAATAAAAAGAATTCTCGTCTCACAAGAGATGGCCATTTGGCAGAAAAGTTTTCTGACAACAGTTGATATAAGAGTTAAGTGGTCAGCAGAATGAAAGCAAAATCAGTTTACTAATCTGCCTTTGAGAGCCATGCACTGCCATAGAGAATAAGAAGCACAAGTAGATGAAGACAAGCTAAGAGATGAAGGGAGAATATAAAACGAGATATTGGCAAGAAACTATTGTCTATAGCCTGTGTGCAAATTCAAATGCAGTTTTACATTTTAAAATTATTTTAACTTTTAGGATATATATATATATATATATATATATATATATATATATATATATATATATATATATATATAGAGAGAGAGAGAGAGAGAGAGAGAGAGAGAGAGAGACGTGAATACGAAACAGTTGAGACTGCGGGTTTTTCTGGATGGACTTTTCCAGGCCCTTTTCTACAGGGATTCATCTGATTTGCTCTCTTCCTAAACGAAGGAGACAACCTGGAAAAACGCTCTCTCTTTCTCTCCCTCTCCCTCTCCAACCACCCGAGAAAATTCTCCAGCGCTGTGGCCGCTTAGCAGCAGTCTCCGGGAAGAGCGATTAAATAGCGCTTCGATGACCGCCTCCGCTCCGTTCTACTCTCCCGTTCTCGGACAATTTGTGAGAGGCCGAGACATAACCGAATGTATCGGACAAAGCGAACAATTTTGGAACATTCTTTACTTTTGTCTTCATCTGGTGGGAGGGAAAGAATTCCTCTTTCGGAGGCTAAACCCCATTAATGCTGGTACATAGCATACAGACTGGCTGAGACTGATGACTTCATTTCCCTCAGCACAGTGGCGGACATGTGGGCCAGAGTGCCCGTGCACCCCCTACTGAATGCCTGGCCCCCCTGTGCCCCTCTGTTGGGACCCAATACTAACTGCTACATACCTATCAACAATTGGTTGGCCGCCATGCTTAGAAGTTGCCACCCCCTCCCACCACACACACCACACCCCACTTGCAGTGGCGGCTCCACCGGGGGGGCCAGGGGGGGCCCGTGCCCCCCCTATTGACTGCCTGGCCCCCCAGTGGCCCCCCCCCAGTTGGGACCCTATACTTAATGCTACATACATTAAACAACAAATGGTTGGCCCCCCATGATTAGAAGTTGCCCCCCCAACGGCCCCCCACTTACCAAATCCTAGAGCCGCCACTGCCCACTTGCCATATCCTTGAGCCGCCACTGCCTGAGCATTGAAACATCAAAGATGACAATTTATGGAAAGCAGCGCCACCTTGTGACTGGAATGGCACAAGCGAGAGACGGCGATGATTTTAGACATTGGAAATAGTTACACGCTTACCAATTGTCTGTAGATGTCTATATGTACCCCCTCTCCCCCTCCCACACACAAAATCAAACTGCCTTAAAATTTTTAATGTGTTTTTAAAGATTTTCAAAGTTTTTTCCAGATTGATAACCCCCTCCCCCAATCACATTATACCACCCTCCCCAAATCAAATTCCTGGCTACGTCTCTGATGACAAATCTTCTCTATTATTATTTTGAAGACAGTCTAAGCTATTAACGTCTTCGTGTTGAATTCGTTTATGCGGTCGTCCATTCGTCTATCGATCGTTCGTTTTCTTCCGTGCATGACAAAATCGGCGTTTCAATGGAGAGACGGAATGAATGAACTGGATAATGGCGGAGTGCCATGGATTGACTGACCGGCTTGGCACCAGCGCTCTTTGGAATCATCATCATCACCACCACCACCAGCAGCAGCAGCTGTTAGTCTCACTCTCGAAGCGTCGTCTTTGAGTCTGTCTCCATAAAGCGACTTTCCGTTGAATGCATTGTCGGTTGCCTTGGAGTCCGTTGCCATAGTGAAATTCCTTAGTTACGGCCACTTCGTTTCTTCGCCTGCGATCGCTCGTATAGGACCGACTGGTCGAAGCAGTTTGTCTCGTCCTAGTTTCACGGTCAATCGGTCAGTGTTATGGATAATTACAAATGTACAGCGTCAAGTCGTGTCAGTCAATTCGGTGTCAAGGTAACCAGCTGCGCTATCCGCACAGTGGCGGTTCTTGCCTTTGATTGTTATTGTTATTGTTATTGTTCATGACAATTTATATAGCGCCGTAGCATAGCGAGGGCCAAAGTCAAAGGCGCTTTACAAAAAACATGGGAACGAGATGTTAAATAGGTGAGTCTTTAATTTGGTCGCAAAGTCCTCTAATGAAGTGGCCGCCGACACTGAAGCCGGTAACGAATTCCATAGGAGAGGGTTTCCTCGGGAAAAAGAACGTTCGCCGAAGTTGAGTGTCTTCGACGGAGGTGGAACGTACAGGTGAGCTCGGCTGCTGGAGCGCAGATTGAGCCGTCGGTCGTTCGTAGTCGTCCTTCGAATCAAGGTCGCTAAGTATTCCGGACAAGAGGGATCGTTTAGTGCCCGGAACGTCAGCCAGCAACGCTTGAATGCAATGCGCTCCGGGATGCGTAACCAGTGTAGCTTGTCCCTGAGTAGCGAGGTCACGTGGTCATGCCACCGGACCCGAAATATCAGTCGGGCTGAGGCGTTGATGATCGACTGCAGGCGAGCAAGCTGACGATCGGGAAGACCGAACAGGATCCCGTTACAATAGTCGACGCGTGAAAGGACGAGGGCTCGAACCAGTTGTATCGCGGCTGCCGTTGAGATATACCGACGAACCTCTCGGATCATTCGAAGCTGTCGGAAGCACGAACGGGTCACATTGGCAACTTGACCAGCAAACGCTGGTCAAGTTGCCAATGATGATGCCATTTGATGTCAGATCTAACACCGAACGTTGCATCAGATGACTCATTCATGAGTCCATCGTTGTCTGATTGTCATGCATGACGAAATGCATGACTCGTAAAAGTCAAGTCTTTGCTTGTCTCTGAACAGTGATGATGATATGGATTCTGACTACAACGACTATGATAATGACGATGACGACGACGACAAACCATTCAAACAGCAGGAACTATCTAGCATCGACTGAACTCATTTCGCAGCCAAATAGAGGTCAGTTCACTGCTTATATACAATGTCTGTCTGTCTGTCTGTCTGTTGTACTTTCCCTTTATCTGTCTGTCTATCCCTCTGTCTGCCTGTATGTATGTGTGTGTATGTATGTCGTATCTATTACTTTGATGTGTAGCCTAATAGGGGTTGTCTTATCTTAGTTGAGTATTAGCATGCAAATATCGGAGAGCTAATATGATCGACGACATCAGCCTTTGATCAATACAATAAACATAATTATAATAATCATAATATAATTCATAATTATAATGTGAAAATGGACAACAACAACAACAACTAGCCTACTACTACTACTACTACTACTACTACTACTACTACTACTACTACTACTACTACTACTACTACTACTACTACTACTACTACTACTACTACTAGGATAACAATGATGATGATGACGATGACGATGATGATGACGGCGATGGTGATGATGATTTTGAGTATCGTTATTACTTATCCATTTATTGTTGTTTTCTTTTTCAACAGATGACGGTTGGTGCAATCTTGATTCTGGTTTGACGACAATTGTCGATTCGACCGGAAGTAAGCACCAGATCCGCATCAGCGTCACCCGGAGTGGCTCCGTCTGGATACGCCTCGGTCACGGCTACGCCGCCATGGACTGGTCCTTGGTCGGCCAGCGTCGAACCAGGGTCCAAGCGGTCCTTCTGACGGACGCCGCCGTCTCCCTCCTCCAGACCCTCCCCTACACCGACTACTGCGTCCTGTCCGACGTCGACCTTCGCCTGAGGGTCGAAGGGTCGTGGAGTCCTTCCTTCGTGACGGTCTTCGACCCCGGATCGAAGGAGACGCGGATCCTGTCCCTGAGGAACGTCAGGGACTGTCTCGTGAACACGACCCTCGCGACCTCTGGTGACCGCCAGGGACTGCGCTGCGGAGGGGGGAGGCTGAACACCTGCGGGGTGCGAAACATGCCCGACGTCGACCAGGCGTCGGTCACGTGGTTCGTCAGGTACGTGAACTTTGACCTCGCCGGACCAGATCACTGGATCTGTCCAGGAATGGAGGACAAGACGTGGTTCACCTTCACCGGATCCTATTACCATGGCTACGTCAAGATGGCATCCTGTGAAAAACCAACAGGTAGACTCATCGTCGTCATCATCACCACCACCACCACCACCATCATCATCATAGGTTAGGTTAGGTTAATAAGTCAATTCATATAGCGCAGAAACATGGACGAAGAGACAAAGACTAGAGCGCTTTACACTTATATGAGGTCTCGAAGAAATAAGTTTTAAGTTTCCTTTTCGAACGAATCGAGCTTGGACTCTCTAGTCACGTGGCCAGGTAATCATCAGCCATCACCACCACCACCACCATCTTCTTCTTCTTCTTCTTCTTCTTCTTCTTCTTCTTCTTCACTTTCTGCCTGCCTGCCTGCGTCCCGGCAATAGTTAGATACTAAGCAGTTCCATTTCAGCTGGTCTTGTGTTAATCTGCATCCTTCTATAACTAATTGTCAAATTCTTCTTTGATCTTATTCATCCATCTCTTTCTTGATCTTCCTCTCCCTCTGCGTTTCCTTTTAGTTGGTGTGTATGTAGTGTTTTCTGTGGTTTTCCCAGTCTGTTAACATGGTACAAACCATGCTAACTCAGGTTTAGGCAGACTCATGGGTAAATCATTCAGAATCAATCAGAAAAGAGTGAATTTAATTAACTGGACCCAATCGCTGATGAAGATAAACAGATTAGATAAGTAAGATAAAAACCGCCTACTTTGCCTGTTTTTTTCCTATCAGACTCTCGAACACTCGGTCACGAGGCGACATTTCGCTCTCACAGCGACTCTCTACGCAACTGCGTCATCCTACCTGACCCGAGTCAGTCATGCATGACCGATTCGGTCATCCGTGCCTGGCAGCTGTACGCCAAGGTAGTTTCCGTGGAACATTCCGTCTACGTACAGGTGTGGCGACCCCGACCCGACCTCGACCCCGACAGACTGACCTTCACCCTGGTCGGCCAGACCTTCGTCGCCACCGTTCGGCTTCGTCTGCAGGAGGTCCTCCTCGAGGGGCAAGACGCCATCGCTACGGCCCGAGGGGACGTTCTCGGCATCTACTTCCCCGTCTACAATCCGATCGCCTGGTCGGCCGTGCCTTGTTCGAGCCAGGGACAGCGCCATCTCGTCCACTTCGAACCGTCTCGGAATCTGTCGACCGGAAGTCGGCTCCGATTCGAACGGACTTCCGGTGACGATGACGTCACATCGTCGCCGTGTCGTTTCTACTCCGTCGTTGCCTTTTTCGGTTCGTATTTCAGACATCTATCGTACAGTAGGACTTCGTTATAACGGACTCGGTTATAACGTATACTCGGTTATAACGTACCGCAATGTTCGATCCCGTAGGATGCGCTACAGTATTGGATGGTATTCGATATAATGCTGCTCGTATACAACGTAATGAAATTTACAGACCAGCTAAGTACGTTATAACGAAGTTCTACTGTACATTGAAGATATGCGGTTGTGTATATCTATGGTCTGCACAGGCGTAAACTTCTATTGGACCTCTATTCTCGACCCTTCCTTTCTCTCCCTCCCACTTTTTAAAAAGTTACCGCCATAGGGAAGGCTAAAGCTGTAGAGGTTGAACCCTCCCCATTTTTTCTCTATGTTTGCGCCAATGATGGTCTGCAAAATGCGTGTGTGGTACCTATGCACCAGTTGCTCATTTTGTAGCTCTATATGTATGAATCATTTCTATATGTAAGCCTATCTATGCTAAATTCTGTTTGCAAGCCACAGTGTAGCTGTCATTTCAGTCAAATTTTAATAAATGAATTAGATGTCTGAACCCAACCAGCTTTTTTGTTCCGAAATACATTGCAATAGTTCGCCCTGGTCTGAAATTTTAAAATGTGCGGTTTGTTCTTTAATTGTATTGTTACATTTTACGTCTCTTTGGGGTTTTACCGCAAAATGGTTTCAGTTTCGATCTTATTAACCAGGGGAGTTTATTCGAAAATGCAGAAGCAGATAGCTTTCAATAAGTTAACGATCTTTTTGAGTGACGACTGCCTGGCAAAGGTCGACGTCAAGCTCCTCCACTGACACTTCAATGCATGACAGAATGTCAGAGAATATTGTTCCAAACCCCAAGAGTAAAGACAGTGTCTGAATATGGCGCTTGAAATCGATCTCTAACAGGACGAAATAAATTTCAAATATGCGGTTGATTTGCACAAAAACTGTGTATTATTATTATTATTATGGAATAACGAGGGTTGTCATGGATGAGCCGTTTTAAATACAGAAGGTGATGGCCCATGTTTGCAATAGCGATTGATATCAATGTAGTAATGGATGCTAAAGATAGTGGCTGAATATGGTGCTTGAATTCGATCTATTACAGGACGAAATAAATTTCAAATGTGCGGTTGAATGTGCTCAAACGATGTGCATTATTAGCATTATGGAATAACGAGGGTTGTCATGGATGAGCCGTTTTAAATACAGAAGGTGATGGCCCATGTTTGCAATAGCGATTGATATCAATGTAGTAATGGATGCTAAAGATAGTGGCTGAATATGGTGCTTGAATTCGATCTATTACAGGACGAAATAAATTTCAAATGTGCGGTTGAATTTGCACAAATCCTGTGCATTATTAACATTATGGAATAACGAGGGTTGTCATGGATGAGCCGTTTTAAATACAGAAGGTGATGGCCCATGTTTGCAATAGCGATTGATATCAATGTAGTAATGGATGCTAAAGATAATGGCTGAATATGGTGCTTGAAATCGATCTCTAACAGGATTAAATAAATTTCAAAAATGCGGTTGATTTGCACAAAAACTGTGCATTATTAGCATTATGGAATAACGAGGGTTGTCATGGATGAGCTGTTTTAAATACAGAAGGTGATGGCCCATGTTTGCAATAGCGATTGATATCAATGTAGTAATGGATGCTAAAGATAATGGCTGAATATGGTGCTTGAAATCGATCTCTAACAGGATTAAATAAATTTCAAAAATGCGGTTGATTTGCACAAAAACTGTGCATTATTAGCATTATGGAATAACGAGGGTTGTCATGGATGAGCTGTTTTAAATACAGAAGGTGATGGCCCATGTTTGCAATAGCGATTGATATCAATGTAGTAATGGATGCTAAAGATATTGGCTGAATATGGTGCTTGAATTCGATCTATTACAGGACGAAATAAATTTCAAATGTGCGGTTGAATTTGCACAAATCCTGTGCATTATTAACATTATGGAATAACGAGGGTTGTCATGGATGAGCCGTTTTAAATACAGAAGGTGATGGCCCATGTTTGCAATAGCGATTGATATCAATGTAGTAATGGATGCTAAAGATAGTGGCTGAAAATGGTGCTTGAAATCGATCTCTAACAGGATTAAATAAGTTTCAAAAATGCTGTTGAATGTGCTCAAACGCTGTGCATTATTAGCATTATGGAATAACGAGGGTTGTCATGGATGAGCCGTTTTAAATACAGAAGGTGATGGCCCATGTTTGCAATAGCGATTGATATCAATGTAGTAATGGATGCTAAAGATAGTGGCTGAATATGGTGCTTGAATTCGATATATTACAGGACGAAATAAATTTTAAATGTGCGGTTGATTTGCACATATACTGTGCATTATTAGCATTATGGAATAACGAGGTTTGTCATGGATGAGCCGTTTTAAATACAGAAGGTGATGGCCCATGTTTGCAATAGCGATTGATATCAATGTAGTAATGGATGCTAAAGATAGTGGCTGAATATGGTGCTTGAAATTGATCTCTAAAAGGATTAAATAAGTTTCAAAAATGCGGTTGAATGTGCTCAAACGCTGTGCATTATTAGCATTATGGAATAACGAGTGTTGTCATGGATGAGCCGTTTTAAATACAGAAGGTGATGGACCATGTTTGCAATAGCGATTGATATCAATGTAGTAATGGATGCTAAAGATAGTGGCTGAATATGGTGCTTGAATTCGATCTATTACAGGACGAAATAAATTTCAAATGTGCGGTTGATTTGCACATATACTGTGCATTATTAGCATTATGGAATAACGAGGGTTGTCATGGATGAGCCGTTTTAAATACAGAAGGTGATGGCCCATGTTTGCAATAGCGATTGATATCAATGTAGTAATGGATGCTAAAGATAGTGGCTGAATATGGTGCTTGAAATCGATCTCTAACAGGACGAAATAAGTTTCAAAAATGCGGTTGATTTGCACAAAAACTGTGCATTATTAGCATTATGGAATAACGAGGGTTGTCATGGATGAGCTGTTTTAAATACAGAAGGTGATGGCCCATGTTTGCAATAGCGATTGATATCAATGTAGTAATGGATGCTAAAGATAGTGGCTGAATATGGTGCTTGAATTCGATCTATTACAGGACGAAATAAATTTCAAATGTGCGGTTGAATGTGCTCAAACGATGTGCATTATTAGCATTATGGAATAACGAGGGTTGTCATGGATGAGCCGTTTTAAATACAGAAGGTGATGGCCCATGTTTGCAATAGCGATTGATATCAATGTAGTAATGGATGCTAAAGATAGTGGCTGAATATGGTGCTTGAATTCGATATATTACAGGACGAAATAAATTTTAAATGTGCGGTTGATTTGCACATATACTGTGCATTATTAGCATTATGGAATAACGAGGTTTGTCATGGATGAGCCGTTTTAAATACAGAAGGTGATGGCCCATGTTTGCAATAGCGATTGATATCAATGTAGTAATGGATGCTAAAGATAGTGGCTGAATATGGTGCTTGAAATTGATCTCTAAAAGGATTAAATAAATTTCAAAAATGCGGTTGAATGTGCTCAAACGCTGTGCATTATTAGCATTATGGAATAACGAGTGTTGTCATGGATGAGCCGTTTTAAATACAGAAGGTGATGGCCCATGTTTGCAATAGCGATTGATATCAATGTAGTAATGGATGCTAAAGATAGTGGCTGAATATGGTGCTTGAATTCGATCTATTACAGGACGAAATAAATTTCAAATGTGCGGTTGATTTGCACATATACTGTGCATTATTAGCATTATGGAATAACGAGGGTTGTCATGGATGAGCCGTTTTAAATACAGAAGGTGATGGCCCATGTTTGCAATAGCGATTGATATCAATGTAGTAATGGATGCTAAAGATATTGGCTGAATATGGTGCTTGAATTCGATCTCTAACAGGACGAAATAAATTTCAAATATGCGGTTGAATTTGCACAAATCCTGTGCATTATTAACATTATGGAATAACGAGGGTTGTCATGGATGAGCCGTTTTAAATACAGAAGGTGATGGCCCATGTTTGCAATAGCGATTGATATCAATGTAGTAATGGATGCTAAAGATAGTGGCTGAATATGGTGCTTGAAATCGATCTCTAACAGGACGAAATAAGTTTCAAAAATGCGGTTGATTTGCACAAAAACTGTGCATTATTAGCATTATGGAATAACGAGGGTTGTCATGGATGAGCTGTTTTAAATACAGAAGGTGATGGCCCATGTTTGCAATAGCGATTGATATCAATGTAGTAATGGATGCTAAAGATAGTGGCTGAATATGGTGCTTGAATTCGATCTATTACAGGACGAAATAAATTTCAAATGTGCGGTTGAATGTGCTCAAACGATGTGCATTATTAGCATTATGGAATAACGAGGGTTGTCATGGATGAGCCGTTTTAAATACAGAAGGTGATGGCCCATGTTTGCAATAGCGATTGATATCAATGTAGTAATGGATGCTAAAGATAGTGGCTGAATATGGTGCTTGAATTCGATCTATTACAGGACGAAATAAATTTCAAATGTGCGGTTGAATTTGCACAAATCCTGTGCATTATTAACATTATGGAATAACGAGGGTTGTCATGGATGAGCCGTTTTAAATACAGAAGGTGATGGCCCATGTTTGCAATAGCGATTGATATCAATGTAGTAATGGATGCTAAAGATAATGGCTGAATATGGTGCTTGAAATCGATCTCTAACAGGATTAAATAAATTTCAAAAATGCGGTTGATTTGCACAAAAACTGTGCATTATTAGCATTATGGAATAACGAGGGTTGTCATGGATGAGCTGTTTTAAATACAGAAGGTGATGGCCCATGTTTGCAATAGCGATTGATATCAATGTAGTAATGGATGCTAAAGATATTGGTTGAATATGGTGCTTGAATTCGATCTCTAACAGGACGAAATAAATTTCAAATATGCGGTTGAATTTGCACAAATCCTGTGCATTATTAACATTATGGAATAACGAGGGTTGTCATGGATGAGCCGTTTTAAATACAGAAGGTGATGGCCCATGTTTGCAATAGCGATTGATATCAATGTAGTAATGGATGCTAAAGATAGTGGCTGAAAATGGTGCTTGAAATCGATCTCTAACAGGATTAAATAAGTTTCAAAAATGCTGTTGAATGTGCTCAAACGCTGTGCATTATTAGCATTATGGAATAACGAGGGTTGTCATGGATGAGCCGTTTTAAATACAGAAGGTGATGGCCCATGTTTGCAATAGCGATTGATATCAATGTAGTAATGGATGCTAAAGATAGTGGCTGAATATGGTGCTTGAATTCGATATATTACAGGACGAAATAAATTTTAAATGTGCGGTTGATTTGCACACATACTGTGCATTATTAGCATTATGGAATAACGAGGTTTGTCATGGATGAGCCGTTTTAAATACAGAAGGTGATGGCCCATGTTTGCAATAGCGATTGATATCAATGTAGTAATGGATGCTAAAGATAGTGGCTGAATATGGTGCTTGAAATTGATCTCTAAAAGGATTAAATAAGTTTCAAAAATGCGGTTCAATGTGCTCAAACGCTGTGCATTATTAGCATTATGGAATAACGAGTGTTGTCATGGATGAGCCGTTTTAAATACAGAAGGTGATGGCCCATGTTTGCAATAGCGATTGATATCAATGTAGTAATGGATGCTAAAGATAGTGGCTGAATATGGTGCTTGAATTCGATCTATTACAGGACGAAATAAATTTCAAATGTGCGGTTGATTTGCACATATACTGTGCATTATTAGCATTATGGAATAACGAGGGTTGTAATGGATGAGCCGTTTTAAATACAGAAGGTGATGGCCCATGTTTGCAATAGCGATTGATATCAATGTAGTAATGGATGCTAAAGATATTGGCTGAATATGGTGCTTGAATTCGATCTCTAACAGGACGAAATAAATTTCAAATATGCGGTTGAATTTGCACAAATCCTGTGCATTATTAACATTATGGAATAACGAGGGTTGTCATGGATGAGCCGTTTTAAATACAGAAGGTGATGGCCCATGTTTGCAATAGCGATTGATATCAATGTAGTAATGGATGCTAAAGATAGTGGCTGAATATGGTGCTTGAAATTGATCTCTAAAAGGATTAAATAAGTTTCAAAAATGCGGTTGAATGTACTCAAACGCTGTGCATTATTAGCATTATGGAATAACGAGTGTTGTCATGGATGAGCCGTTTTAAATACAGAAGGTGATGGCCCATGTTTGCAATAGCGATTGATATCAATGTAGTAATGGATGCTAAAGATAGTGGCTGAATATGGTGCTTGAATTCGATCTATTACAGGACGAAATAAATTTCAAATGTGCGGTTGATTTGCACATATACTGTGCATTATTAGCATTATGGAATAACGAGGGTTGTCATGGATGAGCTGTTTTAAATACAGAAGGTGATGGCCCATGTTTGCAATAGCGATTGATATCAATGTAGTAATGGATGCTAAAGATAGTGGCTGAATATGGTGCTTGAATTCGATCTCTAACAGGACGAAATAAATTTCAAATGTGCGGTTGAATTTGCACAAATCCTGTGCATTATTAACATTATGGAATAACGAGGGTTGTCATGGATGAGCCGTTTTAAATACAGAAGGTGATGGCCCATGTTTGCAATAGCGATTGATATCAATGTAGTAATGGATGCTAAAGATAATGGCTGAATATGGTGCTTGAAATCGATCTCTAACAGGATTAAATAAATTTCAAAAATGCGGTTGATTTGCACAAAAACTGTGCATTATTAGCATTATGGAATAACGAGGGTTGTCATGGATGAGCTGTTTTAAATACAGAAGGTGATGGCCCATGTTTGCAATAGCGATTGATATCAATGTAGTAATGGATGCTAAAGATAGTGGCTGAATATGGTGCTTGAATTCGATCTATTACAGGACGAAATAAATTTCAAATGTGCGGTTGATTTGCACATATACTGTGCATTATTAGCATTATGGAATAACGAGGGTTGTCATGGATGAGCCGTTTTAAATACAGAAGGTGATGGCCCATGTTTGCAATAGCGATTGATATCAATGTAGTAATGGATGCTAAAGATAGTGGCTGAATATGGTGCTTGAATTCGATCTATTACAGGACGAAATAAATTTCAAATGTGCGGTTGAATTTGCACAAATCCTGTGCATTATTAACATTATGGAATAACGAGGGTTGTCATGGATGAGCCGTTTTAAATACAGAAGGTGATGGCCCATGTTTGCAATAGCGATTGATATCAATGTAGTAATGGATGCTAAAGATAATGGCTGAATATGGTGCTTGAAATCGATCTCTAACAGGATTAAATAAATTTCAAAAATGCGGTTGATTTGCACAAAAACTGTGCATTATTAGCATTATGGAATAACGAGGGTTGTCATGGATGAGCTGTTTTAAATACAGAAGGTGATGGCCCATGTTTGCAATAGCGATTGATATCAATGTAGTAATGGATGCTAAAGATATTGGCTGAATATGGTGCTTGAATTCGATCTCTAACAGGACGAAATAAATTTCAAATATGCGGTTGAATTTGCACAAATCCTGTGCATTATTAACATTATGGAATAACGAGGGTTGTCATGGATGAGCCGTTTTAAATACAGAAGGTGATGGCCCATGTTTGCAATAGCGATTGATATCAATGTAGTAATGGATGCTAAAGATAGTGGCTGAAAATGGTGCTTGAAATCGATCTCTAACAGGATTAAATAAGTTTCAAAAATGCTGTTGAATGTGCTCAAACGCTGTGCATTATTAGCATTATGGAATAACGAGGGTTGTCATGGATGAGCCGTTTTAAATGCAGAAGGTGATGGCCCATATTTGCAATAGCGATTGATATCAATGTAGTAATGGATGCTAAAGCGCCAAGACAGTTTTAAAAACTCGAGAATATAGTCGAAAATTCTACGTTGATATATGGAATTTCATTTGATATTAAACTGACTGAAATAATGAATGAATGAATGAATGAATGAATATGTGGTAATGAGTTGAATGAGTTAATGTCTTTAGTGTTCGCTTCCATGGAGCTGCGCCGGAGATATAAACGGAAAAGAGGATATAGGCGATTGTTTGGTTAACAGAGAGAATCACTCTTTCGCTCTTCGCCGAATCCTTTACACGCGCCAGAGAACTTGCACAAAATGAACAAGAATCGTCGCTTAGACGAGTTTCTGTCTCCGGGCAGAAGAGATACACACACGGAATGTAGACCTACGTTACATCGCCACTGCAAAGCCACGCTGCTCTTACGATGATGATGATGATGATGATGATGATGATGATGATGATGATGATGACGCTGCTGCTGCTGATGATGATGATGATGACACAGAGAGTGACAGACAGACAAAGAAAATTTAATTACGATGTGTTAAAATAGCATTAACACTATGAAAGGATTGCAGTGAAATTAGCGCAGACACTGTGCAAGCGTTTCGAAATGATCCATTACAACAAGAATGTCTGTAATGGTCGACAATTGGATCGGATATTTCCTTTAAAAAGAGTTCATCGGGTCTTACTCAACATGATGTCCTACTAGTCTAAAACTCAATCCTCTGAATATAATCGACTCCTGTCAAATCAAAATTTCGATGCCATCAAATAAAAGGAGCACAGAAAACGTAGTAAGACCGTTGTCTTAAGAACGATGACCAGCCAGAGAGCTATACAGACAGATAGAAAGACAGAGGAAGTCAGAGGGACAGACAGACAGACAGACAGAGAAATTGGTTGTTTTTCTCTTTGTTCCCTTTTTGCAGATGCAATTTAGATTAAATAAAGATCAGATTCTTGAGGTTTTTGTCATATCTAATCCACCCAATGGCTGGCGTCCTTCTCCGTCTGAGCTTAGCCCCTTCCCCGAAGAAAAAGAAGAAGAGGAGGAGGAGGAGGAGGAGCAGGAGGAGGAGGAGAAAAAGGAGGAGAATACGCGGAGATTTTAGGGAGAAAAGGAGAATTAAAACGATGTTTCTTTTACGAATGCGAGAATCAGAAATTCAATCGCTCGTCAGGCAAAACATTAAATGGATCCGATTCGATGGAATGAAATCTCCGCTTCTAGGAATAATTCTGGATAGAGAAACAGCGATAGGCCTACACAATGTCACATTCAGAAACACGTTTGTCTTTGAGTGTCTGTCTAATCTCCTTTATGAAATAGACAAAATAAAATTTTAAAATAAAGGCTGCAACAAAGAACGTAGAAGAATATGATGCATTATGATAGACCGCAGTAGAACAGAACAGAGCAGAACAGAATACGTGTTTGGAGATATAATAGCGATTTGACTGGAAATCAGTCAGTACTTGATTTATCTCGGAATCGCATTCGCTAGCAGACACACGGACACGTGGGGAGAGCGAACGACGACTACATGGACATGGACAGTCGAAAGGGACAGCGTCTGAAGACGAGGTAGGCTTAGTAAGCCTTAGTTTATGAAGGAAATTGATATTTTCGATTTGACGGATGGAAAACTGGTCGGATTGACGGATGTATGTTGGGGCCTATGTATGTATGTAGGATGGATCGATTGGATGGATGGATCGATGGATGGATGGATCGATTGGATGGATGGGTGGATGGATGGATGAAGCTCCAATTTGCTCCATGGTGAATAGAAAATCAGCCTCTGACTTTTTAGCCATTTAGCATGGACTGGTTCCCTTTATTACGGCAGCCGGAGGAGACTGGTTCCCTGTATTATGGGAGACGGGATCTGCTTAGCATTCAGCGTATTGCGTAGAGTCCTCCTCCTGTCTCTATATTCTTCTTTCAATTATTCACCGACGTAGTTCTGAATTGGGCAGTTCTAGCTTTTTATTGTCGCGATGTGCTGCGACTTCTAAGAAATTCCGGGATTTTAAAAACGAACTCCGTCCATCCATCCCTAAATTCTGGGCTATAAAGTCCTGAGACGCCCACGTCTTCCGGTGAGCAGTGATTTTTTGAATTAGCGAGGGCGTAGCCACGATTCGCCGGTAAAATTGAGGTGAAAATGAACAGATTTAATCAGAAATTTATGTCATGGCGACTGTTCGCGAGACTCTAATGGAAGCGACGATGCAGAGAAAACAGCACGCGATGCAGTAAGACGTCGCCGAAAAGAATGTAAATTGATTTGAAGGAGAGAAAGAAGAACAAAAACGAAGCATCGATGGAAAACCTAACTTCCGTTTAACATCGCAGACTAACAGATGATGACAACTAAACTGCCATATTGACGAACTGATTATGATGATGATGATGACGTCGTTGTTGACAAAGATAACATTGACGCTCATTTCCTGCCGTTATATGTTGTTGTTGTTATTGTTGTTATAATTGCTGTTATTGTTTTTATTGTTATTGTTGTTGTTGTTGTTGCTGCTGCTGTTGAAGACGACGACGACGACGACGACGACGACGACGATGATGATGATGATGATGATGATGATGATGATGATGATGATGATGATGATGATGATGATGATGATGATGATGATGATATTTTTTATTTGCAGCCAACAAATCTGACCACAAGATCATTGAAGACTGGTCCTGCCCCAGCCATTCATCGGCCTTCGGGTCGTACCGAAGGGCAAACGCTGCCGACCCCTTCGCCCCATCCTCCTCCTCCTCCTCCTCCTCCGTTGGCCCTCGCCCCCCGACGTCCACTCCCGCCGACGACCACAGGCAGTCTTCGACGCCAGGTGGCCACAGGGCCGGACGCCGTTACCACGACAACGGATCGCCTCCGGTGTACTTGATACTGACGGTGCTCGCCGTACTGTTCGTCGTTATGACCGGCATCGGAGTACTCTCTTACTGTAGGTCGCTGAAGGCGATGCGCTCCCAATAGCAGCCGCCTCTGCACGGAGGTCCCCCTCGATTGGCAGAGATTTCGGGGACGTCGGCTCAGACCCCGTCTCTCTGTCACGGACTTTGGGGAGGAAGGATGATGATGATGATGATGATGATGATGATGATGATGATGATGATGAGGAGGAGGAGGAGGAGGAGGAGGAGGAGGAGTGATTCCGTGCTGTCATTGTCAGATATTTTCGCACAGAACACCGCTGTCAGTTTTTTCAAATCGGTTTTCATGTAGATACGAAACTATAGACGCAATTCTGGTAAAATAGGCCTACTGTAAGAATAATGATTTTGAAATTAGAAGAAATTTTAAACTAAGCAGCTTGTCCAAACTACAGTGGAACTTCGTTATGGCCTACTTGCCGATCTGTAAAATTTATTATGCTATAATACTTATCCGATGTACGTTATATGATATCCAATACCGTCCAATACGGTAGCGCATCAAATGTGACCGTACATTGTGGTACTTTATAGCCGAATAACCGAGTCCGTTATAACGAAGTTCTACTGTAATTTTCTCTTAGCAGAGATATATCCTTTGTTTCAAATAAATTCTCCTTAATGACAAGATTTCATTCAGGTGTGAATATCAATTTTTTGGAGAATCGAAGTAGATTCCCTGCTCGTCCCTTTGTCTGTCACCTGAGTCTGTTTGGTGAGAAATTTTCAAAGGCGTCTTCAAAACAGACACTTGAATCTCCTTTGTTTCCGTTTGTTACAAAGTGATGATGTCTGGGTGTGTTTGGGTTGTGTGTTGAGGTATGGAACGCTGAATGGATAGGTTGTTGTTGTTGTAAATTGTTGTAAATTCAGCGTATGAATGTAGGTTAGTGTACGGAGAAGGGAGAGAGAGAGAGAGAGAGAGAGAGAGAGAGAGAGAGAGAGAGAGAGAGAGAGAGAGAGAGAGAGAGAGAGTACGAGAGAGTGTACAGCAGAAGACTGAGAGACAATCGTGTGGAAGTCACGAAAGAGAAGAGTCGTGATTGAGAAAGAATGTCGTGGGGGGTGAGAGAGAGCTAGAGAAAATAGTTAGAAATGCGGCGATTTTTAAGTAGTTTTCGATGACGAAGTTAGAGAAAATTTATTTGAAACAACAGAGCGAAGGTGTAGAGAAATATGTTCGTTTAGATAATGCATATAAATCGTCGGTGGATAAACATTGAAATAAAGCGGCGGACTTGAAAGAGGTCAGGTAGGCCTATAATAATACTAATAATAATACTAATACTAATACTACTACTACTACTACTACTACTACTACTACTACTACTACTACTACTACTACTACTACTACTACTACTACTACTACTACTACTACTACTACTACTACTACTACTACTACTAATAATAATAATAATAATAATAATAATAATAATAATAATAATAATAATAATAATGTGATTTTAAGTGGTTTAGGAGGCTAAGTAAGCCTGTGTGAAAACCACTGATGTAACCATCTGCATTCAATAACCTAGTTAATCGAGATAGCCTTTGAATCCGTTTACTGTTTCAACTGTCACTCCCACCTCGTCCAAACTGTTCCATTTGTCCACAACCCAGCACTAAAAACATTTTCTTTCTTGGACCAACCCTCTGCTTAAACAATTTGCATTTGTGGCCTCTTGTGCTGCTATGGTGTGCCAATGTAAAGAATCGATCATATGGAACATCTACTTTCCCAGTCATTATTTTGCATGTTTCTATAAAATCCCCCCCTCTCTCTCTCTCTCTCTCTTCTCCTTTCTACTTTTAATTCGTTTCATCACTCTTCTGAATTTTTGCATATCTATAGCCTACTGCAGCACTAGTCCTTTCTTTGTCCAATTTCAAACAGGGTATCAATTTTATCATATTTTTGTGGTCTATAAAACCTGTAATAGAAGAAACCAGCTCTCTTAAGGGCCATCTTATATCTCGATTGATTTTTTAGACATTTGACAGAGAATAGATTTCTGAAAGACTTTGTATAGTGTGGTTTCAGAGGCGGATCTAGGGTATTCGGCGCCCGGAGACAAAGTGTACGTTGGCGCCCCTAACAACTGACAAGCAGAAAAGGTCCTCACATCGTTTTCGGCGCCCCTCAACTCTCTCTTCATATAGTGCTGACGAGTTTAAAAAAGGCCCTCGCAAGTTTCTTCCCCTCACCTCGGCGCCCGGGGATCACGTGAATTTCCCTGCCCTCCCCTAGAGCCGCCTCTGTAAACTACAGAGAATGGTATTGGCAGACGTGTGAATGGCTAGAACTTTTGATAGGCAAGTGAAGAGGACCTAGTAATCAAGTTTTTTGAAAAATTAGGCCTCTATCTCTTTTAAATCAAAAGTTCTTGGCATTCAGAATTTTGCCTGTGGTATTCTCTGTTGCGTAAATTGGACATTTTTAAACTACAGAGAATGGTATTGGCAGACGTGTGAATGGCTAGAACTTTTGATAGGCAAGTGAAGAGGACCTAGTAATCAAGTTTTTTGAAAAATTAGGCCTCTATCTCTTTTATATCAAAAGTTCTTGGCATTCAGAATTTTGCCTGTGGTATTCTCTGTTGCGTAAATTGGACATTTTTAAACTACCAGAGGCGGATCTAGGGTATTCGGCGACCGGGGACAAAGTGTACGTTGGCGCCCCTAACAACTGACAAGCAAAAAATGTCCTCACATCGTTTTCGGCGCCCCTCAACTCTCTCTTCATATAGTGCTGACGAGCAAAAAAGGTCCTCGCAAGTGTTTCCTCTACTTTATTGTGCATTTCACTTACCCAAATATCCAATTTTGGCGTCCCCTCACCTCGGCGCCCGAGGACATGTGTACCCCCTGCCCTCCCCTAGATCCGCCTCTGTGTCGTTTCAATTGGCTCATTATTTTTCGTTTTAGGCATTTGACAGAGAATAGATTTCTGAAAGTCTTTGTATAGTGTCATTTCAAATGGCTCATTATTTTTCGTGGCATTTCGTAAGCTCTAGAAAAAATTGAGACAGAATATGATGACAATTCTAGTACGGTTTGACACAAGAAAGATGGGCACACAACAATATGTGGTTTTAATTCGTTTCATCGCTCTTCTGAATTTTTGCATATCTATAGCCTACTGTAGCACTAGTCCTTGCATTGTCCAATTTCAAACAGGCCATGTTGACCCACCCAATATTTGGCTTGTGGCACCCTCCATGCTTTCTAATGTTGTCAGTCCACAATATTGAAGTCTTTTTTCGTAGCTTAAATTATGGCACCCATTGACTATCTTCGTTGCTCGTCTTTGCACTTTTTCTAAAAGCTCTATATCTTTTTTCAAGAATGGATTCCATGCCTGAACACAGTATTCTAGATGAGGCCTTACTAATGACTTATAAAGTTGTATGATTCTTATCTTTGTCTCGATTCACTATTGTCCTTTTCATCATTCCCAACATTTGGTTACCCTTTTTGCTGCCTCCATGCATTGGTGAGATGGATTCATACTTCTATGGATGATTACCACCAAGTCTCTTTCTTTTTCTATTGTGGTTAGAACCTTCCTCCCTGAAGAACATTCATTACTATTATTAGATTTCCCAACATGCATTACAGAACATTTAACAATACTGAAAAGCATCTGCCAGTCCACAGACCACTGAAAAACTCAGACATTCTCTTTACGTTGATCTATTCAGTTGAAGTGTTCTGTTCGTTGAAAAAGCGTCTGGCGATCACTTCACCCGAGACGTTTGCCAAAGACATAAAAACGCACAAGATCTTATATTATTTGACTGTTGACTGTACAGCGCCTTTGTTTTGGCTGATGGCTATGTTACTGCGCCTCATAAATCGTCAATAATAATAATAATAATAATAATAATAATAATAATAATAATAATAATAATAAAACCGCCAATCAGTCTAAGCGACTTACTGGATGATCTGTGATAGTTCTAAATAAGATCTACTGTAATACAATGTAACAGAATATTTGTATAGCGCCTCTTTACTTAGTTTACTACAAGTACATCGCTGGCGCAATGGTCCTTTCAAAACTCGGTTGCGCCAGAAACCGTCATCCATTTCTGCCCCAAACACTCTCGATTCGCAGCACAGGAAAAAAACGATGCATGATCTTTATATTCTGATGTGTCTTCTAAATTTTCCGAGACTTTTCCAAAAGACAAATAAATGACCACTCAGACGACACATCGATCTTCGTGTTTACATTTGAAGCGAATTAATTTTTCTCCCAAAACTCAAGATTTGACCCCCCCATCCTCAACCACCAACCAGCCACCCCCAATCGTTTGGCAGGCGACGCATTGATCACTCACGGATCATTGCACTCCCCAGATTTAAAACCCTGCGGAGAGAGAGACAAAGAGAGACAGACAGACAGACAGACAGACAGACAGACAGACAGACAGACAGACATAGGCCCTGCAGTATACGTCTTCTGTCTGTCACCTTGCGGCGTTCTTGTTCCGAGTTCTTGTCGTCGCCGACGTCGACCGGTGATGATGAATCGTCATCCGGCGACGAGTGACGAAATTTATTTACAACTTTCCACGTCATTTTTCACTGCGTCTGTCAGGCGGAAGTGACGGACGATGACGTAAGCGGTGACGTCGAGAGAATTAATGTTCGCGTAAGAAGCTTAAGAAGAGTCGATTCTCATATTAAGGATATTGTCTAATCCATATTAAATGTCGCTTTAATGTGTTTAGCTGTAATGTTGCATTTTTATAGCACCTCTCAGAGGCGCTCATCATTATATATATATATATATATATATATATATATATATATATATATATATATACACACACACACGATCAGTCAAGCTAGTACATTAGTAGACCTATTTTATAATTCATCATCATCATCATCATCATCATCATCATCATCATCATCATCATCATCATCATCATCATCATCATCATCATCATTGCGTGCGTCAAGTAGACTTACTACCGGGTATCAGAAACAATAGGCCTAAACCTCTCTACATTTCTGTTATAGAGCCTCATAAATCATAATAATAATAAAATTATTATTATTATTATTATTATTATTATTATTATTATTATTATTATTATTATTATTATTATTATTATTATTATTATTATTATTATTATTATTATTATTATTATTATTATTATTATTATTATTGGAGGTGCTGGTGCCTTCTTAAGCCGTGTGTTAAAGATTCCTGTTCAAAGTTGATTTCAGTTCTCGCAAAGCTGTTGGTATTATTTTAATTAAGCTTGAATTTATGTGGCGCCATCGTTGTTGATTATATTCGCCTTCTATTCATTTGATTGCTACTACTAAGACGAGAGCTAGTTTAACGTGCATTCGGTAGGTGGCTAATTATTAACTATTCGTTAGGTGTTGAATTCGCATCGGGCACCTGCAGAGCTGCTCTTTTGATCGCTAGGGGGCAATAGGCTGCGTAGAATCTACGTAACTCTTTGATAGGGTAAGGAGGGGTAATGTTGTCCACAAATCTCTAGTCAGATACTGACAGAATATTATGCTTAGCAGTAACCTACAAATTCTTATTTGTTTTTCTAGACTTCCCCTATGTTACCACGGAGACCAAATTTTAATTCTCTTGTTCATTTGTTGAGACATGTTGATCACAAAGAATTAGGTATGCGCTTTTTCCTATTTTTCTAATTTTACCCAATTAGCGTCGATCTTAGAATATCAAATATCAAATATTAATTCTGCCATTAGCCTTGTGTGTGTGTATTTTCCTTCCGTCCCTCCCTCCCTCCTCCCTCCCTCTCCACCCTATCCCTTGTCCCCCTATCCGTCGACGACGGGCATATTCCTGGTCCAATCGTCAGTGTTGCCGCTTTCGATTCCGATGCCAATAATGCAATCGCCGCCAGCAATGAGTCGCTATTAGCCGTATGTTGAGGTCAGCGAGGTCACGGGTCGTGAACCCCGCATCGATTCGAATTCTCTATGCATCCATCGAAGGCGGTTTCAGAGCCTGACGTCGGTTGGAATGTCGCTCTAAACACGCTATGTCGTCTGCCACTTCGTTTGCTTGCCTGTCTGCCTGCCTGTCTGCCTGCCTGCCTGCCTGTTTGTCTGTTTGTGAATCTGTACTTTGCGTAGAAGCCATTGAAAACAAACAGTACTTTCTCTTTTAAAACCACTGGCAGGTCATCAATTAAGCAATGATTCTAATTTTAATTTTTTTCAAGTTACACAGATTTCCTATTTAAGTCTGTTATTTTCAGCCGTCAGTAGCATAGGCGTAGACTTCTATTGGACTTCTAGGCTCGAACCCTCTCCCCTCCCACATACACATTTTGTGAGGCTGCCATAGGAAGGGGGCAGTTTACCCTCACACTTTTTCGTCTATTCTAAGTGTACGCCATTTGACGTCAAGGGGTGGACCAATACGAGTTTCCTTTGGAACTGGCATATATATAGTCATACTATGTATAGTCATATAAACTGTATTTGAGCTTCACAGTATCAGTCTTGTAAGAAAGTTGAAAAATCTCTGTCCACTCTGTCTAACTATAAGTCTATAACCGTTTGCTTTTGTATAATACTGTACTTTGCTTTAACTGACATCACCCTCTCTAAGACTCCGTGGGTCACGTGACAACCCTCGTGATTCGCGTCAATTAATTATGCGCCGCCAGCAAGTAATCGTCTAATTGCAGGGCGTAACTGTTCATTGCCTTCCTAATGCAATACCCAGCGGGTCAAAAAAACTGATTCGATAATTACAGTATCGAGATCAGGATCGATTCACAGGCAGCATATGTCGGTACAAAGACAAAGACCTGGTATAATAAGAAAAGCACAATTTCAAGCCAAATGACTGGCCAAGATTAACGGAAAGATATCGCTAAGCAGAAGTCTCTCTCTCGTTGGCAGACTCCATTCATTCACAGTTGCATGACGAATTATTCAGAATACTTGGTGTTTCATAAAAACGACGACGCACGCCAAACAGATTGGGTGACGTTTTGCATTTCGATCGAAAAATACAGTTGACACTTTAAGATATCAATTAATTGTCGATTTAGCAGACTCATTTCCAATAATTGGTTTTAAGAAATCCATTCATAAATGTCTGCAAACATTGTCCGTCTGTCTGTCTGTCATTGTGTTTGTTTGTTTGTTTGCTTGTTTGTCTGTCTTCGTGTCTCATCATTTTCCAAAGCTACCTCTATTAACGCCCATCGACTAAAAGTACGCCGATTGAAGTCGTAAGAATAAAATCCTGCGCTGATCGTTAGCGAATATCAGTTTTAAAGTCCACCGACAGATGGATAAGCGCAGGAGAGATAACGTTGACTTAGTGCGGGGTCAAGAGAAACGCAGACTACGTACTGTAACTGCGTCGGCACTTACTGTACATGTACTGTACATGTACAAAATCCAACAAGAAGAAACACTTATACGAAAGCCACTGAATTCTCTCTCTCTCTCTCTCTCTCTCTCTCTCTCTCTCTCTCTCCCTCTCTCTTAACCTCCCGTCTTTTTTTACCCCTACTATCATCTCATATCTCTTTCTTTCTCCCTTTTTCTCTCTTTCTCTCTCTTTTTCTCTCTCACGCACGTCTATTCTTATTACCGTAACCTGACTCTCCCTAGGGGGTCTTAGGCAGACCCCGCCCTCCGAACACCGATTTCTTTACTGCAGCTAACCCCGCGCATAATGCTCAGAAAAACCACTAAAGGGTTAAAAGCTGGTCTGACCCCGTGACCTCTCGGGGTCACTTTGTGTCTGTTTCCCGCCAATACTCGAGTTCCACGTTCCCCGGTCGACTATCTGTCGGCAGGTGGTCGTTTTTTTACGAAACCCGCTGTAATTAAGGTATAGCGCGTCTCGTATCATCGGTACGCACGCGAATAACATAACTCTCTTTGTGAACGCATTTATGTACATGCAGCAGTCATAGGGGTACTTTATACGCTGTGTTTTGTAGAGGGCGCCATTATCAGATAGCGAAAGGAATCTGTGTTTATGGATTATTAGTTTGAATATCTGGTATTCGTCAAGTTCTTTCTCGTTCGACCGACCGACCTGTGTGCTGTGGAATAGACTTGGAAGCCACTTTTCCCCTTCCAGAACCGTCGTTAGTCGAGTAGTCAACCCTTCCACTCCCACTCCCCTCGACTCCCCACCAACCCCAGGTCGAATGTTTCTCTTGGCTTGGAAAAAACATTCGTCAGAAGCGGTTAGACTGGCGTCTGTCGCAACGAACCCCTTTCTCTTTGACAAAACCGACTGTCTGCCTACCTGCCCGCCTCTCTCTCTCTCTCTCTCTCTCTCTCTCTCTCTCTCTCTCTCTCTATCTCTGTGTGTGTGTTCGGCTGCTTTCCTCCTACTCTCCGTGGGTCTTCCTGCGTTTCGCTCCTGTTGCTTAATCCAGCTGATAAGTTTCGTGTTAGGACCTTCAACTGATAAAAGTCGAGATAAGAAGACCTCACTGGAGAAGCCACCGACCACGAATCTATGCATGTGGTCGACCAAACGCATCACTCTCTCTCCTCTCTCTCTCTCTCTCTCTCTCTCTCTCTCTCTCTCTCTCTCTCTCTCTCTCTCTCAAATCGACGAAAAGGACAACGATACAGAAAGACAGAAACTTAGACAGACAAACAGTGCAACAGCAGAGGCACCCAGGCTTTGCAAGTAGAGGACCATACCTACTATTTTCTGTACCTATGCATGCGGACCACGGCGTTCTAAAGTTCTCAAATGTTAGCCTATGCGGCATACTGAGCAGAATCGTTCACCTTACTTACTTCCTACTCCTGTAAGATGCCACAGAATTGGCAACAGGGTGTTGCTCGTCTCAGCCTCGTTTACGATACAACTCATCGCCCCTCGAGACCCTCTTCCGTTCTTCCTTTCTTCCGTTCTCTGGCAAAGCGATCGAAACCCTGGAAGTCCTGGCGACGGACAAGTTGAACGAAAGAACCCAAGACGCGCGATGAATTATGACCCCCCCCCGCGCTCCCCATTCCCCCTCCCCCGAGGGGGCTCGGGATGAAACTAGGTCTGGTCGAAATCAACCAATTCGTCGCTCAACAACCTCTGGTGACTGCCCCTACCCCCCGCCCCCCACCCCATCTCGCTCTTCCCTCTATTCTTCCATCGATTCGACAGCGTTACAGACTCGAACTCGGGATGGAATGACGCGGCGAGAAAACAGCGTGTCGAGTGCTACAGATGCGGCGTGCGGCGATGGGGAGGAGAGGAGGAGGAGGAGAAGGAGTAGAGGAAGAGGTGGCGGCGGATGGATAGACTGCGGGGGTTGAGAACGATTTTCGGGGTGGGTTTGGCATTCCCCCCCCCGCCCAAGTGGAAACGGGTTTACAACGTATACGTCTGATTTCCATCCGATCCAGGTTATTTGTCGACAGGTGAATAGGTCGACGACAGATTCGAACTGATCACTAAACGTCCTGACCCCCACCCACCCACACAACCGCCACGTACCCTTCCCCCTCTACCCCTCCGTCCCATTCAGTGACCCCTGACCCCGTCCTTGCCCCTCCATGCGCGTTTTTGTGGCGGAACAAAGAAATAATGGCAAAAGCAAAGCGATACAGAACTGTAAACAAATTACAAACCGGAAGCCGAAGGAAGGAGGGAAGGAAGGAAGGGGGAGGCGAGGAAAGATCCAGACGATGAAGAGGAAGAGGAAGAGGAGCAGTGAGAATGAAAGACGTGACAGTGAGAATGATGCGTGACAACTACCAGAGGAATTTTGATTACGCTGTTGTTGGAGCCGATGATAACGACGACGACGACGACGATGATGATGAAGTACACCCACATGTGTCGAATGCGCCAGAATTTAAAAATAATAAGTAAGTAAATAGACGTCGTTGGATAATTTAGACTCCGTTGCAATGTCGGTATGCACTTGATAGGCTTTCTTCTGATATTTTTGTAAAGCTCACAATCGAGCGCTATAAAAATCGTTTCGTTGAAGCACCATCTAGCGACATCACAGACAGAATATTAATACAGTATATTAATTGCATTTATTTCCAAGGACTCAAACGCGGCGCTACATAAATTCGAAGACTTTGGAGTGAGAAAGAACGTTTCGTGATGGAAATCCAGCGTTGCATTGTTTGCCATCGAAAGGAACGACAGACCCTGTCTCTACTCCGTTCAACATGTACAGCGACGACATCGAGAGCGGAGAAAATCGCATCGCTTCGCGTAAGTTGTGAACTCGCGACGGTATCTTTTCTCTCGGTGAATTGGATGTGTTATTGTTGTTGTTGTTGTTGTTTTTGTTGTTTTTGATGTTGTTGGTTTTCGTTATCTTCTTCGGTCACGTGGTCGTGTTTGCTGCCATGCGATGCGGTCATTTCGCTGCCGGAAATTCGGGGAAAGCGCCTCTAGCGGTCGACCGAGGCATAATCTCATTATTGGTGTCCGAAAGAGAGAGAGAGAGAGAGAGAGAGAGAGAGAGAGAGAGAGAGAGAGAGAGAGAGAGCGGATCGGGGGCTTGTAAATGAAGATGTTGAGACTTGGGGTCAAACAGAGGTCACAGACTCACTGCTACTGGCTAAATTCGAAGACATCGGTACCATGGCAACAAAGAAATCTCTGATTGAAGTCAGTTGACAGAAATCTCTCTTCACAAACTCTATGGTGACGTCATTCCAAGACTCGTCTCTCATTATTATCGCGCTGGCGCCGTGCCTAGAATAATTTTAAATTCGCATATTTTATGACAATAAAATATATTTAATATTCCTTGAAAAAAGGCCAACATTTAGTTTTTATATTATGTGCATGGAAATACGCTTAACGAAGCAGACAGTAATAGCTGGTCTACTGCCTTAGCCCCTTTACCGTGAACCCCGAATATATCCGTCCATTTTACATTGAGTTAGTGTTAAATACACGGTAAAGGGGTTAATATTGCCACGGTCACCATTTGCAACAACAACTTTAAGTTGCATATACGCTTAGCCTACGGAACAAATTGCAGGGTAACAATTTTAGACAGTTCTAATTCTCCCACTCAGTGGTGCGTGGAGCATGTGTATGAGATAAAAGGTAACTCAGGTAACGCGGGGGTGGGGTGGGGGTGGGGGCTTCCTAGGTTTAACGACTGACGTATTTCGTGCTTTTCCTGTTATTTATGACTGAGAAAGCCCTTTTCACCCGACGACTGACAAGAAGACCTTTGCAAAACGATGAACCGCTAACAACTTAGAACCCCTCGGGGCGTATAATGAGGCTAAATGGAAAAAGCCGTTAGGTCAACCCCTCCCCACAACCGAACCCCACCGCGGCCGGCGGCACCCCCGGGTCAGTCGCTCACTCGCTGACTATCGGTCTCTTGAGTCTTGACTTAGCGGCGTTCTTTGTTCAGAAGCGATCTTTGAAATGCGTCCACTTTAAACTGAAAGTTATTTTCAAATGCATGGCCAAGGCAGTTGTACTGTAATTTTGGGGTCTTCTTTTTCTCCCCGTTCTTCGCTTGCCCTACATTGGGCGACGTTACGATGCATCAACGGGGGGCTTTCACAGGTCAGAGGCCCCTTCCGTTACCTGAGTTGCCTCTTATTCCCGATCCCCTAACTCTGTAATGTTATTAATATGAATTAATGTTGTTGCTGCTGCTGTAAATAAATAGAAAGAAATTAATTTGTGTAGGTCTATTATTCCGAAGACACTTTGTCAGCAGAGGGAAAGTGGCCCCCTCTTATATGATGATGATGATGCGAATGCTGATGCAAATGTTGCTGATGATGATGACGACGATAATAAAACAACGACGATGTTTACGTTATTGTTTTGTTACAATCGACACCATCACGTGACCTTCGTCTCTTGTAACTGGGTCAGGTCGCAACAGATTTGACTTATGACCTATGAAGTCAAAGTCTTCCATCTACCGACGATCTGTCCACCCTCTGCTCCACCCTCGTAGGGAGGAACTAGTTCCGGTCTATCGTACAAGGACCCCCGCCACACACACACACACACACACAACCATCATCACCGCCCCCAATCGTTCTCCGACCACCCCTTCGATTAGCAACTGGAGTCGCAAAAACGCCGAAGTGACTGCGAGTGAATCCTCCTGGTATCGTCTTGTTTGTCCCCTTAGAAGGGCAGTGGATCGTGCCAAACGCTCTACCCACTCACCCCCTCAAGCGTCCCCTTCCCATCTCCCCCACCCCGACTCTCACCCCATCAAGGAACCACAATACGCGGCAGGCGATTAGCAATCTCTCGCCCACTTATATTCTTCATCATCTTGTCATCGTGAACGGGGTTGAAGTTGACGGGGGTCGGGGTTTGAGAAAAGGAGGGTGGGGTTAAGAAGAGAAGAGCGTGTGGAGTTTTGATGGCCATCTGCGAAA
This sequence comes from Metaphire vulgaris, assembly GCA_018105865.1. Taxonomy (NCBI): domain Eukaryota; kingdom Metazoa; phylum Annelida; class Clitellata; order Crassiclitellata; family Megascolecidae; genus Metaphire; species Metaphire vulgaris. The sequence continues at coordinate 11,433,614 of CM030869.1, read as the reverse complement.
GGTCAGAGACACGCCTGGGTGGGGTCTCTCTTGCACCGAAGTATTTGCGGTCACGTTGTTGGCAAGAACACGAAAGGAAGGAAGATGTGCGCTACATAAATCCATCTGCTGCTCAACGAAGACGACCATAAGTACCGTAAGTAAACATAAAAAACGAAAAACAAAAGAAGTACATTAGTAGATAAGGTCAAACACGGACAGACAGACAGACAGACAGACAGACAGACAGAATGGATGAATGAACGAATGTATAGCGGTAGAATGAATTATGAATATACTGAGAGCATTTGAGATAGTAACACCTACAGAGAGAGACAGAGACAGGCAGACAGATAGACAAAGACAGAGACAAAGACAGAGATAGAGAAAGTGAGGAGTAGGAGGATGCGGAGGAGGGGGTTGGGTGATGGAATTCGAGAGTAAAGCCAGCGGTTACGTTGACCTTGTGGTCAGCGGGTTCTTGACCTTTGCGGTTATTCTCCTGGACCCGTTGGTCGTCATCGGTTCGTTTCGAATGTCGCTAATCTAATGACTCGGATCTCGCGAGATCTCGCCGCAGTCGTCGAGGCAAAACGCACCGGGCACAGTAAGAAGCCAGCAACGTGAGCTCTAAGGCTTTCAAACCTTCGGTTGTAGAGAATTTTTGGCCACGGCACGTGATTTGTCACGCGTCACTTTCGCTCAGCACAGTTTTAAGCGTCACATACATTGGATGATAAAGGAGAAAGTTGGAGGCCCGACAACTAAAGCTTTCCTCTTTATTCTCAAAAAGTGGGGTGGGGAGGTGGGGATGGGGGGTCGAGCCTCGAAGTCTAATTAGATGTTTACGTCTATGAAAACTGGGCAATTATGAAACATCTCGGCCAGATACATTATCACACACAATGTAACAATTTGGATTCTTCTCGCCTATACATCACATTTTCTTTCGTCGGCCCAGTTGACAAAATGGGTTCCAACCCCGTCCCACTCCTCCTCCTTTTCCTAGAGACGAAATAGGAGATCGCGATTTTTACATAAAGCTTTTTCCTGCATTTTTCACATTTAGAGTTAAGTTAAAAATCCTTCCATTCCGTCTGAAAATGAGAGTCGCTAATGCATCAAAGACTAAGAACTTTACCGATTAATAATATACACCAACAATCTTGATGCTATGCTGCGAATTTATGTAGAGCAATTTTCCCGAAAATATGCATGCATGTAGATTTTTTCACCAAATGAATCCACCATCCCTTGGGCTTACAGTGCTTACTATAGACTCGTGGATTTTGTGGGGATTGTAAAGTAAAGTCGGCAGAATGAGTGACAATAAAATTGTCAATGACGTCGCTGGCTTCGAGACTCGTGCTCCAGGTAAGCCGGCCAAATCTCGACTATTTATATAGCGCCTGGTTGGAACTTAGCCGTACCAATGAGGGGCGTAGTCAGGAATTTGATTTGTGGGGTATAATGCGATGTGGGGGTGTAAATCTTAAGAAAACGTTGAAATCTTTAAAAACAGTAAAAACAGTAGGCTATAGATGTGCAAAAATTCAGAAGAGTGATGAAACGAATTAAAACCACATATTCTTGTGTCCCCATCTTTGCTGTGTCAAACCGTACTAGAATTGTCAATATATTCTCTCTCGATTTTTTTCCTAGAGCTTTCGAAATGCCACGAAAAAATGGGCCATTTGAAACGACACTATACAAAGTCTTTCAGAAATCTATTCTCTGTCAAATGTCTAAAAATCTTTAAAAACGCATTAAACACTTTAAGGTAGCCTGATTGGGGGAGGATATATATATACCGATATACCCCCCACCCACCCCCATCGCTACGCCTCTGGTACCAATGCAGTACCTGTTCAGTGTTTGTTGTAAGACGTGCTTAACTTTTACAACTGTTATATCCGAAATATTCAGTATAGTGGTCATTTCAAATTGATCGTACTGCACTCGATGCGATTTGCTTTCTGCGGGCCCCACTCACCGGCCCGAATAAGCGACTTTACGAGGGGACAGAGCGGGGGTGGGGCTGAAGGTGGGGAGGGGAATCGGGTGCCCGGGGTCGGTCGGAAAGGGCGAAGGAGCCGCTTGGATATTGACCAATCTGGCGTTCTGCGTCCATAATTCAGATTGCGTTTTTGTTGAACCAGGATGAGCTTACGCTCGCCGATTTGGCACCTCAGCGCAATCCCATATCCAGCGCGCCGTATGAAATATGGCCGTCAGATGGCAGGGGGAGCGGGGGGGGGGCGGGTGACGTGATTTGGGGACGTGGGGAGAGTGATCGAGAGCGAGGGAAGGAGGGAGGGAGAGATGGAGGGGGAGGAGCGAAACCCTGGATAATTGATTAAAAAGTCGGGAGATGTCTGTGAAATCTTATACTGCAGGATAAACAACAGGATGGATTTTATCGAAAGAACATACAGGACATCAGACAATTCCATGGCAGAAATTTCCCTTTATTTCCTCAATGGAGGTTATGAATTTCACGTCTTCGTATAAACGCTTACATTCCCTCCTTCTCCTCCTCCTCATCCCTACTCTATCCCTTCTTCTCTCCCCATCATCCCCTCAAATTTTGTAAAAGCGAGAATGATTTTGCGGCTGTGCTTAAGAAGGACGCTCTCTCGTTGCAATGGCAAAGCGCGCTTTGGTTGAAGTCTGATGCAAAAAATCAATTTAATTTTTACATTAAACTGCAGAAGATTATGATGATCTCATGCTGAATGCTGAATGCGTTTAATATCACAGAATGGGGAAGTGTCTCTTCATGTCCACCACTGCTTTCGGGATCTGATTGCAAAGTCAAAGTGTCAAACATATAGCAGTGCAATGTCAAGGTCACCCTAACAGCGTGCAAATACGAGTCTAACACTGCTCCATCGCGACCCTAACAATGAGTACAGTAGAAGTTCGTTATAGCGCACTTGGTTATAGCGTACCGCAATGTACGGTCCCGTGTGATGCGTTACCGTATTGGATGGTATTGGATAAAACGTACCTCGGATATAACGTACTCCATTTTACAGATCCGCTAAGTACGCGATAACGAAGTTCTACTGTACATCTTATGAATCGTGCTGTTATTGTCTTGACTGGTAGGTCTGTCTCGATATCACGTGACCGCCTGTGTCTTCCTTTAAAGCCAGGCGTCTCGGTATTAATCGAGTCTGTTGGAGAAGTACGAGATGGAATGCATTAACAACATACAGCGTCCTTTGTGAACACGGATGAACCTGGGTCAACTATTCCGCCTTGAGTTCATCGTCGTTTGAACAGCAATGTGTCCCGCTGCCAATGCAACAACGGTAACAACGGTGTACGCACAAGTGTACGGTAATCTTCGTTTCCCAGTTTCCCAGTTCTAGTTCTAACGCTGAGCAAACGAACACGCCTCTGCAGGGTTTCCGTTGTTCAAAGCGAACATTTGCGAGATTTTCGTGTCGGGTTTCGTACCACTTGGAGCGGGAGAGAGAGGGGTGGTTCAGGGAAGAGACCGCGGGTGGGGTGGGGTGGGGACTGGGGTGGCTGGCTTCCGATGCCGTTTAAAGGGGATTTGTCATTGTGGCGACGCGGTCGGCGTCCATTCATAGACATATTTCGACAAACACGACCACTGTTTGTTCGATAAATTTGACTTCGTGACCAATTTGCCGAAAAAAACCCTTTCTGCGTTCGGGGGGTGGGGGTGGGGTGGGGCGGGGGGGACCTGGGCGGCTGTTTGCTCGCGGCTTGTCGCCCCGTCCCATTGGTCGCCGCCCTCCTCCGGAGAACGAGCACGGGTCATATTTATCTGGGTCAGGCCGCGGCGCTATATTGCAGATTTAATTACGCGAAGTCGACGAAGCGATGTAGATATGCTGAACCAGAAAATGCCGCCATTCATCGCTTCGTAATTGCAACTGTGTCTCCGGCGGTTCTCGGAAGGCGGCGACCGACCGGACCGTCGTTTTCGGCGCGCACTTGTCGAACGCGCGCCCGCGCGCTTCTGCGCGACAACACAATGGGGCGCGAAAAGGCGCCGGGGCGCGATAATCCGGCAGCGGCGGCGGCGGCGGCGACAATGGGGCCGCGAGGGGTCGAAACGACGAAAGGTCACGAGACTCACGACCTCTGCGAGTCCGAAGAACCAGGGTAGATGAGATTTGGAGCTGGGGGGTGGGGCGTCGGGACGAGGGGGGAGACAACGTTGAACCCTCGGACGATTGCGTCGTTACACATCACACTCTCTACCTCTCTCTCCTCTCTGCATCTGCTGCTGAGGCAATATTCAAAAATGGATGACCACAGAGATCTAAAGGAGCTATATAACCTCTTCTCTCTCTCCCCTCTCTCTCTCGCTCTCTCTCTTTCTTTCTCTCTCTCTTTCTCTCTTTCTCTCTCTTTCTCCCTGTGTGTATGTGTGTATAGTACAACTCTAAACCTTTCATATACGCCCCAGTGGTGATCGAATGTAATGTGTAATGTAATAAGGGACTTATATAGCGCCTCTTATGTTTCAACTCAGAGCGCTCCCGGCTTTAGAGTCGCTCGATAAGAAAATGTTACGATTATTTAGCGCTCTAAATCTATGTGGTTGGAATAGTCTGATACCGCGACCTCTCACCAGTGGCGGCTCCAGGATTTGGCAAGTGGGGGGGGGGCGTTGGGGTGGCAACTTCTAATCATGGGGACCAATCATTTGTTGTTAGGTATGTAGTATTAAGTATAGGGTCCCAACAGGGGGGCCACTGGAGGGGCAGGCACTCAATAGGGGCACGCCCCCGAACCCTCCCCCCATGTGGAGCCGCCACCGCCTGTAGATCGAAATTGAGAATTATATTATTGATTATTCTTGCCAATATTAAAGCAGAAAAGATGAGGCAAAAGGAAAGTGTGGATTTTGTCGGATAATTTCTTCAAATCGATTCTATATCAAGGCTCGACAAACCCTCAACTTGTTTTTGATGTCTATAAGACCTGTTGCTTTATAGTGTTCCAAATGGGACGCCTTCCTGCCGTAATTCCACCAGTTATATTCGCCTGGTCTTTCATTTAGTTGATGTCCCTCGCTCTCGTACAGTCATCGGCGTTAGTGTGTAGTATGAAATGGCTGAGAGTGCTCTGTTTCGAACCCTGTAGATCGAAATTGATAACGATATTACTGATTATTCTTGCAAAAGTTAAAGCATTGAAGAAGGAACAAGAGGAAAATGATTGGTCTGAGATGTTTAAAAATGGTTTAAAATCTGAGATGGCGTCATAATCGCTTTATTTTGCCGACGTTTTCTCTGTCGACCACCTGCTGCTGATGCTCTGAACTTGAGACTGTGACCATCGCCGAATCTAAGGGTTAAGTAGTGCAGAAGGCTTGCAAAGGGTCGGACATTCAAGGAAACGGACAAAGAGACAGACAGACAGCCGCGTTTACAAACGCAGACAGCAAGTGTCACAGCCAGAAAAAACATCTTATATTTAAAACGGCGCTACAGGTACCCAAGTAGGACTACTTCGAAAGGTATTTAAGTACTCCGGGAAATAGAAAGCGTACTGCTGCTGTGCAGTCCAGTTGCTAAAAGTCTATTCAAACACAGCTGTGAGTAAAGCGTTAACAGTCCATTCATTGTTTTAACGTTTCCTTACAAGGTTGAGATATTCCAAGGATTAGATTGACAACGTTTTACTCAAAGTTTCTCTAATCGATGTCAATGCATTAATCGATTTTCGCTAAGGCATCTAGCCTTTGTAAGGGTTCGAATCCAGACAGGGCGGTTTGTCTCCCTGCCCCCTCCCCCCCCCCATCCCCACCAATAGGTTCGCTGTCTCGGGCACTTCCCTATACGGTTTAAAAGTGGACGCTGATTTCGCTAAATGAAACTGCGACATTAATATTATTACTAGCAAAACTTCCAAGAAATGTTCTTAAGTTTTTATGAAGCAAAGCTAGAAAATAGCTGCGAAGGAGAAATTTGGACTGACAACTCAACCACCTTCTTCCTCCCCTCCACTTAGTCCACTACTCTTCGTATATTTTCGAAAACTCTTGATGCATATCAAGATTATCAATTGACTTTCTGCTTCAACCAAACACTCGTCGCTATAGAAGCCCAATTTTGGTTTCATGTTCATTTCTTTTTCTTTTAACTTCTGGACATCCATTCAGTTAAGTATGGGTGTTCGCCTTGTCTGTCTTCCTTGCTGTCGGTCTGTCTGTCTATCTTTTTGTCTGTATAAATGTTTCTGGTTTTCATCCGCATTTCAGCTTCAACGAAGGTCGGATTTATTTTAAGGCCTTGCTGACAGACCCTTAAATGTAACTTTTTACTGTTGGCCGATTATAAACTAATACACCCACCCATCCACCCATCCACCCACCCACCCACCCACACACCCACACATACACACAGGAGTTGTGTATGTGTTATATATATATATATATATATATATATATATATATATATATGCATATGCAATTATGCCTACACAGACATACACAGATACATACACTATATCCCTCAGCCAGCCATGCAGGGCCAAAGGTCGCCAACGCGGCCGCATACTCCGCTGTACTCAGAGGCGAAATATCATACTGAAATAGTATTCTTAGTACTGATGGGACTTGTTTTTCAAAGCCATTCTTGTATAAGCCCTATTTACTCAAGTTTAGTTGGATCTGTCTGCTGTGAATGTGTGCCTGCGTGATGCTGCTGCTGCTGCTGCTGATGATGATGATGATGAGTGGTGCTTAGAAGCACATAACGGAACAAGGCAACATAATCGCATTCATAAATCTGCAGTCTACGCAGAATACCGCTATGGTTGTAAAATTTCGAATAGGCTTTTGACGGTCGGGGATTGATTTGACGGCGGGCAGGCGGTGTGGCCCACATCGCTGACAGCCACGGTCTTTGAGCTGCGACGACGACGATGGGGAGAAAAATTCCACATTCACCCTCCCTCCCCCAAAAGACAGTCCTGAAGCTAGAGAGAGAGAGACAGACAGACGGACGGACAGAGACAGAGTCAGAGAGAGAGAGAGAGAGAGAGAGAGAGAGAGAGAGAGAGAGGCAGAGAGAGAGAGAGAGAGAGAGAGAGAGAGAGAGAGAGAGGCAGAGAGGCAGAGAGGCAGAGAGGCAGAGAGGCAGAGAGAAAGACATAGAGACAGAGAAACCGAGAGACAATGAGATATAGGCAGAGAGGCGGCGAAACTCGGGTTTTTATCAAGCCCTGACAGCAAGCAGGCGGTGCTGATCGAACGGCCCGGTCCCGGCTGCTTCGCCGACCGCCCGACCGACCGCCCGACCGACCGACCGAGCCACCAAGTCGCAAACGGGACAGCCAGGCGTTCTCCACCCCGTCCTTAGGCATCGAGAAGACAGAGGAAACAGGAGCCGAGAGAGAGAGAGAGAGAGAGAGAGAGAGAGAGAGAGAGAGAGAGAGAGAGAGAAAGAGAGAGAGAGAGAGAGACGCCGGTAAAAAGTCTGTGCGCTGCAAACGCTTGATCAAATGCGGAGGATTATTTCTCTTTCACTTGAAATAAGCGTCAACGATGTTTTTGTTGTTGCTTTGGCTTTAAGCCTTTAAGCCTCGGGGTGAGTGTCATTTAGTTGGGATAAAGAAAAAAGCTTAGTTGTTAATGCAACGCGTTGTTGCTTTTATTTAAGATCTAGATTCTGAGAGATCCAATTACACTTCTCTCCATCTTGTCTACGTAAGTTTACGGCGGAATATTAAAGTTGAGTGATAACAGGTAAGTGTAATATTTGAACAGTAATTTCTGTTCTCCGCCTACAAATCGAGTCAATTTGACTTCATTGTAATCAATAACTTATAATGATGAGTAGCAACAAAATGGAAACAGTAGGCATGCAAATAGGTAGGTATGAGTAAGTAAATAAGTAAGTAAATATGACGTAAGCTCAGTTGATGTCCTTCGAAGACTGTCTAAACATACTTCCTTGAGTCTTAAATATTTTTGACTGGTAAGGATATACATTATATATACTATAGAGCTTGCTTGTTATTATTGTTATTATCGAGGCGATTTTTATATAGCGCCTTGGTGTGGTGAAGGCCAAAGGCAAGGGTAAATTAGCAAACCCACTGACGTAGTATAGATGAAAGTTTGGTCCTGGATTAACACACAGGCCTTCGATATAGCATATCGACGCGGCATAAGGATTTCAAGAACAATACAGATGCAAATTTACCTCAGAATTACACAGTTTTGCTGGCACCAGAAATAAAACTGCTGTTATTTCAGATAACTATCGTAATTATATATATATATATATATATATATATATATATATATAACAAGACCGGGGAAATTGGAAAAAGACCGTTTAACATGCTACTGGTCTCGAGTCTCGACGGTTCCTGGGGGGACTTTGAGCTGATGATGATGATGATGATGATGATGATTATTATTATAAAAATTGAAGAGAATCAAGAAATTGTCATAATTTTGGACCTATTTAACCACAAATATTAAAACTTAAATTCGAGTAATTAATTAAATAAAGGTTACTTTAGAAGTGAGTAACGCAAAGCAAATAGATTTACGTTTAAGCAGAGCAGGGGGCATGCTAGATTCAATCAGTCAGTCAGTAAGTAAGACAGTCAGTCAGTCAGTGGCTGGATCATTTGTAGTAAGGCAGTCAGCGTGGTAGATTAGTGTTCGGCATGCCTGGCTATAAGGTGCTCTGGCGTAGGAGAGTTTGAAGAAGACTTTCCTTTGTGTTTTGACTTGGCAAACGCAAGGTCTTCGCCTGGCGTCTGGTCGGCTGCATGTGATCGATCGCCTGCCAAACAACAACACATGACACACGTCGTTACTTCTCCGGCTAAAAACGGAAATTGCATTTTACCACAAAATCTCCCTCGTTCTCTCTCTCTCTCTCTCTCTCTCTCTCTCTCTCTCTCTCTCTCTCTCTCTCCTGTATCACCTGGATTCTCAATTCGTTTCGTTTGTATAGATCTTCGGTAAAGGTAAGTCTACAGTTTTTTTTAGTCTGTTAAACGTCGATATAGGCATATGACCTTTATTGAATGCGAATATCGTAATGACTGTATTCGTTCAAATGAGTGGGTGCTAGAGCAGGCAGGTACGACAAGAAGTCTGCTGAACAACATTAAACAGGGCAAAGTATGTTATTTTGGACACGTCATGAGAAAACAAGGCTCTTGTCTAGAACAAGAACTAATTCAAGGAACATTATCCGGAGGACGATCACGCGGCCAAGACAAGACCAAGAACAGCCTGGCTAGATAACATAACAACGTGGACTGGACTCTCTTTTCAGAACATGATTCGGAAAACAGAAGAACGACAGACATGGAGAGATGTGAATCATGTGATACATAGTGTAGCCCAACCTGGCATCGAGGATGGCTAAATAACAGAACAGAACAGTATTCGTTCATTGACCCATCCAACCATCATTCCCGGAGCACTCCAGCTAAGTTTCGCTGCTTAGAACAGAGGAGGCAAAACCTCTTATAATTATTTTAAAATGATTCGTCTGTTTTGCAGAGTCTCCCTCTAGCGAATGAAAGCGGATCTACTACGTCACCGCCGCCTCTGCACCAACCCTCCTCCAGACTAACCTCGAGTCTTCAGTCCTGGTCCGTTGACCTCCCCCACCCTCGACCCCTCGATAAGACCCGATGCGCGCCCTGCAACCTCCAACCCCACCCCCCTCTCCGCCGCCCGTATCTAGTTTCCGCTCCGCTCCGCCCCCTCCCCCCACCCGCCTGTTATCCATTGGATAACCTCTGACACCGGGGAGTCGTTGAGGTTGACGACGGACACAGTGATTTGCATAAACTATGACGACGGCGACCAATGGGACGGCGCGCCGTTGCCCCTTCGGTCACGCCCTCTTCACCTCGGGGCGCCCGGCGATTGATGGCCCCGCTGCCCTCCTGGCCCGCCGTCGAGCGCCGCGGTAACGACCGGGCGGGGTCACGGATCAGCCGGGCGGCGTAGGGAGGAGTGGCGGAGGCAGAGGGCAGGCGGGGGGAAGGGACCGGGAGGAAGCAGCAGCGGCGGCGGCGTCTGCGGTCGGCCTCCTCCTCAGCCGCAGCCCAGCGCAGCCGCCGGGAGGTTGGATGCCTGCTTCGACGAAGGCAGGGAAGAAGGAGGCCGCCGTCGTCGTCGTCTTCGAAGCTCCGTTTCTCTGCATCGAGCGTCGTCGTTCGCCGCGGTTTGCGGTTACTCCTCACGGGTGGAAAAACAACTAGAGACTCGTTTCCTCCGATTCTGCGGAGGAGAAGAGGAGGAAGAGGAGGAGGAAGAGGAAGAGGAGGAGGAAATAGGAACACGGACAACGGAGAGAGAGAGAGAGAACTATTTGACCTATGGTTGCTAATGAATCCACAGAAGAACTATAGACACTAGACAGTGATATTCTACTCGAATTAGGAGAAGGAGGACTATTCTTCGTCGACTCTCTGTACTCCTCCGTCCTTCCGTCCGTCGATCGAAGGAATTCCCAATCCTCCGTGCGATCGTTTGATACTGAATCCGCGATATCCTCTTTCTCGGCATTCGAACGGCGGAGGATTCTCCCTTAGAAGTCCACAGCCGAGATCCTCCGGAAAGGTCATCGATAATAATTATTATACGCGACCGGCGAACAACAACAACAACATGGCGATGCCGGTCATGGGGTCACAGTGTGGCTCCGGGGTCACGGGGTCATGGAACCTCGGAGGAGGAGGAGGAGGAGGGGGTGGAGACCTCAAAGACTCTTCCGGTTCCGTTGTACCGTTCCGCCAGTTGACCGTCGGCGGTCACGCGGTAGTGGACGGCGGCGGCGGCGGCGGCGGTGGTACAGTCGGTAGCAACAACAACAACCACGGTACGTCCGGTACCGGCGGTGGTACGGTGATCGGCGGGGTGGGGGCCCCCGACGGGAAGCAGGGCAACGTCGAATGCGTCGTCTGCGGAGACAAGAGCTCCGGTAAGCATTACGGCCAGTTCACCTGCGAAGGTTGCAAGAGTTTCTTCAAACGAAGCGTCCGTAGGAACCTGACATACACCTGTCGTGGCAGTCGGAACTGTCCCATCGACCAGCATCACCGCAACCAGTGTCAGTACTGTCGGTTCAAGAAGTGTCTGAAAGTGGGAATGCGGCGAGAAGGTATGTACGTATGTGAGTACCGTGCTCTCTATTCGTACTTTTATACTCATACATGTATACAGTATTATAGACTCCATGCGCGCTTTGCGTACTTTTTCGCCACATTGTTCAGTTCTATAGATTTTCCATTGGCTGTTGTGGGAAACGCTGTCAATCGAGTTGAAATATATCATTGGCGCAGTCATGGATGGGGGCGGGGCGGGGGCGGGGGCGGGGGCGGGGGCTGGGACCAGTCGTGAGATTTGCGCAAATACGTTGAGAATTTTTGTGAGAGGGAGGGTGTATAGGTAGCATAATGGAAGAGCAGCGGAGAATGTGCGAGGAGACTCCAGTGACACCCTGAGTAGCCATTTTGCCAGTCGGAGACTTTATTTACCAGAAAATGTCAATGTGCCCCCCCCCTGTATTCCGAAACCCTAGCTACGCCACTGCGATGCATATAAAGTTTCAGTATTCGCAGAATTAAGGCAACATATTCTTTGCATCTGGAATTAATACGTTTAGGGATAATATTGACTTTTCGATATATGATTAATGTGCTGTATTTTTAAGCTTTTAAAACAGTAATTGAAATATTGAAATTGCGTTTGATTTGCATCACCGTATCAGTGACTGAACGCGAGTACGTGGAATATCAAGACTTCTTGTATTTAGGCTAATTTCCCTGAATTCAACTCAATTGTACTCTTTTAAATTCGCGTATTTTAAAGTTAAGACGTATATTTCCATATAAAATTCCTGTATTTATTTCTATCGGAATGCAGAAAATATCTCCATCATATAAACTTATATCTAATTAACGTCATTAATACATTTGGAATTCTAATTTATTAATAGCTGGACCAAATAAATCGCGTAGTCTTGGATAATTATTGATTTGATTTAATCATTGAATACTCATAAATTTTCTGGCATTTGTATTCTATCTGTTTTTGAACTAATTGACATATATTTTCAACGATATCATCATCGTTGCGTCATCATGACTACCACCTGTTAATTACTAAATAATAAGTGACACCTGTCTGAGCGTCCTTTACCTTGATCTTCGCTAACCTCGGCGCTATATGTTTTCTTGCTACTACTACTACTACTACTACTACTACTACTACTACTACTACTACTACTACTACTACTGCTACTACTACTGCTGCTGCTGCACTGCTGCTACTGCTGCTGCTGCTACTGCTACTGCTGCTACTGCTACTGCTGCACCACTACTGCTGCTGCTACTACTGCTGCTGCTGCCACTGCTGCTGCCACTACTGCTGCTGCTGCTGCTGCTGGCCTGCTGCTACTAACCCACTGCCACTACTACTACTGCTGCTACTACTGCTACTACTACTACTACTACTATTACTATTACTATTACTATTACTATTACTACTACTACTACTACTACTACTACTACTACTACTACTACTAATATAATAATAATAATAATAACTACTACTACTACTACTACTATTAATATAATAATAATAATAATAATAATAATAATAATAATAACTATAGGGTAGTGATTCCATTTTGGTGTGATTTTTTTTCCTGCAGCGGTCCAGAGGGGGCGCATCCCTCCGAACCAGCACCCGGGTTTTCCCGGACAGATGTCCTTCTCCAACGGAATGCCTTTGAACGGTCATCACAGCTACCTGTCCGGGTTCGTTTCGATGCTGTTGCGGGCCGAGCCGTACCCGGGCACCCGCTACGGACACTGCATGCAGCCGAACAACATCATGGGCATCGAGAACATCTGCGAGCTGGCCGCCCGCCTCCTCTTCAGCGCCGTCGAATGGGCGAGGAACATCCCGTTCTTCCCCGATCTCCAGGTCACCGACCAGGTGGCGCTGCTGCGGCTCGGGTGGAGCGAGCTGTTCGTCCTGAACGCCGCCCAGTGCTCGATGCCGCTGCACGTCGCTCCCCTGTTGGCCGCCGCCGGACTGCACGCCAGCCCGATGGCCGCCGACCGGGTGGTGGCCTTCATGGACCACATCCGGATCTTCCAGGAACAGGTGGAGAAGCTGAAAGCGCTGCACGTCGATTCGGCCGAATACAGTTGCCTCAAAGCCATCGTCATCTTCAGCTCAGGTCGGTCATCATCATCATCATTGCCATCATCATCATCGCCATCATCATCATCATCGCCATCATCATCATCATCATCATCGCCATCATCATCATCGCCATCATCATCGTCGTCATCATCATCATCATCATAGTCATCGTCATCGTCATGGTCGTCATAGTCACAGTCATACATACTCGTAGTCGTCATCATCATAGTCGTTGTTGCACCATCATTACGACAGACTATGATGATGAATCTTGGATGTCAACTACTCACCACTGTGGTCTATCATCATCGGTGAAATAGACCTGGATATAGTTGATGATGACGACGAAGATGATGATGATGATGATGATGATGATTTTGACGATGGTGAATAGAAAAAGATGCAAATGGTGAAATTGATCTTTCCGTTTTATTGTTTATCCGTGCCACTATTTCATTTCTGTCGTTCCTTTGTCGGTGTCTCTGATTCTTCTCAATTATCACTCAATTCTTATTCACTGATCTCCTCTATACTCGCGTACAGAGACCAGTGTGCAGCATCGCTTCTAGACCTCTCGCCCCCCCCCCTCCCGCCCCACCTCACCCCGGAGCTCGAAGGTCGTATAGGTCAGCAGCCCGTTCCTAGTATGAACGCATTTTTTGCGGTGCGGGGTCAAAAGGTCGGCGGCGGTCAATTTAGCAGCAAAGGGGTGGCGCAGCAAATTCGATCCGTCGGAACTTTTTTCACGGTTTCGCCGCCAAAGCAACGCCGATCCGGACCTTGGCCCCTCGGACGATTTTTCACGGATTCGAACGCGACTGCAATCATTTCACGCATAAACACTAACGCATAGACACTTGCACATAACATTCGCCTATATTATGCTGTCGAATGTTGCATGATCTCTATGCATACATCATTCATGATTATTATATATATATATATATATATATATATATATATATATATATATAAAGTCTCATGAATGATGTGTATATATTGTATATAGATCCGATTATATATATAGGCCTATATATAGGCTTATATATATATATATATATATATATATATATATATATATATATATATATATATAAAGACTTTAGAGTCGCAGTTGTTAATTCGCCATTTGCATGAACAATGAATAATGGAAAACTGTCTTGCCCTTCAATCAATATTCAAACAGTTTGATATTTAATAATATCTAGTTATTATTATTATTATTATTATTATTATTATTATTATTATTATTATTATTATTATTATTATTATTATCTAGCTATTATTAGATTTATTTTATTGTATCTTTAAATTGTAACATTACGCGTCCACAGCTATCAAATGTCTACAAAATAGCTATGTGATGTAAAGCAGCTAAGCTATATATAGGCCTATATAATATTTAAAGTATCAAATAGAAACATATATATCCTTTAAAGGAAGGCTTATATTCCAACGCTGAGCAGCTGATTGCTTAGGCCTATCCTAGATTTCTTGTTTCTGACAGAGTCGCTTAACTATAGGTTTAGCGCTTTCAGTGGCTTGTGTATGCATATTTGTGTGGAAGGAAAATGTATTCGAAATTATACAAAATGGAAATAATTGCAATGAGTTAGCGACGATTTATTAATTATTCAAGACCATGCAGTCTATCTATTTTAAGCATTTGTGCTGGAATGGATATATATATGGATATATATATATATATATATTATACAGGGTGGCGCAAAGAAACCGGACTAGTCACCTTAGGTTTGGCATTTATTATAGTCCGGTTTTTATGTGCCACCCTGTATATGTATCTCTCTTCCTTTTTTGTGCTTAAATCAATCGGCTGTTGGTAGATTAGATTGTATGCAGAAAGCGGTGATATCACTGAATTTATTTTTCACTCAAGTATATAGTTTAAGATTCGTTGGCCATGCATGTACATAACACATTCAGAATTATCAGGGCTACATGTTCAGTGGATCGATGGATATCAAAATTATTGTGATTAATTAGTATTTAATAATTCAGAGGATCGCAGCTTTGCAGATTTACTATTCTGGAATTCAAAATTGTTGGCTGAATTTCTCTGAAATAGTGGACTTTAATTTTAATGCGATTTATGCATAAAAATAAGAATTCTGTAAAATTCTCCATTTACGTATCTCTCGTTATATTCTCTCCGGCTTTATTTCTTTGCATCCTTTTGTTTCCAGGCAAAATCTACCATCGCTTATAAATAGGTCAGTGGCTTAGCCAAGGGAGGGCTGGGGGTTAAAACTCCCCCTTGGCTGCCCGACCCAAACATTTTTCATCTTGTTATACACATTTTTAAAATTTTCGGACGCGTTTTGGGGGGTTAAACCCCCTTGGCTGTTCCGCACAAAAAATTTAACGGCAAACGCAATTGATGGTGAGATGCCAACCTTTTTTGCTTGTCAAGATTTTTGAAGTTGGAAATCATAACCCCCCTTCTGGAAATCCTGGCTATGCCACTGAAATAGGTTCTGAATTATTTTAATGGGTGAAAGTTGAAATTATGTTGTTCTCGTAGTACTACTGGGTGTATTGCTAGACACATTATATACATGTACATCCATATAGATACTTTCAGATATTATTTTCTAGTTGATTATAATCATTCTGTTTTTATTTAACTGGCCGAATTTGATTGTAGGATGTGTGTTGATATTTACAAATTCATCTTTGACTTTCTCCAATGTCTTTAAAACTTTATTCAGTATGCTATAATTTTTGAAGCTATAACTCTACATCGACGATGATGATGATGATGACGATGATGAGACGATGATGATGATGATGATGATGATGATAATAATAATAATAATAATAATAATAATAATAATAATAATAATGATGATGATGATGATGATGATGATGATGATGATGATGATGATGATGATGATGATGATGACGCATTATTTGTACAGTAGGACTTCATTATAACGGACTCGGTTATAACGTATACTCGGTTATAAAGAATTACATTGTAATGGAGTTCCACTGTATATATGTACCTTTGTATATCCGTGTGTGTGTATGTGTGTGTGTTTTGTATAGACGCCTGTGGTCTGAGCGACGTGGTGCATATCGAGAGCATCCAGGAGAAGTCTCAGTGCGCCCTCGAGGAGTACGACCGAACGCAGTATCCCAACCAACCGACCCGCTTCGGGAAGCTCCTGCTCCGACTGCCCTCCCTCCGCACCGTCTCCGCACACGTCATCGAACAGCTGTTCTTCGTCCGTCTCGTCGGCAAGACCCCCATCGAGACCCTCATAAGAGACATGCTGCTCAGCGGGGGCTCGTTCAGCTGGCCCTACATGCCCATCCAGTGACCACCCCCCACACCGTCACTCGGCGCCGCTCCCCAAAAAGATTTCTCTTCTGTAAAGACCGATGACCGATTGGCGGATGACTGACCAATGTTGGACCGTCAATGCTAATGATGATGATGATGACGATGATGATGATGATGATGGCGGCGGCGTCACGTGACGAGGACATTTCCCGCCGGTGCGCGTTATCGTGCAACCTGTATGTTTGAGAGAGAGAGAGAGAGAGAGAGAGAGAGAGAGAGAGAGAGAACTAGAAAGCCTGGACCATTAGTTTGAGTGTGGATTCTGACCAAAAGACATCGACCAACTCTGTTGTCCAGTTCTTATGACCAACAACAACAACAACAACAACGAACAAGATGTGGAGAAGGAGGAGGAGGAGACCGCATTTTGAACCGTTTTTGTAGCGCATTTAATAGAGCCTCTTCTTTTCTGTAGTTTTTTTGCAGAGACCCGCGTGTCACGTGGGACTTGGCGAAATCGAACAAGGTTCGAAACGGTCGTTTGACTAACGCAGTATTTCGTATGAAACGGTTTTAAAAGAATCAACTCTGATATCTCTGCTATTCACACAGAACTGTCTACGACCTACACAGAGACCCTGTAGACTCGTTTTACAACGGCGAACGCCAAGACACTTACTTATACAGACCTGTAGGATATATTGTGTGCTGCTGCTGCTGCAAAGATGTATTTATAGAGATATATTTATGCGCTTTACATACAAATGCAGTCATTATTATAATAGCACGTAGTCTTTTAAAAAGTGATTTTCTTATTGTTCTATGGTCCAAAAAAGACAGTGTGTACTGGACTACTACCACCCAAGAATCTTCTATCTACCCCCCCTCCCCCGCCACCACCACTCTAACCCTCCTACTCCCCACCCACTGGGGTTGGCTTTCGACCAGTCAATTAACCCCTTAACCGTGTATTTAACTGTAACTCATTGTAAAATGGACGGATATATCCGGAATCCCCAGTTAAGGGGTTAAGGGTGTTGAACAGTTGAACTCCCCCAACCTCTGGAAATAAAATCAGTACATTGGGTCTTCGATAAATAACAAAAAGTTAGACTTGTCAAATCTGTTCTGAGAGAACCCATTTGATGTTAAATAAAGATTATTTAGAGAACGCTTTTGTTTCCTCTGTATACAATTATATTGTTGAATGGATTGACTTTTTGAATAGTTTGCGATTACCTACAGCAGGCCGCGGTTACGATAAGTTGAGTGATTCTCGAAGGGTTAAGCGGTGTTGACACGGTTTCTAGATAGAGGGTTGTTCCGTTATCGTTTGCGAAGTGCTTGTGCTCGATATGACCGTTTAGGATACTTGTGCCATATCATAGAAAACAATGATTTATGCCTTCGTTTTCATGCCAAACTACATTTTCTATAAGTGGAGACAATACAAGAGATGCAGTTTTTCAAAATTCTGCAGAATCTATAACAGATTTAGTATACTCTGTATCCGCAGTCCAACCAATAGATACGTTTTACATTAATCTGGTTTTGACCCTTGGATTTTTTGAATGTAAAAATGAATAATAGTTATACTAAGTGTAGGTGTTTATATGCGCCGTGTGCGCGTTGTTATGTCTGCTATGCAGTTTAAATATAAATTCCAAGTAAATCATTCATCTCTTATGCATGGCGTCTATAGGCCAAGCGCCTCTTTTTAAAATAATATTTTCAATTGAATGCCTGTGTAGGCTACTCTATACTGATCATCAAAACTAAAATGCAATAATAGTTATTATTATTATTAGGCTTATTATTATTATTATTATTATTATTATTATTATTATTATTATTATTATTATTATTATTATTATTATTATTATTATTATTATTATTATTTCATAACAGAGATAGAGATAAGCATGGTTCCGTTGCTTGTCTTTATTTTACTATTAAATCTTTTCAAAATGCAACAACAGAGGAAGAACAGTTTCCATGGCAGGAGTTTTAGAACAGATTTTCACATCCTATATTATGCAATTACATATAAGACTATACGTCTAAAGGTCTATATCTAATAATGACACCATAATATTAATTTATCAAAAGATAGCGCATAACCTATTGATATAGGAAAAGTGTGCATGTACACACATAATATATATATATCTTATATATATATATATCTTATATATATATGAAGGTATTTGGATACTATTATTACGAAAGCACTTTGCTTTAGCTATATATATATATATATATATATATATATATATATGTATATATATATATATATATATATATGTATGTATGTATATATATATATATATCTAAAGGCACCCATCAACAATAGGCCAACATTTATGCATTTATCAATGCTTGCTGTTGCGCTAATATCTGAAAAGCAATAAACCCGAGTTTATTTCGTATCTGTTGACCTGATATCGTCTCATGGGGTGGTCCATATTTTGCGCTTTTGTTATTATAAAGGAGGTTCGTTGGATAGCCTATAGTAGCCTTTGATACATGCACGGCGGAGTATACAGTGCATAGTATACATGGATCCGATATCGTGTCTGTAACTCTGTACACCCGGTGCGGTTGGAAGCTTATAACCTTCGGCTTTTCGATCGGCACCCGTCTCAGCACGAAACCGATTTGGACTTTTCGCATCTAACAGGAAGAGTTTTAATTGATCAGACGAATAAATACACCTGGAAACGAAGAAGACAAGAGAAAGAACGATTTAAAGAGCAGAATGGCGCAAGAATTTTCAAAAATTAGGAGATACTCAAAACCAACAATTGTCACTCCCCCCCCCAACCTGATGGAATTTCCCTCATACCCTTAGGACTAGAGTTGTCGTTGGGTTGGGTTAGGTCCAGATTTTGGAAAAAATTAGAGTTTGGTTTGGTTTCGTGAGTCTATATAGGCCTACCCATATAGGCGGATTTTATTAAAGGCTAGGGTAGGCTTAAGCCTACCCAACTAATCCTACCAAAACAAAAAAAGTTTTTTCCATTAACACCAGGTCTGTCGCGTGCTGGATGGCACCCCCAGACCCCTATGCTAGCCTACCCAAATATATTAAACTCTAAATCCGCCTATGGGCCTACCTATATCAACCACGTTAAATATAGATTTCCTGTTTAGGCCTTCTGCTTTGTCAATATTACGTCACGCGATATTGGTGCCATGTAAGTTGGCCTAGATTCCATCCCTGGCAACACATTCAGTCGACTGTACATACTGGACCACAGGTTGATCAAATCACGTGGACAGATAAACAAAGTCAACTGCTGTATTTTATTTGTCTCAGCCATTTCTTAAATCGGCCACAACTGTAGTTGGCAATAGGCAAGAGATAGGCCTAGATAGAAGGATGTTATATCACGTTATTCGACGATATAATTTAGTACACGTTATATAATAGTCTATATGTACTGGAATATGACAATGGCAAGTGATGTCGAATGTCATCCGAAAGGTTAGACTTTTAAATACTATTGTGGCAGCACTGTAATCTTCATGTCAGCCTGCTCGACACAGTCATGAGAGCGTTACTTTCCATCTCTTGGAAAGACTTACGGATGCTGTAGATCGCTGCTGTCGTCATCTAAAGCAGCGGTTCTCAAACTGTGGTCCGCGGACCGGAGGGGGTCCGCGAAGGATATGGCGGGGGTCCGCGAGAGCCTCCCAAAATATTTAGGGTTAGGGTTAGGCCTAACTCTAACTCAAATGACCTTTTTTCGCTTGTCAATATACATTTCAGACAGATGCTAACCTTTTTTGCTTGTCACTTGTTAAATAATGTGGTCCGCGTGTTAAGCTGGGAACAAAATAGTGGTCCGCGATCCAAAAAGTTTGGGAACCTCTGATCTAAAGTGGAAAGCATTGAAATAGTCCGGTACATGGGGATTAGGCCTACATACAGGATGGTTGCAGTAACGACTCTAAGCAAACTCTGTATGTGCTTGAATTTATGTGTGTTTTTAAACGTGCGACTGTACGTTCACCTTCTCGTCAGGTTGGGTTGGAACAGCATATAGGAATTTTATATGGGTTGGGTTCGGTTGGGAAGTTTGTGTGTTGGGTTTGGTTTGGGCTCAAAAAACCGACCCATGGACAGCTCTGCTTAGGACCTTTATGTCAAATTGGCTACACCCACAGGTATATCCTACAGGTATAGGTATATAAAGTTACGACGTTCCTATTGATGTCTCGTATTATATACAATATTGCTCCGGTGTAGGGGCGTACCCAGGGTATTTGACGCCCATGGCAGAGACTCAGAGAGGCCAGAAAATTAAATTGGCAGGTTGACAAATCATGACCTTTTATCGGCACAAGATTAATACTACAGATGCACTTTTCTTGCTTTTACTGATGCGAACTGGTCTATGATGTGCCCCTCAAAGTCAGTTTTCTCAGTCTATTCTCTTTCTACGCTGAATAGAGGGCAAGATCACACGTTTTTGGTGCCCCTTCAAGTGACGCCCAGAGCATCTGTCCTACATTCTCTATACCCTAAGTAATCCACTGTTCCGGTGCCCGAAACAAGTATAAGTAAAGAACGTTTTAGAAGTAACTGCTTCGATGAAATCGACTCGTTTAGAATATCTTACGATTAATCGACAGATTAACCGACGATTTGCGCAGCCCAGATGAGTTCAATTAATTAACCTAATTATAAATGACCTACTTATAAAAAATATCTCGTCATCAGCAGCATGCCCTTCCGACCGGCATGCATTTCGCGAGGTCGTGACCCCAAACGATCGAATACACCGAAGGGAATTCTTAATAATTAAACAAAAGTCTGCGACCACGTGACCAGTCGATTCCGTGATTTTGTGATAAATTAATTCGCTGGGGGAGGGGTCCATTAGCCCCCACCCCTCACCCCGATGGCATCGTCCCCACTCTTCCCGGGTCTCAATCTAATAATTTCTATCTCTATTTTTCTCTCTAGGGTATAAACACGGCGACCATTGGACCTGTGCGTTTTCTGAGGCGTGAGTGCGTGCGCTCGATCAGAGGCATCTTACATGCAATCAGGTAATTTATATATGTATACCTCCCTGGCTTCCAGCGTGCCAGATTTATAGTGCGCCAGAGTTGCATCCGTATTTAAGCTCCGCGAATTTACACTCGCGCAGTCTAAATATAGGTCCTTAGGGGCTGTCCATTAATTACGTCAGTGGCGTCGCCAGGAATTTTGGATTGGGGCAAAAGAGGTTGAAAAGGGGCTGGCTTGTCAGATTTTTTACCCCCACCCTACACACCCCTCCACAAAAAACTTTCTCATCACATTTGTCGACATTACATGTATAGAATAAGGAAGGGTTAGATTTAGGATTTTCATCCCGATATAATTAGCATCAATGGCGGCTCCAGGATTGAGCAAGTGGGGGGGAATGGCGGCGTTAGGTGGACTAGTCTAGTTGCTTAAAATGAATGCACTAAAGTAGGAGAGGGCCACTGGGGGGTGTGGGTGGGGGGTAGGCATTGAACAGACTATTTCAAACCCTTTATACAATGGACCTGTTATCTTAAGACAAAACTCACCTCGATCAACTTTTTTCGCAAGATATTCGCAGGACTTTCATTTTGTTGATGTACCTCGTTCTCGTATATACAGTCCTAGTGTGCAATAGAATATGGCTTGGATGCGCCCTATTTCGAGCAAGGTGCATCAAAATTCAGACAGCCTATATTTAATTCTTACATATAATTTGAAGCATATCGCAATTACACAAGATCTATAGATCAAATCCAGAACATCAGGTCGGACATCCAAACGACAGGCTATGGCGGATAAGACAGATGAATAATGTGAGTTCTTAATAATCTTGTTCTAGAATTGGATTGAAACCGATTTCAGATTGCCACGAGAAAGACTATGAGGAGGAAATTCTAAGGAATTATATTTACAATAGGGAAAATGTAATCGTTGACTTATATAGCGCCAGATGACTCACTCTAAGTACCGCGTCTATTCGTTACAGCTTAATTTCGAAATTCAGTCATTTCCCGACCCGCCACAGAGGTAAATCAACAAACTGACACGGGGCTGTGGCTTACAGGCTAAAGGCGAAACTAGACACTTTGTCGAAATGCTCTTTGTATTCAATGTCGTTCGCAATAATAGTTGTCCAGTTCAGGACCTTTTGGCGCAGGTCACGAAAGGTCAGCGCACCTTTTTCAACCCTTACGGGGGCGATGACCTCAAAACGACGGCGTTGGAATTTACATCTCTAGGCCCCGACCAGATATGAAAGAGAATATTATTAATGTCTCTATGCGTAGAATTTGGCGGTGCTCTATGCATGCATAGAACCCGACAAGACAATCGGCGAAATATTCGAATGTCGGAGAACGTTTATTGTAATGTTCGGCGGAGTACCCAAGACCCGGGCACCTCTGACCCCGGAGGTCTACGGTCGTGGAAGCGCTCTCTTCGCGGCGACGGCAGCGGCCCGGGGGGGTCGTGCCCTCTCAGGCACGATCGGCATTCCAGGTCCGGAGGGTCGGTCGGGTCGGACGCGAGTGGAGACCCCTTCGGACACGACGAAATATTTCTCGGTGATTAAGGCGGTCTCGGGACAATGGAGGCGGATTCTTCTCGGACGCGATCATGCGTGACATTCGCCGGAACGCACGGTCACGCTCCGATGAACTCGAGAAAAACGAATCTGCGATTCGTAAAATGAAGAAAAGAAAGAAAAAGGAAAACGCGGAGGCGGATATAAAGGGACGCACCAGACCCTTCTCCCCATCCATCTCAACGCCAGACCCAAAGCAATCGAATCCAAACGCAGCGTAAGCGCAAGAAAAACAAACACCTGCTAAAGAACCATGTGCGTCATCGATGACGTCATTGCTAAAGCTCAACTTTAAGTCGTTTGCATGCTCCAGAGAAATATATGGAATCGAAAGGGTAAATAATTAAATAATTGAGACAAAACTCTCAATTAAATACTACTACTACTACTACTACTACTACTACTACTACTACTACTACTACTACTACTACTACTACTACTACTACTACTACTAATAATAATAATAATAATAATCATCATCATCATCATCATAATCATCATCATCAAGTACTGCTAGGACACCTAGCTAATGCAGATACAGTAAATCTAACATAGAATAAATCATAAAATAATTGTTCATTTTCTTTCCATAATCGTCATAGTTGTAAATACACGAACGAAAGCAGCGAGATTTACTTTGTCACCACGTGACGTAGATCCATCTACCCCCTCTCCCGTCCTCTCTCCCTCTTCCCTTATCTCCCCTTCCTCTCTCTGCTCTATAACCGCCAATCGGGCCCTGTTTGATCGCACTCTGAATGTCGAGCAGCTTTGTCACATAAAATCGTAAGGTAAGGGTTGCTACGATTTGGGTCTGGCGGTCGGTTCCACACGCCTCACCCCAGCGCTCTCCCCTCCGCCCCCACCCGCCCCCCGACCCCGTCTCTGTCGCCACAAATCCGTTTTTCGACCAATTACAACGACCGCCGTCCTTTATGTAGCGCCGCCGTAAATTCCGGATTATGTAGCGCCAAGAGCGGGCGAGAACGGCCGCCGATCGCTGCGACCGCTAGGAGGCGCTGTGTCGTCGAAAGGGGATTAACAAAGCGCCGATCGGGGACAAGGGACGACAGACAGACAGTCAGTCAGACAGAGAGACAGCTACAGACAGACAACTAGACAGACAGTCAGTCAGACAGAGACAGAGGGACAGACACAGAGTGTCTGAAAGACAGAGAGAGAGAGAGAGAGAGAGAGAGAGAGAGAGAGAGAGAGAGGGGGTTCGCAGAAAGAAGGGATCGAACAGGGGTGAGACGAGGAGCGGGCAAAGGCGCCCCCGGGAAGACTCTGGCGACGACATTGCTCTGTGAAGAGAAGGAGGAAGAGGGGAGGGAATAAGGCGGAGGATGAGGAGTGTGGAGAAAATGAGGGGGAAGGGGAGGAGATGGACGAATATTCGGAGGAAATGGAAGAGGAGGAGCAGATATAGCCTCGTAGACTCTGAAGATACTCTTAGTAAATTGAACACTCGCGGGCGTCGAGGCTATAAATGGCCCGGCGCCGAATCATTGTAAGGTAATGAAATTCAGAGAAGAACGAAGAACGGAAGTGAACAAGAAAGAACTAGAACAAGAACGAAGAAAATGACGCTAATAAGAACGGATGGAAAGAGGAAAACCAGACTATATATATATATATATATATATATATATATATATATGTATATATATATATATATATACACACACACACATATAATACGTGTATTTGAATATCATTGCGTTATTCAGTCGTATTAGAAGCTTATTATCCAGTACAACTGCTGTATTATTTCCAGATTTTCGATATTTGGACGGCTAATATTCCCGAATCCAGTCTATGCATGAGTTACAAACGGCAATTGATTTAGCGCTATATTCGTCGCAGTCAATCTCACTTGTTCTTCACTTTCACGAATCTGCTTAGAGCCTTGCGAGACATGCTCACCACTTTCCTGGAGTCAGTTTCATTATAATTTCCTTTAACAAGCCATCCTTTGATGCACGAGAGAAAATGTCTGCATAATTACTAAACATTCTCTATATTTTTCCGAGGATAGATTGGTCATCACCTCAAAATATTGGGCAGTCAGGAAAAATTCAAATTTGGCCAACTTCGGATTTGTAATTGTCCAGAAAGCACGGACACTTCCGACAGAATTTTGTTTACCTGCACCTGGAGGCAAACCCCCTTCGTCCATCCATAGCAGCGACCCCTGCTTTCATTTACCCTCTTTTCGCCCCATTCCCCACCCTAAATAAATGGCCATTGAATATATAAGTCGTATACACGTATACACATACATTCAGAACACAGCGTCGACTTCTTGTTATCGCTCTGTCTTCTTGCTTTTACTTTTCTTCAATTCGTTCATAGTCCTCCAGTGAACCGTATATATATATATATATATATATATATATATATATATATATATATATATATACGGTTGTGGGGGTCTGGGGTGGGGTGGGGTCTTTTCCCCTAAACCCTTTCGACCGCCAGTCGTCCAGAGATTTGTATCGGTGGTACGCGACGGATCAGAGGGTCAGCGAAGGATCGATACTATGCCGGACTGTAATGAATCACCCGGGGGTCGCCGGGGTCAGACCGCCGAGACCGCCGGGGTTCCGACCCTGCCCCAGTTAATGCCACTTTACCGTCGGTCTCATCTCCTGCCTCCGAATAATGGCTTCTCTCTCGAAATTCCACCCCGTCCCCCTCCCCACTGCCGCCCCCCCAACCGCCCCCTCACCCTTCCCGGTTCGGTCACCCCGTTTTCTCTTTTCTTCTTTCTTTCGCCGATGAAGTGGCACTCTCTTGCGCTGCTCGGTGCTACTCCAGGACAGAATCTCTGTCTGTCTGTGTCTGTCTGTGTCTGTCTGTGTCTGTGTCTGTCTGTCTGTCTGTCTGTCTGTGTCTGTATGTCTGTCTGTCTCGTCGAGTGCAATACATCAATCGTGGCTGACAGTCTGGATATCGCCTCACTGGACTTAGATAGCGTCGTCTTCGTCGTCGTCTCGCTCTAGTGTCCTCTCCACTACCACCACCCCTCCACCACAACCCCCACCCCCACCCCATCCCTCCCACTGCCATCTCTCTGGCTCCAGGCTCCCAGCTGCTGCTGCTGCTGCTGCGGCGGCGGCGGCGACGGAGGCTGCTGCGGCGGCGGGTTCATCTCCGCTGTGGGCAGCTTTTGTCCAATTCCCTTCCCATCCCCGCCCCTCTTCTTATTCTTTCCACCCTCTCCCTCCTCCCTCGCTCCATCCTGCACGACCATTTCGTGCATATATTCTGCAAAGCGGCGGCAGTATATCTGCGACTGGCGCTATAAAAGTCGCCGTAAACAAACAGAGGAACGTCCAGACGAAAGGCAACAAACATCCTCCGCGCATGCGCACAAGCGTCGTCGCATATGCACAGCGACAAAGCAACCCTGCCCCACCCCACACCCCATCCTCACCTCACCCCCACTCCCACCCGGTCTAACACTGGAAATGCTACAAATGTAGGCCTATGATGGAACATCGCTAACCTATAATAGCATTTGCATTTAATTTCGTTCTGTCTTGATTTTTACTGATTTGCCTCAAGACGGGCATCTATAAGTGGTATATACCACCACCGTAAAGAACTATATCTTATAACGAAAACTGCAATTCCAGTTGCTAAAATTTCTAATATCTTTCAATGTGTATATATATATATATATATATATATATATATATATATATGTATTCTCATTCTTATTACCCTCTGTAATTGGTTACCGAAGGACTTCTAGAAAAAAAGTGTCCAGAAGGAAAAGAAAAAATATACGATTCTGTTCTCTTCTTCCGAATCGGAAGTTGCAAAGGTTTCGCAGATTAAATAAATACATTTATATTAACTGTAATTAGTCTATAAAATGTGCAAAGAAATGGCTTTTAAAATTGTTTTATCTCCAAAACTGAGTCCTGAATAATAATAATATCATTCTAACTGTTTGAAAATGCCCATGTTTCAAATATGTCTATGCTGTATATAGAGTATACTGCATTAGTGTATGTCTGTATGCATAGAGGCTATGCATAGAGACCGAGCCATTAGGTATTAAGTCTATGATATATGCATTGATATCGGTGACTGTTGTGATTCGCGTATATATCCCCCGTGTGTCCCTATATGTCTTGCGGGTCGGAATCCATGCAGTTGATACGCCAGACACTAATAAATGGCTCCTCTAGGAAATTCTAAAAATATAGATTTCCTGATTGCGTGCGCACATCCAAAGTTTATCGTAAAGCCATTATGCATCACACAGCTCTCTCTCTCTCTCTCTCTCTCTCTCTCTCTCTCTCTCTCTCTCTCTCTCTCTCTCTCTCTCTCTCTCTCTCTCTCTCTCTCTCTCTCTCTCTCTCTCTCTCTCTCTCTCTCTCTCTCTCTCTCTCTTTCTCTCTCTCTCTCTCTCTCTCTCTCTCTCTCTCTCTCTCGGCATGTATATACATGTACACGCATTATATGTTTGAAGATAAAAGAGCGGCATTCTTATCAATAGGAATATATCACAGACGCAGTGAGTCGATTTGAGACTGCGCTATATAAAATTGCAATTTGCAGGTTCCAAGAACGCAACTGTAATTATTATATCAACGAACAATATAGAAACATGTTCTAAAATCTGACGTCTTCTGCTGCGCTACATAAGCTATTATAACCCACCTGTTGACTGTCGCTCAAAATATATATAGGCCTGAATAATCGACTTCGTATTTTTAGCTATTCGTGAAGTTACAGTAGTCAATGTCATATATATATATATATATATATATATATATATATATATATATATATATCAGAGATGGGTAATTAATCAATTAGGAAGTAATTGATTAGCTAATCGATTAGATGACCAGCTAATTCTAATTGTAATCAATTGGCAAATTTTATCAGCTAATCGTAATTCTAATCAATTAGAATTTACCTGCTAATTCTAATTATTTTTTAATTACATGACAATTAGCCATCCGAGGCAGCCTGATAATAATGTTGAAACGCATGCTCATAGTATACCGCGGAGATGATCATGGTAGCATTAGCAAGGAAAAACTTACAGCTGATAGATTAAGTGTTTTGTGTGATTACTGTTGACAACTGGAAATGCCTGCCATTTCCAACCATTTGCAGCTGCATACAATTACTGCAGATATTAAATTAGTATTTTAAAACTGTTTTGCGTGGTGTGTCAACTGTATTGCGAACATCGACAATCTAATTGTAATTCTAATTGATTAGACAGCAGCTAATGCTAATTCTAATCAATTGGACAAAGTGTAGAACTAATTCTAATGCTAATCAATTAGGTGCTAGCAGCAACTAATTCTAATTCTAATTGATTAGATTTTTGTCTAATTGTGCCCATCTCTGATATATATAAAGGGGTATAGCTAAACCCATGGAAGGTGCGAGCCGCAAACGACAATGTCAAAAGCTTTGGAGTCGCATTGCCACAGTTAGACACGAAAACGAGGCAATGTGATCCACTTCTTTGCAACATTTCATTGAAATTTCCGTCGCTATTTTTGGCCGATGATAAAATTGGAAAACAGGCAAAACTGTTTTTGCGATGTGGCGATTGTATACGCTTCTTCTGATATATGTTAAACTGCTCCACAGTTTTTTGCCACCCCTGATACAATATCATACGTAGGCCTATATGTATCAGCTTATGTATATGTATATAATGCATGTATATAATTGAATATTCGATATTAATATTTCGTTTCATTGTTCGCTGATGATTGATGTAGCGCAATGGGGGACTTTCTCAGTTTCTCTGATCGTTGTCTAGAGGCTATAGTAAATAAATCTGTATAATAATAGTAATAGTCGCATGTAATGTTATGGAGTATAGAGATTGTCCGGCGGTCTCGCGTGTGGAAAATATATGACTTCCATAATTCATTTCGGTTTCCCTTGCGGTCCGTTTCTTTGTTTTGCGGGCGGCCGAGGGGACGCGGCGCAGGGCAGCTGACCCCATCTCCTCTGCGACAGGGTCATGGCCCGGTCACCAACGGTCTCGACCTCTTCAGAGTCCCTCCCGCGCCGACGGAATGGGGCCCTACCCTGCATGGCGGGGAGGGGTGAATTTTTGCTCGATTTAATTCTTAGTGGATATAGTAGATGTTCAACCGAACATACAATTCAAATTCTAATTGGAATGGTAGAATATATGTAGCTATTATATGCAGTCGAACTAAGACAGACAGAGCTTCTGTAGCGCTTAGAATTATAATTTAAAAACTTTGGATTATTTCTGATATCGGAGTTGTACTTTGGGTTATAGTTCTGGTCTGGGAATCGGAGCTTTTGTGTTTAAGGAAATACCTGTAGTTCGAAAATGCAGGTCAATATCAATAGAGGCACCAACTGTTGCTAGGCTATTGATTATCTTTAAGATTATACTACCGGTAATAACTGTTAGAGACGTTGAGCTTGGTGAAAGAGACCAAAGTTCAGGACATGTTCCGTCTCTACTCAGAAAGAGTTAGAGGACATGGTGGAAAAATGAAAGGAAGCAGAGGAAGAGGAATAGGGCCGAGAACACGCATGGAAAATTGTATCCATGAGGCATTGCAATGATCTCGTAAGACCTAAATAAACGGTAAAGAATTGAACAGCTATAGACAGTTATTTTCCATCTGCTATAGAGTCGTTTCAAATCAAAGTTTAGCGGTTAGTGTTCTTTCTTTTCCATATATATATATATATATATATATATATATATATATATATATATATATATATATATATATATATATATATATATATATATATATATATATCATAAAAAGTGAAGAGAAGCAGAAAATGACTGCCAACCTTCTGAAATAGGCCTATAGTGGAAGACACATAAAGAAGAAGAAGATATGTCATATGCGCTATTTATATAGGGCAGTATGTCTTGTTGTAATTGAGACGTGGGCCTGCTGTACATAATTCTGAATGACATCTGATGCACTGAATCCACTGTTGGAGTTTTGTGTGAAATTTGAGTTGGGGGAGGGAAGTGGGGGGGGGGGGTTGAGGCCTGAAATTCAATGCATGACAGAAACTGCGTGTGCAGATGGGCGATTTTTGGGAGGATTGCAAAGTTAGCTGGGGGGCGGGGGTCAACTCCCCCGGCAACTCCAACCCTGACTGAATCAGTTTGCAGTGGAGCAGTTAATTCACACTTAAGCATATGTTGAAGCTTAAAGACTTCGTCGGCTTATTTAGCGCATTTTCTGGCACGTTCATATTGTTCATCCTCACAGATATGGAAGAATCTCTCGAGCCTTATAATAATAATATAATAATATAACAAGGTTTAAAGTGGTTCAGTAGGGACTGCCCTGTGTGAGAACCACTGTGGATGCATGTGTGTGTGTGTGTATCGAAGGCAAACGCTTGCTTCCTTCGTCCAAAACGTCGAATGGAAGGAATATGATGGGAGATCGGCGAAAGAAGAAAAGAGGCGCTATATAATATTATTGGAAGGACGGTGCTGGCTAAACAGACTGCCAATGACAAAATGGAACGGCACAGGGTTACACAAATCTGGCCTTTTCATCCGACTTTCAGAATTCATTTCCATCCTCTCCTAAATGCTTTCAGGCAGGCTTTTTGAACCACTGGGTGGGGTGGGGTGGGAGGTGGGGGCGTGCAGCTGCCTTGGGGAGGCACTCTCCGCCCCTCCTCCCAATCCTCCTGCACCGATTTTTTTCTTGCGTTGGCTCGGGGGCTGGCGCGGAATAGGTCACGGGGTCGGAGAATGCGATGGATGGCAAGTCCTCATTAAATTTCGACCGCGCACGATCGTCAGATGGCGTAATTGGTCTGAGTCACGTGACGACGCTCTCCAGCTTACATTAACCGGTGATTATATGGCGCCTCATGACATGTCATGAGCGTAAAATGCGGGGTATTTTTTCATAGAAAATGGCGTATCGAAGTGGAATTTTATTCACCACTTAATTGGTTCGATGGAATTAAAAGCACTAAATTGTCGATCCGTGCGAATTAGCCAATGGGCCCACGGTTCTTAATATGCGAAGTGAAGCAGTTACCAGACAAAAAGCGGGTCGAAACGTATGGGATTAAGTAAGTAAGTAAAATATCGTGAATTTATGTAGCGCTTTCGAAAGTAGTACCGCAGTTCCTGACTATTCTTAATAGACATAGGCGGCGATCATGGGGAGTGTCGGGGGGTGTCAGGACATCCCCAGGTTTGAGCCAAGGGGTATCTAATAGCTGCTGGACACCCCCCTCATAATCGCTGCAATTTTAGCATTTTTCTCTTGTGTAGTATGACATAGCATAATTTTAATTCGTGTCATCACTCTCTGAATTTTTGCATATCTATAGCCTACTGTAGCACTAGTCCTGACTTCTTGCCTTGTCCAATTTCAAACAGGGTATCAATTTTATCATATTTTGTGGTCTATAAAACCTGTAATAGAAGAAACCAGCTCTCTTAATCGCCATTTTATCTCTCGATTGATTTTTTAGACATTTGACATAGAATAGATTTCTGAAAGACTTTGTATAGTGTCGTTTCAAATGGCTCATTATTTTTCGTGGCATTTCGAAAGCTCTAGAAAAAAATTGAGGCAGAATATATTGACAATTCTAGTACGGTTTGACACAGAAAAGATGGGGACAGAAGAATATGTGGGTTTAATTCGTTTCATCACTCTTCTGAATTTTTGCATATCTATAGCCTACTGTAGCACTAGTCCTTGCATTGTCCAATTTCAAACAGGCCATGTTGACCCACCCAATATTTGGCTTGTGGCGCCCTCCATGACAGCATTGCTTTTATGTTCGACCAGACTCCAACGTTCTGTCTCCAAGTCGACCGATATTCAGCAATGAGAAGTGTCTTAGCGGATTTGAGAAAATATCACGGGTATTTATTATCCAGGTCCATCGGCCATTTGGCTGTCTCTGGCATGAATTATAAACATATTTTATTTCAGTTTTAGGGAATCTACTCTTTTACAGTCTTTTTCATCTTTCATACTTTGTCTCGATCTCGTCCTCACATTAATTGCTGGATTGTCAATCGAGACTGATTCCCCCTCCCAATGTCCATTGACGTAAACTTGGATAATAATGATGATGATGATGATGATGATGATGATAATAATAATAATAATAATAATAATAATAATAATAATAATAATAATAATAATAATAATAATAATAATAATAATAATAATAATAATAATAATAATAAGAAGAAGAAGAAGAAGAAGAAGAAGAAGAAGAAGAAGAAGAAGAAAAAGAAGAAGAAGAGGAAGAAAAACAAGAATATTGTGATTTAAAGTGGTTTAGGAGGAGGCTAAGTAAGCCTGTGTGAAAACCACTGTGGTTACTCTCCGCATTCAATAACCCAGCTTTCCAAGATAGCCTTTGAATCCGTTTACCGTTTCAATGAATGAAATGGATGAAATAGTTGCGGGGACTCAACCCCCACGCATTTCCCCGTCTCTATGGTAGCCTCTCAAACAAATGGGGGTTCTCGAGCCTTGAGGAGGTCTGATAGAAGTTCACGCATATATGATTCTTGGTCTGTTGGCATGTCGTTCTGGAGCGGAAAATAAAATGAAACCGATAGACAGGGCGGAGCACAACCGACACTCATCCGCAGAAGCACTAATCGCCGGAAGTGCAAACATAACAGGTTCTACCTGCATCGCACCTGCCATCTGGCACCTGTCTCGGCCCCTCGTTCCGGTCGGACGAACGCGAAAAAGCCGTGACGTCTCCATACGGTTACGCCTCCGTCGTCGCCCATCGACCACGGCCGTCAGCAGCGGGAGAAGACAGGGAGTGGACCACGGGGGAAGACCGCATCAAATCATGAGGGCGCAATGCCCGGTCAGAGGTTGATAACAAGGTCAGTTCAATTGCCTTCGTCTTTAAGTGAGAAACTTATAAAGTGACACCGATTTCCGCGTAGGCCTATAGTGCACCCAAGAAATTAACAACGTCTTTGAACCGATTTAGGTCTACTATAAAATCTACACCCATGTGGTCGTTGTCGTTGTCATTGTCGTCATCATCATCATCATCATCATCATCATCATCATCATCATCATCATCATCATCATCATCATCATCATCATCATCATCATCATCATCATCATCATCATCATCATCATCATCATCATCATCATCATCATCAAATGTTAGTAACAAACAGGGCACAGTAAATATATTTTAAAATGCAGCAAGATATTTAACAGCCTAACATAAAACAAATTTATTGCAATAATAGTTGTAGGCCTAATGCACGGTCAACGTAACATACCAAATGTCACTAAACTAACCGTGCTCGTCGAAACTCAAATCGATGAAACCACTTGACTAGACTGACTTTAGGCATTAAGACTTAAGCCTTAAAGTGACTATTACATAAACAATGCTTTGAAGTTATTCTGAATAAATTGACACACGATTAACTTTGTCTTTTCCTATCACGCATCGTTTGCTATTGCTAACGAGACGCGTTG
The DNA here is from genome assembly GCA_018105865.1 of Metaphire vulgaris. Lineage (NCBI taxonomy): Eukaryota > Metazoa > Annelida > Clitellata > Crassiclitellata > Megascolecidae > Metaphire > Metaphire vulgaris. The sequence continues at coordinate 11,400,020 of CM030869.1, read as the reverse complement.
TAGAGGACATGTACTCTATACCGGCAGAATAATAATAATAATAATGATAATAATAATAATAATAATAATAATAATAATAATAATAACAATAACAATAACAACAACAACAACAACAACAATAATAATAATAATAATAATAATAACAATGATAATATGATAATATAATAATAATAATAATAATAATAATAATAATTATTATTATTATTATTATTATAAAGCTTAATATTAATACAGTAAAATCGCTACTCATTTCTTTACAGCGTGGATCACTATGCTTTAAAGGGAAAGGGCATAGAATTTAATTATGTGAGTATTAATTTCTATGAGAAACGTCTGCTATTTACCATTTTAGTGGTTTATCGCTGACCGAAGTTAATTAATAAGTAAGTGCGCTGCTCCGCTGCACCTGCGCTTTTAACTACGCTCAATGGCAACATTTTTGGCTAGCCGCAATATTTTCGGCGGATTTACGGCTGCGACTAAACATCATTTTCGGCTCGTCGGCTTGACGGGTCTGCGGTTCGGCTTAGAGGTCCACCTCTGACACAACTAATAAATGAAAGAATTGTGACAATTAAACGTCAACCTAGTAGCGTCGCCATCTAGCGAATAGAAGAGAATGATAAGTTGATCAAATTAAGCCTACACTGTTATTCAATCTGTTACATTATTATTTGTTATTGCAACCTTTCTATACAGTAATAAAGAAATTTAAAGAAAAATTAGGAAGACTGTCGTTTAACAATAAATATTTAAATATATTTGGGTTATTAAATAAAATCATTTCCTCGATATCTGCAACAACCTAGCCTCACTGCCCTTCGGCTATTGATTATTGCCTGGCTGATCATATACCTTTCTATAGCTATGTTAAGAAAGGCTGAACGTCTAAGAATAAGTAGCTACTGGTGTGCTGCTTTTTTTAAAGCGCTTTATAAATTCACGAGATTTACTTATTTACTTACTTATTATCATCTTGACACATAGAATTAAATAGACACGCATTCTATGGTTTACAACTCACTGGCGCCATCTGGTCAAGTAAACTGACAACTAATCGCCACGTTCATTTGGGTGTGTATTTTTCCTATTTTCCTATTTAATATTTAAAAATAAGTTGCGATTCCATTATATTTGTTATCGAACTTAAAAACGTAATTATTATTTTTAGATTTCGTTTTATTTCCGTGACTGTAAGAGGCGAAGGTATGGCAAGTGTGTTATGTTAAAATTTTTATAGCTCCATACAGTTATTTGAACTATACATATGATCTAGGCAATCATCTGCAATTTTAAGACTGGATATGTTTATGAAATTAAGAATTTATTGCGAATGACTTAATTAGTTTACTAGAAATTTGCGCTATATTATAGTTTAACTCATGCTTTAAAAGTAAGTAAGTAAAATCTCATAAATTTATATAGCACTTTGAAAAGTAGTACAGTAGTAGCTGCTTATTCTTATGCTTTTAATCTTTCTTGAAATAGCTATAGGCAATGTGTGTTGTTGGCCGGGCAAAGGTCTGTGTGGCGGCTATGTGGCGGCGGGTCGGGCTGTTATAGCTTTGTATGTTCGTAATTATAGTAATTATAGCATTGATATTATAGTATGATGTAATGGAGTTGGTGTTTTGGAGGTTATTTTCTGTGTGTTATTGTTGGTTCATTAGTCGTATTAGTTGAAAATGATGGAAGAAAGTCGTCCAGAGGAGCACTATGAGGCCAACATTGCTCAGCAGATAGAGGATGCTGCCCAGACAACTGTCACTCAGGGTACATGTATACTTGTATACCTGATGCATGTGCATGTGTGTGTGTGTGTGTGATTTGGGGCTATATCTAGACCAGTTCAACAGATAATTAAATTCTTTTGAATTCAAGTTTCTTCTTCATTCGAGTGGGCTCCAAAATTGCACAGGCGTTCATAAGGACATTTTGAAATTGCAATGGCACCTCTGAAACGTCTTAGTTGTAAGAAATGACAGGTTAATTTTATGTAGAAAGTTGAAATTCAAATGAGTTTGCAACAGATTTGAAACAGAAAATTATATGGGACAAGGTTAGGATTCAAGGAGAAATTAATTTATTGTGCTGTTCTGTTTGTGTGTGTGTGTAGTTGTGAACTTGTATCATTCTTTAGTTATACATGTTCTGTCAGTGTTAAAATATTATTTGTGATATTACAGATGAAGTGATTTGGAAATTTGCTGAGCCTTGCATTATTAAGTGAGAAAATTGTGTGTGTGTTGTAACAGCATCATTTCCTCCTGCCTCATCTTCTCCTCCGCATCCAGCCCAAGCGTTTCCTCAGAGCCAGGCAGTTGACACGTCCAGCATACAGGCTGTGTCTCCGCCATCAGCTTTCAGCCCTCCGACACAGTTCGTGTCGCCGGGGCCGGTGCTTCCTCCACCCCCAGCAAGTGGTTTTGTCCTCTCGGCTGGAACTGAGCCACCAGTTACTCCTCCACCCGTGGGCGGTTTCATTCCATCCCATGCAGTGATGTCGGGAACTTTGGCTAAAGTGAGCCATTAGTGAATTTACTATCAACATTGGTTTTTATTTTGTAGAAGCAATATGTAGGTAAACACACCTGGTGGAATACCTTGACAGGATGCTCAAGGTAGCTGCAGGGGCAGGTTGACTGAATTTGTTTGAACAAGATTATGCTGACAAAGAGCTAAAATATTATTAGGTGGCTGGGCTATATGTGACTAGTATTTCACAGAATATATTTGCATATTTGCTGCGGGTCTCTTAATCTTCTTCAGTCATTACTTTTGCCATTTTCAATATTATCACTCGGGATTTCTGACTATGACCATTAGTGTTGTTGTACTAGTGATAGTTTCCATATTCACGTAAGTAAGTCAACTGCTAATCTTTTACGTGACTTGTTGTTTTAAGCATTTTTCGGATTGTGCCTACGGATGAATGTTGATCTTCTGTGAACTGATGTAGGGACACGCTGGGTATTCTGTCGGTGTTGCGCCGAGCATCTTTACTCCACCAGCGCCACCGGTGACGTCAGGCGGTGACGGTGGTTTCACTCCAGGGACAGGTTCTGCTGCGTGAGTGGCAAAAATAATTGAAAATTACCTCACAGAAACTATTCTACATTGCTACACAGCAATTATTACATTACATTACTTGTTGCATGCCAATTTTATAGATGATCATGTATATATATATATAATTATATGTATGTTACTATTGTAAATGACACTGTAATTTTTATGGATATTTAACTTGTGCTAACCATGGCCTAAAAAAGATGTGAAGCCAATTTTTTTGGCCTGTTGATGAAAAAAGATTTTGGACCACTGTTCTATAGTTTTTTGCTACTGAAAGTCTGTTCTGGTGAGTTATTGGCTTATGTGCATTAGTAAGTGGCGCTATAGAAGTTCAAGATTAGATAGATTTGATCAGATTTTCTGTGAAAAAACCAGTTTAAGAGCACAGTGGATGAGAATATGATCAGATTCTTAATCAAATATTTTATATATTATTTGAAATTATTGGTTTTATAGTTGTGAACATTTGACGAGTCTTTTAATATTTCAGAAGTCCACATTATTACGGTGAAGCATCGCAGTCTTACTCAATGCAGCCTGCTCCATACGCAGGTAATACGTATTGCTTTGCATTAATCTGTTTCAATCAACTAAACAATCTGAATGGTGTTCACAACCTCTTTATTCTTAAGCCTATAAAAACAACAGCTGGTCATTTTATAGCCAGCTAGACTTCTGAGAACAGAAGCTGGGGCATGCTATGCACAAAATTCCGCCTCATGCAGCGCTATGTAATGTTAAATTTGATGGCCAACGAGTGGAATTTTGTGCGCAGCATACCCCACGCAGCGGTAGGTAGCATTGAATTATGTGGGCAGCATACCCCATATATCCTGCTTCTTTTATTCTTACTGTAATTTAGTTGAGGTGATAATGGGAGCTAATTAAACTAATTTGTTGGTCCTAAAATTTTTAATGTTTGTTTTAATGAATTCCTTGTAAGTAACATGTTTTACCCATGTCCTTTATTGACATACCTATAAATTTAAGTACCAACTTTGTTGTTTTAAGTACCACTTTCAGTTTGATTGTTTTGAGTACTTCCCTGTTGCATATGTACTGTGGTGAAGTACAGTAATTGTGTTGTCACAGGTACTGCTGGGGCATCAGCCTATGCAGCGAGTACTAGTTTTGAGGTTCTGTCACCAGATGCCGCGTATGTTTCTCCGCCTGCCCAGAAAACAGAAGGTCTGTTTGGTTGGTTTTCTGGTGGAATTGTAAACAAAGTCTTAGAGAAGACGAAGGCAGGTTACACGAAAGAATTAATTTACGGAGTTATAAATGTCTGTTTTCACGCAATTGTAAGATTATTTTTGTTAAACTACAAAGTAATTTTCAAAGTAGTATCTTGAAACACAAAGTAATTTTCAAAGTAGTATCTTGAAACACAAAGTAATTTTCAAAGTAGTATCTTGAAACACAAAGTAATTTTCAAAGTAGTATCTTGAAACACAAAGTAATTTTCAAAGTAGTATCTTGAAACACAAAGTAATTTTCAAAGTAGTATCTTGAAACAGGAGTTGGATGTTGGATTAGTTAAACTGTGGATGCAGATGTTGGATGCTTGAGCCACCAATGATAAACGTCATTTTTCCAGACACCCTAATCTCATATTGTCTTTGGAATGCCTGTTGCTCTGACCTATTATGCAGACTGACTTACTTTTGATGTTATGTCCATGTTTACTATCTCAATTCAAGAATGTTACAATAGAACGATGATGAATCTGGTGAATTTGTGTTTGAATTTCTTGTGTTTTATAATAGGACCCATGCATTAGAATACTAAAATTAATTCTTTTAAAATAAATGTTGAGCCAAATACTTGTTGTTTTTGTAGAGCAGCGTTGAATCGATGATCACAACCCTTGATCCTGGGATGAGAGAAGTTATTTGTACGTTGAGTCCCGTTAACTGTTTCATTTTTGTCATTATTTTAACAGCAGAAGCAGCAGTTACAGTTAATTGTTATGTTGTGAATATTATTGAGACTTAGTGAATGTTGTTATTCTTGACTTTTTGTCATTTACCATTCTGTGTTTTCTTTGCGTGTGCTGCCATCTGTCAGACTCTGGCGGTGATATCGATGTGGTTGTGACTTCAAAGAAGGAAGTTAAGGTCGGAGCAGTGAGGCAGGCTTTTCAGGAGGTTTTTGGAAAGGCTACTGTCACTGGAATAGTAGGAGAAAACTTTTCAATATAATCTTTTATTGATCTCGGATTTAGATAACTGTTTTGAATTGTAAAATGTCAACAACGCTTCTTTTTTGACCTAAATCTATTGGCCAGGGATATTTTTACACTCCCCTAACACCCCCCAACATCCCCAAATTTGAGACCGACCCCAACACCCCCAATCTCAGCTATGGGATGACTTTATTTTGCTTGTCAGACATTTTTGGCAGGCCCAGAATTTACCAACACCCCCCAAATTGATAATCCTAGAAATAACCCTCCTATTGGCAATTGGCAGTTTATCAATATTGAAGTCTTTTATACTAATTTATTTATGTTTGTTTAATTATCTGGATTCCAAGTGGATGTTTGTTGAATGCGATTGCTTTAGTATTTCATTGTACACTGTAATTATCGTGAGGATGAGGTTTTGTGTTGTTTTTATTCTCAACCTAAACTGACTGCTTTCAAAAACTAAATTTGACAGAATTATTGCTCTGATGTTTTGTAGGATAGCCAGCCTCCCATTGCCCCTCAGCCTGTTGGTTTCTCTGCTGGTCTTAAGGGGGCCGAGGAACGCATTCAGAGCCTGAGGCGGTCAGGGCTCGTGCACGAAAGACAGATCGTGGTTTCCGTTGAGAATTTCATCGCAGAACTTCTTCCTGACAAGTCAGTTGCGATGATTTAGCCTCTTAAAGTTCTTTGGTTTTACTTGTAAACTTTTGTTCATAAATGAGGCACCTCTGGTAACTAACCTCTTGTTAAATGGGGGTGAAGTAAATGGGGGAACAAAAACGTTCAACAAGGCACCAAAATTTAAATAGTATTTTAAAAGATAAACATGATGCTACATGTTTGTATGTGTGTGTGTGTGTGTGTGTGTGTTTTCAAATGCCTCAGGCTCCTTCGATATAGTCCGTACGCACTGAGGGGCGAGGGGGAGTTGGATCTTGCAGATTTTGCATATGTTCAGTGTGTGCAACAGGGGGGTTAAAAATATGCCTTTTTTGCATACGTACTATATGGATGAGCCCTCATTGTGAATCCATATATGTAGATGGTTCGACATCGGATGTCTGCTGTTGAAAGATCAGTCGCGCAACGTTGAGCTTCAGGTCTTCTCACAGGCGACACCCATTCCACATGAATTTGTTTTGGCCGCACAGGAGCAGACGCCTCCTGACTACAACCTGCGATGGTCCGGTCTCGGCGTGACCGTCGGTCAGACCATCCAGCAGGCGCACCCGCACATCGACCACTCCGACTGGCATAGATCTCTTGCCGGAGTGTCTCGCCGGGACCTTATCCTGCTCGCGGCCAAGTCGCTCGCTAGCCTTTACAGTGCTCACACCCACACACCTGTTTGATGCGAGCAATCGAGTGTGAATGTTTTGTTTGAGGGAATTTAGTGACTATTGAGTTACCTTGATGGAGGTGGTTAGCTTGTGTATTCTGGTTTGTATCTGTGAAATATAATCTGCATTACTGCTAACATTGATCAGTTTCAATTGCTTTATAAGTAGTAAGTTTACTGTGAGATTGTAAGAATATTGCATATGTTCATTGACTAAGTTAGGACCATAGGCAGTTTAAGGCACCTAATGGTGAGAGTGTTGACATATGCGTAATGTATATAATCAAGCTCCCAAAGTAAGTAAGTTAGTAAAATCTCGTAAGTTTATATAGCGCTTTGACAGGATGGGTTTGTGGTGTGCTTTAAGGTTGAATGCTTAGTAGCTTTGCATATCAATACGATATGCTACTATACTAAGTGGGTTTTATGTGGTTTAGTAGGATCTCTCTTTATTGTTGTATGGTATGTTTATTTTGGATTCAAATGGTTATTCTATCTAGTTCTAATGTCTAAATGCAAACGATTTTCACGGTCATTAATTCTCCTACCAGGGTCTGAAAAAGAAGAGCCCCTGTCGGCTGCTGCCCCCAATTAAGGGCAATATCAATAATCTTCCACTCTGGACCAAATCTAAAGCCTAAGCACACAAGACAGAAAAATGGGGAGTCACCTTATCCATCGTTAGATAAAAATTATTAATATATTTGTGCAAGAATCTATCCAACGGACATGAATATTTCGTCAAATTTCTTAAAACTCAACGATGGTTAGTCAGGTGTTTTTTCATATAAAAAATTTAGTGTTCTGCGATTCTCTTGAAACTCACCATTTCAAGCCTATTATATGTCCTCTGAGAATCTGCAATTAGATGTGTATTACAGTGTTTATTCTAGGCCTTCTAGGGGAATTTCCCCCAAAGTTTGAAAATCCCCAATTTTTTTAGGTGTTGGCTAGGGGAATGGAAATTCCCCCTCAAACGTGTGGAAACTCAAACCTTGCCCCCCCCAAACATTTCAAAATCCTCCCCAATGTCAAGGGGGCTAGAATACACAGTGGATGTTTATTATCTCTCAGGCCCTTCGATTTATGGCTAATCTATATCTAGTCTTTATCGTCTATATAGGCCTATTACTAAGAAAATTCTAGAAATCGTTTTAGTAGAAAAATCGACAGATTCAAGGCGAATTTTGTCAAAATTTTTGATGCAAAGGCATCAATACACGGCCCCCTACAATTCTCTTGCGAAATCTGAGCGATTTGCGGACATGAATTTTTCGTCAAATTTACCAAGAATCGACAATGTCTAGGGTTTTTTCGTCGCAAAAATGTTGTGTCCTCCGATTCTCTTGGAACTCATACCATTTCAAGACCCTTTAGAACTCCCCTCAAACCCCTTGCAGTGATGTCAGTGGACTAGAAAAATCCGTCACTTTCCACCGTTTCAATGTGTCTATATTGCAAAATATAATAATGGTGGCTTTACACTATATAGACTTTCAAACCTTGAAAACAATCAGACGCCTGATAGATATCCTAAATGCGGGTCCAGATTCCTTGTAGACATCGACTGGGCTTCAATCGGTGTAAATATGAAAGCCCTACGACACCACAAATTTTTCGCCCAATTTTCGAAAAAAAACCATGGACTATAGTCCATGAAAATTTTCGGGCGACCCAAAAATTCATGTCGATATTTCACCCAAATTTCTCTTTAGGACCCTCAAACCCCTTGCAGTGATGTCAGTGGACTAGAAAAATCCGTCACTTTCCACCGTTTTAATGTGTCTATATTGCAAAATATAATAATGGTGGCTTTACACTATATAGACTTTCAAACCTTGAAAACAATCAGACGCCTGATAGATATCCTAAATGCGGGTCCAGATTCCTTGTAGACATCGACTGGGCTTCAATCGGTGTAAATATGAAAGCCCTACGACACCACAAATTTTCGCCCAATTTTCGAAAAAAAACCATGGACTATAGTCCATGAAAATTTTTCGGGCGACCCAAAAATTCATGTCGATATTTCACCCAAATTTCTCTTTAGGACCCTCAAACCCCTTGCAGTGATGTCAGTGGACTAGAAAAATCCGTCACTTTCCACCGTTTTAATGTGTCTATATTGCAAAATATAATAATGGTGGCTTTACACTATATAGACTTTCAAACCTTGAAAACAATCAGACGCCTGATAGATATCCTAAATGCGGGTCCAGATTCCTTGTAGACATCGACTGGGCTTCAATCGGTGTAAATATGAAAGCCCTACGACACCACAAATTTTCGCCCAATTTTCGAAAAAACCATGGACTATAGTCCATGGTTTTTTTCGGGCGACCCAAAAATTCATGTCGATATTTCACCCAAATTTCTCTTTAGGACCCTCAAACCCCTTGCAGTGATGTCAGTGGACTAGAAAAATCCGTCACTTTCCACCGTTTTAATGTGTCTATATTGCAAAATATAATAATGGTGGCTTTACACTATATAGACTTTCAAACCTTGAAAACAATCAGACGCCTGATAGATATCCTAAATGCGGGTCCAGATTCCTTGTAGACATCGACTGGGCTTCAATCGGTGTAAATATGAAAGCCCTACGACACCACAAATTTTCGCCCAATTTTCGAAAAAAAAACCATGGACTATAGTCCATGAAAATTTTTCGGGCGACCCAAAAATTCATGTCGATATTTCACCCAAATTTCTCTTTAGGACCCTCAAACCCCTTGCAGTGATGTCAGTGGACTAGAAAAATCCGTCACTTTCCACCGTTTTAATGTGTCTATATTGCAAAATATAATAATGGTGGCTTTACACTATATAGACTTTCAAACCTTGAAAACAATCAGACGCCTGATAGATATCCTAAATGCGGGTCCAGATTCCTTGTAGACATCGACTGGGCTTCAATCGGTGTAAATATGAAAGCCCTACGACACCACAAATTTTCGCCCAATTTTCGAAAAAACCATGGACTATAGTCCATGAAAATTTTTCGGGCGACCCAAAAATTCATGTCGATATTTCACCCAAATTTCTCTTTAGGACCCTCAAACCCCTTGCAGTGATGTCAGTGGACTAGAAAAATCCGTCACTTTCCACCGTTTTAATGTGTCTATATTGCAAAATATAATAATGGTGGCTTTACACTATATAGACTTTCAAACCTTGAAAACAATCAGACGCCTGATAGATATCCTAAATGCGGGTTCAGATTCCTTGTAGACATCGACTGGGCTTCAATCGGTGTAAATATGAAAGCCCTACGACACCACAAATTTTCGCCCAATTTTCGAAAAAAAACCATGGACTATAGTCCATGAAAATTTTTCGGGCGACCCAAAAATTCATGTCGATATTTCACCCAAATTTCTCTTTAGGACCCTCAAACCCCCTTGCAGTGATGTCAGTGGACTAGAAAAATCCGTCACTTTCCACCGTTTTAATGTGTCTATATTGCAAAATATAATAATGGTGGCTTTACACTATATAGACTTTCAAACCTTGAAAACAATCAGACGCCTGATAGATATCCTAAATGCGGGTCCAGATTCCTTGTAGACATCGACTGGGCTTCAATCGGTGTAAATATGAAAGCCCTACGACACCACAAATTTTCGCCCAATTTTCGAAAAAAAACCATGGACTATAGTCCATGGAAATTTTTCGGGCGACCCAAAAATTCATGTCGATATTTCACCCAAATTTCTCTTTAGGACCCTCAAACCCCTTGCAGTGATGTCAGTGGACTAGAAAAATCCGTCACTTTCCACCGTTTTAATGTGTCTATATTGCAAAATATAATAATGGTGACTTTACACTATATAGACTTTCAAACCTTGAAAACAATCAGACGCCTGATAGATATCCTAAATGCGGGTCCAGATTCCTTGTAGACATCGACTGGGCTTCAATCGGTGTAAATATGAAAGCCCTACGACACCACAAATTTTCGCCCAATTTTCGAAAAAAAACCATGGACTAGTCCATGAAAATTTTCAGGCGACCCAAAAATTCATGTCGATATTTCACCCAAATTTCTCTTTAGGACCCTCAAACCCCTTGCAGTGATGTCAGTGGACTAGAAAAATCCGTCACTTTCCACCGTTTTAATGTGTCTATATTGCAAAATATAATAATGGTGGCTTTACACTATATAGACTTTCAAACCTTGAAAACAATCAGACGCCTGATAGATATCCTAAATGCGGGTCCAGATTCCTTGTAGACATCGACTGGGCTTCAATCGGTGTAAATATGAAAGCCCTACGACACCACAAATTTTCGCCCAATTTTCGAAAAAAACCATGGACTATAGTCCATGAAAATTTTTCGGGCGACCCAAAAATTCATGTCGATATTTCACCCAAATTTCTCTTTAGGACCCTCAAACCCCTTGCAGTGATGTCAGTGGACTAGAAAAATCCGTCACTTTCCACCGTTTTAATGTGTCTATATTGCAAAATATAATAATGGTGGCTTTACACTATATAGACTTTCAAACCTTGAAAACAATCAGACGCCTGATAGATATCCTAAATGCGGGTCCAGATTCCTTGTAGACATCGACTGGGCTTCAATCGGTGTAAATATGAAAGCCCTACGACACCACAAATTTTCGCCCAATTTTCGAAAAAAAAAAACCATGGACTATATATAGTCCATGGTTTTTTTTTCAGGCGACAAAAAATTCATGTCGATATTTCACCCAAATTTCTCTTTAGGACCCTCAAACCCCTTGCAGTGATGTCAGTGGACTAGAAAAATCCGTCACTTTCCACCGTTTTAATGTGTCTATATTGCAAAATATAATAATGGTGGCTTTACACTATATAGACTTTCAAACCTTGAAAACAATCAGACGCCTGATAGATATCCTAAATGCGGGTCCAGATTCCTTGTAGACATCGACTGGGCTTCAATCGGTGTAAATATGAAAGCCCTACGACACCACAAATTTTCGCCCAATTTTCGAAAAAAACCATGGACTATAGTCCATGGAAATTTTTCAGGCGACCCAAAAATTCATGTCGATATTTCACCCAAATTTCTCTTTAGGACCCTCAAACCCCTTGCAGTGATGTCAGTGGACTAGAAAAATCCGTCACTTTCCACCGTTTTAATGTGTCTATATTGCAAAATATAATAATGGTGACTTTAGACTATATAGACTTTCAAACCTTGAAAACAATCAGACGCCTGATAGATATCCTAAATGCGGGTCCAGATTCCTTGTAGACATCGACTGGGCTTCAATCGGTGTAAATATGAAAGCCCTACGACACCACAAATTTTCGCCCAATTTTCGAAAAAAAACCATGGACTAGTCCATGAAAATTTTTCGGGCGACCCAAAAATTCATGTCGATATTTCACCCAAATTTCTCTTTAGGACCCTCAAACCCCTTGCAGTGATGTCAGTGGACTAGAAAAATCCGTCACTTTCCACCGTTTTAATGTGTCTATATTGCAAAATATAATAATGGTGGCTTTACACTATATAGACTTTCAAACCTTGAAAACAATCAGACGCCTGATAGATATCCTAAATGCGGGTCCAGATTCCTTGTAGACATCGACTGGGCTTCAATCGGTGTAAATATGAAAGCCCTACGACACCACAAATTTTCGCCCAATTTTCGAAAAAAACCATGGACTATAGTCCATGGTTTTTTCGGGCGACCCAAAAATTCATGTCGATATTTCACCCAAATTTCTCTTTAGGACCCTCAAACCCCTTGCAGTGATGTCAGTGGACTAGAAAAATCCGTCACTTTCCACCGTTTTAATGTGTCTATATTGCAAAATAAAATAATGGTGGCTTTACACTATATAGACTTTCAAACCTTGAAAACAATCAGACGCCTGATAGATATCCTAAATGCGGGTCCAGATTCCTTGTAGACATCGACTGGGCTTCAATCGGTGTAAATATGAAAGCCCTACGACACCACAAATTTTCGCCCAATTTTCGAAAAAAAAAACCATGGACTAGTCCATGAAAATTTTCGGGCGACCCAAAAAAATTCATGTCGATATTTCACCCAAATTTCTCTTTAGGACCCTCAAACCCCTTGCAGTGATGTCAGTGGACTAGAAAAATCCGTCACTTTCCACCGTTTTAATGTGTCTATATTGCAAAATATAATAATGGTGGCTTTACACTATATAGACTTTCAAACCTTGAAAACAATCAGACGCCTGATAGATATCCTAAATGCGGGTCCAGATTCCTTGTAGACATCGACTGGGCTTCAATCGGTGTAAATATGAAAGCCCTACGACACCACAAATTTTCGCCCAATTTTCGAAAAAAAACCATGGACTATAGTCCATGGTTTTTTCGGGCGACCCAAAAATTCATGTCGATATTTCACCCAAATTTCTCTTTAGGACCCTCAAACCCCTTGCAGTGATGTCAGTGGACTAGAAAAATCCGTCACTTTCCACCGTTTTTTAATGTGTCTATATTGCAAAAATAAAATAATGGTGGCTTTACACTATATAGACTTTCAAACCTTGAAAACAATCAGACGCCTGATAGATATCCTAAATGCGGGTCCAGATTCCTTGTAGACATCGACTGGGCTTCAATCGGTGTAAATATGAAAGCCCTACGACACCACAAATTTTCGCCCAATTTTCGAAAAAAAAAAACCATGGACTATAGTCCATGAAAATTTTTCGGGCGACCCAAAAATTCATGTCGATATTTCACCCAAATTTCTCTTTAGGACCCTCAAACCCCTTGCAGTGATGTCAGTGGACTAGAAAAATCCGTCACTTTCCACCGTTTTAATGTGTCTATATTGCAAAATATAATAATGGTGGCTTTACACTATATAGACTTTCAAACCTTGAAAACAATCAGACGCCTGATAGATATCCTAAATGCGGGTCCAGATTCCTTGTAGACATCGACTGGGCTTCAATCGGTGTAAATATGAAAGCCCTACGACACCACAAATTTTCGCCCAATTTTCGAAAAAAAAACCATGGATATTTTTCGGGCGACCCAAAAATTCATGTCGATATTTCACCCAAATTTCTCTTTAGGACCCTCAAACCCCTTGCAGTGATGTCAGTGGACTAGAAAAATCCGTCACTTTCCACCGTTTTAATGTGTCTATATTGCAAAATATAATAATGGTGACTTTACACTATATAGACTTTCAAACCTTGAAAACAATCAGACGCCTGATAGATATCCTAAATGCGGGTCCAGATTCCTTGTAGACATCGACTGGGCTTCAATCGGTGTAAATATGAAAGCCCTACGACACCACAAATTTTCGCCCAATTTTCGAAAAAAAACCATGGACTATAGTCCATGGAAATTTTTCGGGCGACCCAAAAATTCATGTCGATATTTCACCCAAATTTCTCTTTAGGACCCTCAAACCCCTTGCAGTGATGTCAGTGGACTAGAAAAATCCGTCACTTTCCACCGTTTTTAATGTGTCTATATTGCAAAATATAATAATGGTGGCTTTACACTATATAGACTTTCAAACCTTGAAAACAATCAGACGCCTGATAGATATCCTAAATGCGGGTCCAGATTCCTTGTAGACATCGACTGGGCTTCAATCGGTGTAAATATGAAAGCCCTACGACACCACAAATTTTCGCCCAATTTTCGAAAAAAAAACCATGGACTATAGTCCATAGTTTTTTCGGGCGACCCAAAAATTCATGTCGATATTTCACCCAAATTTCTCTTTAGGACCCTCAAACCCCTTGCAGTGATGTCAGTGGACTAGAAAAATCCGTCACTTTCCACCGTTTTAATGTGTCTATATTGCAAAAATAAAATAATGGTGGCTTTACACTATATAGACTTTCAAACCTTGAAAACAATCAGACGCCTGATAGATATCCTAAATGCGGGTCCAGATTCCTTGTAGACATCGACTGGGCTTCAATCGGTGTAAATATGAAAGCCCTACGACACCACAAATTTTCGCCCAATTTTCGAAAAAACCATGGACCATGGACTATAGTCCATGAAAATTTTCGGGCGACCCAAAAATTCATGTCGATATTTCACCCAAATTTCTCTTTAGGACCCTCAAACCCCTTGCAGTGATGTCAGTGGACTAGAAAAATCCGTCACTTTCCACCGTTTTAATGTGTCTATATTGCAAAATATAATAATGGTGGCTTTACACTATATAGATTTTCAAACCTTTAAAACAGTCAGACGCCTGATAGATATCCTAAATGCGGGTCCAGATTCCTTGTAGACATCGACTGGGCTTCAATCGGTGTAAATATGAAAGCCCTACGACACCACAAATTTTCGCCCAATTTTCGAAAAAAAACCATGGAAATTTTTCGGGCGACCCAAAAATTCATGTCGATATTTCACCCAAATTTCTCTTTAGGACCCTCAAACCCCTTGCAGTGATGTCAGTGGACTAGAAAAATCCGTCACTTTCCACCGTTTTAATGTGTCTATATTGCAAAATATAATAATGGTGACTTTACACTATATAGACTTTCAAACCTTGAAAACAATCAGACGCCTGATAGATATCCTAAATGCGGGTCCAGATTCCTTGTAGACATCGACTGGGCTTCAATCGGTGTAAATATGAAAGCCCTACGACACCACAAATTTTCGCCCAATTTTCGAAAAAAAAAACCATGGACTATAGTCCATGAAAATTTTTCAGGCGACCCAAAAATTCATGTCGATATTTCACCCAAATTTCTCTTTAGGACCCTCAAACCCCTTGCAGTGATGTCAGTGGACTAGAAAAATCCGTCACTTTCCACCGTTTTAATGTGTCTATATTGCAAAATATAATAATGGTGGCTTTACACTATATAGACTTTCAAACCTTGAAAACAATCAGACGCCTGATAGATATCCTAAATGCGGGTCCAGATTCCTTGTAGACATCGACTGGGCTTCAATCGGTGTAAATATGAAAGCCCTACGACACCACAAATTTTCGCCCAATTTTCGAAAAAAAATGGCCATGGTTTTTTCGGGCGACAAAAATTCATGTCGATATTTCACCCAAATTTCTCTTTAGGACCCTCAAACCCCTTGCAGTGATGTCAGTGGACTAGAAAAATCCGTCACTTTCCACCGTTTTAATGTGTCTATATTGCAAAATAAAATAATGGTGGCTTTACACTATATAGACTTTCAAACCTTGAAAACAATCAGACGCCTGATAGATATCCTAAATGCGGGTCCAGATTCCTTGTAGACATCGACTGGGCTTCAATCGGTGTAAATATGAAAGCCCTACGACACCACAAATTTTCGCCCAATTTTCGAAAAAAAACCATGGACTAGTCCATGAAAATTTTTCGGGCGACCCAAAAATTCATGTCGATATTTCACCCAAATTTCTCTTTAGGACCCTCAAACCCCTTGCAGTGATGTCAGTGGACTAGAAAAATCCGTCACTTTCCACCGTTTTAATGTGTCTATATTGCAAAATATAATAATGGTGGCTTTACACTATATAGACTTTCAAACCTTGAAAACAATCAGACGCCTGATAGATATCCTAAATGCGGGTCCAGATTCCTTGTAGACATCGACTGGGCTTCAATCGGTGTAAATATGAAAGCCCTACGACACCACAAATTTTCGCCCAATTTTCGAAAAAAAAACCATGGACTATAGTCCATGGTTTTTTTTCGGGCGACCCAAAAATTCATGTCGATATTTCACCCAAATTTCTCTTTAGGACCCTCAAACCCCTTGCAGTGATGTCAGTGGACTAGAAAAATCCGTCACTTTCCACCGTTTTAATGTGTCTATATTGCAAAATAAAATAATGGTGGCTTTACACTATATAGACTTTCAAACCTTGAAAACAATCAGACGCCTGATAGATATCCTAAATGCGGGTCCAGATTCCTTGTAGACATCGACTGGGCTTCAATCGGTGTAAATATGAAAGCCCTACGACACCACAAATTTTCGCCCAATTTTCGAAAAAAAACCATGGACCATGAAAATTTTTCGGGCGACCCAAAAATTCATGTCGATATTTCACCCAAATTTCTCTTTAGGACCCTCAAACCCCTTGCAGTGATGTCAGTGGACTAGAAAAATCCGTCACTTTCCACCGTTTTAATGTGTCTATATTGCAAAATATAATAATGGTGGCTTTACACTATATAGACTTTCAAACCTTGAAAACAATCAGACGCCTGATAGATATCCTAAATGCGGGTCCAGATTCCTTGTAGACATCGACTGGGCTTCAATCGGTGTAAATATGAAAGCCCTACGACACCACACATTTTCGCCCAATTTTCGAAAAAAACCATGGAAATTTTTCGGGCGACCCAAAAATTCATGTCGATATTTCACCCAAATTTCTCTTTAGGACCCTCAAACCCCTTGCAGTGATGTCAGTGGACTAGAAAAATCCGTCACTTTCCACCGTTTTAATGTGTCTATATTGCAAAATATAATAATGGTGACTTTACACTATATAGACTTTCAAACCTTGAAAACAATCAGACGCCTGATAGATATCCTAAATGCGGGTCCAGATTCCTTGTAGACATCGACTGGGCTTCAATCGGTGTAAATATGAAAGCCCTACGACACCACAAATTTTCGCCCAATTTTCGAAAAAAAACCATGGACTATAGTCCATGAAAATTTTTCGGGCGACCCAAAAATTCATGTCGATATTTCACCCAAATTTCTCTTTAGGACCCTCAAACCCCTTGCAGTGATGTCAGTGGACTAGAAAAATCCGTCACTTTCCACCGTTTTAATGTGTCTATATTGCAAAATATAATAATGGTGGCTTTACACTATATAGACTTTCAAACCTTGAAAACAATCAGACGCCTGATAGATATCCTAAATGCGGGTCCAGATTCCTTGTAGACATCGACTGGGCTTCAATCGGTGTAAATATGAAAGCCCTACGACACCACAAATTTTCGCCCAATTTTCGAAAAAAAAACCATGGACTATAGTCCATGGTTTTTTTTCGGGCGACCCAAAAATTCATGTCGATATTTCACCCAAATTTCTCTTTAGGACCCTCAAACCCCTTGCAGTGATGTCAGTGGACTAGAAAAATCCGTCACTTTCCACCGTTTTAATGTGTCTATATTGCAAAATATAATAATGGTGGCTTTACACTATATAGACTTTCAAACCTTGAAAACAATCAGACGCCTGATAGATATCCTAAATGCGGGTCCAGATTCCTTGTAGACATCGACTGGGCTTCAATCGGTGTAAATATGAAAGCCCTACGACACCACAAATTTTCGCCCAATTTTCGAAAAAAAACCATGGACTATAGTCCATGGAAATTTTTCGGGCGACCCAAAAATTCATGTCGATATTTCACCCAAATTTCTCTTTAGGACCCTCAAACCCCTTGCAGTGATGTCAGTGGACTAGAAAAATCCGTCACTTTCCACCGTTTTAATGTGTCTATATTGCAAAATATAATAATGGTGACTTTAGACTATATAGACTTTCAAACCTTGAAAACAATCAGACGCCTGATAGATATCCTAAATGCGGGTCCAGATTCCTTGTAGACATCGACTGGGCTTCAATCGGTGTAAATATGAAAGCCCTACGACACCACAAATTTTCGCCCAATTTTCGAAAAAAAACCATGGACTAGTCCATGAAAATTTTTCGGGCGACCCAAAAATTCATGTCGATATTTCACCCAAATTTCTCTTTAGGACCCTCAAACCCCTTGCAGTGATGTCAGTGGACTAGAAAAATCCGTCACTTTCCACCGTTTTAATGTGTCTATATTGCAAAATATAATAATGGTGGCTTTACACTATATAGACTTTCAAACCTTGAAAACAATCAGACGCCTGATAGATATCCTAAATGCGGGTCCAGATTCCTTGTAGACATCGACTGGGCTTCAATCGGTGTAAATATGAAAGCCCTACGACACCACAAATTTTCGCCCAATTTTCGAAAAAAAACCATGGACTATAGTCCATGGTTTTTTCGGCGACAAAAATTCATGTCGATATTTCACCCAAATTTCTCTTTAGGACCCTCAAACCCCTTGCAGTGATGTCAGTGGACTAGAAAAATCCGTCACTTTCCACCGTTTTAATGTGTCTATATTGCAAAATAAAATAATGGTGGCTTTACACTATATAGACTTTCAAACCTTGAAAACAATCAGACGCCTGATAGATATCCTAAATGCGGGTCCAGATTCCTTGTAGACATCGACTGGGCTTCAATCGGTGTAAATATGAAAGCCCTACGACACCACAAATTTTCGCCCAATTTTCGAAAAAAAACCATGGACTATAGTCCATGAAAATTTTCAGGCGACCAAAAATTCATGTCGATATTTCACCCAAATTTCTCTTTAGGACCCTCAAACCCCTTGCAGTGATGTCAGTGGACTAGAAAAATCCGTCACTTTCCACCGTTTTAATGTGTCTATATTGCAAAATATAATAATGGTGGCTTTACACTATATAGACTTTCAAACCTTGAAAACAATCAGACGCCTGATAGATATCCTAAATGCGGGTCCAGATTCCTTGTAGACATCGACTGGGCTTCAATCGGTGTAAATATGAAAGCCCTACGACACCACAAATTTTCGCCCAATTTTCGAAAAAAACCATGGAAATTTTTCGGGCGACCCAAAAATTCATGTCGATATTTCACCCAAATTTCTCTTTAGGACCCTCAAACCCCTTGCAGTGATGTCAGTGGACTAGAAAAATCCGTCACTTTCCACCGTTTTAATGTGTCTATATTGCAAAATATAATAATGGTGACTTTACACTATATAGACTTTCAAACCTTGAAAACAATCAGACGCCTGATAGATATCCTAAATGCGGGTCCAGATTCCTTGTAGACATCGACTGGGCTTCAATCGGTGTAAATATGAAAGCCCTACGACACCACAAATTTTCGCCCAATTTTCGAAAAAAAACCATGGACTATAGTCCATGAAAATTTTCGGGCGACCCAAAAATTCATGTCGATATTTCACCCAAATTTCTCTTTAGGACCCTCAAACCCCTTGCAGTGATGTCAGTGGACTAGAAAAATCCGTCACTTTCCACCGTTTTAATGTGTCTATATTGCAAAATATAATAATGGTGGCTTTACACTATATAGACTTTCAAACCTTGAAAACAATCAGACGCCTGATAGATATCCTAAATGCGGGTCCAGATTCCTTGTAGACATCGACTGGGCTTCAATCGGTGTAAATATGAAAGCCCTACGACACCACAAATTTTCGCCCAATTTTCGAAAAAAACCATGGACTATAGTCCATGAAAATTTTTCGGGCGACCCAAAAATTCATGTCGATATTTCACCCAAATTTCTCTTTAGGACCCTCAAACCCCTTGCAGTGATGTCAGTGGACTAGAAAAATCCGTCACTTTCCACCGTTTTAATGTGTCTATATTGCAAAATATAATAATGGTGGCTTTACACTATATAGACTTTCAAACCTTGAAAACAATCAGACGCCTGATAGATATCCTAAATGCGGGTCCAGATTCCTTGTAGACATCGACTGGGCTTCAATCGGTGTAAATATGAAAGCCCTACGACACCACAAATTTTCGCCCAATTTTCGAAAAAAAACCATGGAAATTTTTCGGGCGACCCAAAAATTCATGTCGATATTTCACCCAAATTTCTCTTTAGGACCCTCAAACCCCTTGCAGTGATGTCAGTGGACTAGAAAAATCCGTCACTTTCCACCGTTTTAATGTGTCTATATTGCAAAATATAATAATGGTGACTTTACACTATATAGACTTTCAAACCTTGAAAACAATCAGACGCCTGATAGATATCCTAAATGCGGGTCCAGATTCCTTGTAGACATCGACTGGGCTTCAATCGGTGTAAATATGAAAGCCCTACGACACCACAAATTTTCGCCCAATTTTCGAAAAAAAACCATGGACTATAGTCCATGAAAATTTTTCGGGCGACCCAAAAATTCATGTCGATATTTCACCCAAATTTCTCTTTAGGACCCTCAAACCCCTTGCAGTGATGTCAGTGGACTAGAAAAATCCGTCACTTTCCACCGTTTTAATGTGTCTATATTGCAAAATATAATAATGGTGGCTTTACACTATATAGACTTTCAAACCTTGAAAACAATCAGACGCCTGATAGATATCCTAAATGCGGGTCCAGATTCCTTGTAGACATCGACTGGGCTTCAATCGGTGTAAATATGAAAGCCCTACGACACCACAAATTTTCGCCCAATTTTCGAAAAAACCATGGACTATAGTCCATGAAAATTTTTCGGGCGACCCAAAAATTCATGTCGATATTTCACCCAAATTTCTCTTTAGGACCCTCAAACCCCTTGCAGTGATGTCAGTGGACTAGAAAAATCCGTCACTTTCCACCGTTTTAATGTGTCTATATTGCAAAATATAATAATGGTGGCTTTACACTATATAGACTTTCAAACCTTGAAAACAATCAGACGCCTGATAGATATCCTAAATGCGGGTCCAGATTCCTTGTAGACATCGACTGGGCTTCAATCGGTGTAAATATGAAAGCCCTACGACACCACAAATTTTCG
Source organism: Metaphire vulgaris (assembly GCA_018105865.1). Lineage (NCBI taxonomy): Eukaryota > Metazoa > Annelida > Clitellata > Crassiclitellata > Megascolecidae > Metaphire > Metaphire vulgaris. The sequence goes on along the minus strand of CM030869.1, from coordinate 11,378,837 downwards.
CCCAATTTTCGAAAAAACCATGGACTATAGTCCATGAAAATTTTTCGGGCGACCCAAAAATTCATGTCGATATTTCACCCAAATTTCTCTTTAGGACCCTCAAACCCCCTTGCAGTGATGTCAGTGGACTAGAAAAATCCGTCACTTTCCACCGTTTTAATGTGTCTATATTGCAAAATATAATAATGGTGGCTTTACACTATATAGACTTTCAAACCTTGAAAACAATCAGACGCCTGATAGATATCCTAAATGCGGGTCCAGATTCCTTGTAGACATCGACTGGGCTTCAATCGGTGTAAATATGAAAGCCCTACGACACCACAAATTTTCGCCCAATTTTCGAAAAAAAACCATGGACTATATAGTCCATGAAAATTTTTCGGGCGACTCAAAAATTCATGTCGATATTTCACCCAAATTTCTCTTTAGGACCCTCAAACCCCTTGCAGTGATGTCAGTGGACTAGAAAAATCCGTCACTTTCCACCGTTTTAATGTGTCTATATTGCAAAATATAATAATGGTGGCTTTACACTATATAGACTTTCAAACCTTGAAAACAATCAGACGCCTGATAGATATCCTAAATGCGGGTCCAGATTCCTTGTAGACATCGACTGGGCTTCAATCGGTGTAAATATGAAAGCCCTACGACACCACAAATTTTCACCCAATTTTCGAAAAAACCATGGACTATAGTCCATGAAAATTTTCGGGCGACCCAAAAATTCATGTCGATATTTCACCCAAATTTCTCTTTAGGACCCTCAAACCCCTTGCAGTGATGTCAGTGGACTAGAAAAATCCGTCACTTTCCACCGTTTTAATGTGTCTATATTGCAAAATATAATAATGGTGGCTTTACACTATATAGACTTTCAAACCTTGAAAACAATCAGACGCCTGATAGATATCCTAAATGCGGGTCCAGATTCCTTGTAGACATCGACTGGGCTTCAATCGGTGTAAATATGAAAGCCCTACGACACCACAAATTTTCGCCCAATTTTCGAAAAAAACCATGGACTATAGTCCATGGTTTTTTCGGGCGACCCAAAAATTCATGTCGATATTTCACCCAAATTTCTCTTTAGGACCCTCAAACCCCTTGCAGTGATGTCAGTGGACTAGAAAAATCCGTCACTTTCCACCGTTTTAATGTGTCTATATTGCAAAATATAATAATGGTGGCTTTACACTATATAGACTTTCAAACCTTGAAAACAATCAGACGCCTGATAGATATCCTAAATGCGGGTCCAGATTCCTTGTAGACATCGACTGGGCTTCAATCGGTGTAAATATGAAAGCCCTACGACACCACAAATTTTCGCCCAATTTTCGAAAAAAACCATGGACTATATATAGTCCATGAAAATTTTCAGGCGACCCAAAAATTCATGTCGATATTTCACCCAAATTTCTCTTTAGGACCCTCAAACCCCTTTGCAGTGATGTCAGTGGACTAGAAAAATCCGTCACTTTCCACCGTTTTAATGTGTCTATATTGCAAAATATAATAATGGTGGCTTTACACTATATAGACTTTCAAACCTTGAAAACAATCAGACGCCTGATAGATATCCTAAATGCGGGTCCAGATTCCTTGTAGACATCGACTGGGCTTCAATCGGTGTAAATATGAAAGCCCTACGACACCACAAATTTTCGCCCAATTTTCGAAAAAAAACCATGGACTATATGTCCATGAAAATTTTTCGGGCGACCCAAAAATTCATGTCGATATTTCACCCAAATTTCTCTTTAGGACCCTCAAACCCCTTGCAGTGATGTCAGTGGACTAGAAAAATCCGTCACTTTCCACCGTTTTAATGTGTCTATATTGCAAAATATAATAATGGTGGCTTTACACTATATAGACTTTCAAACCTTGAAAGCAATCAGACGCCTGATAGATATCCTAAATGCGGGTCCAGATTCCTTGTAGACATCGACTGGGCTTCAATCGGTGTAAATATGAAAGCCCTACGACACCACAAATTTTCGCCCAATTTTCGAAAAAACCATGAAAATTTTTCGGGCGACCCAAAAATTCATGTCGATATTTCACCCAAATTTCTCTTTAGGACCCTCAAACCCCTTGCAGTGATGTCAGTGGACTAGAAAAATCCGTCACTTTCCACCGTTTTAATGTGTCTATATTGCAAAATATAATAATGGTGGCTTTACACTATATAGACTTTCAAACCTTGAAAACAATCAGACGCCTGATAGATATCCTAAATGCGGGTCCAGATTCCTTGTAGACATCGACTGGGCTTCAATCGGTGTAAATATGAAAGCCCTACGACACCACAAATTTTCGCCCAATTTTCGAAAAAAAACCATGGACTATAGTCCATGAAAATTTTTCGGGCGACCCAAAAATTCATGTCGATATTTCACCCAAATTTCTCTTTAGGACCCTCAAACCCCTTGCAGTGATGTCAGTGGACTAGAAAAATCCGTCACTTTCCACCGTTTTAATGTGTCTATATTGCAAAATATAATAATGGTGGCTTTACACTATATAGACTTTCAAACCTTGAAAACAATCAGACACCTGATAGATATCCTAAATGCGGGTCCAGATTTCTTGTAGACATCGACTGGGCTTCAATCGGTGTAAATATGAAAGCCCTACGACACCACAAATTTTCGCCCAATTTTCGAAAAAAACCATGAAAATTTTTCGGGCGACCCAAAAATTCATGTCGATATTTCACCCAAATTTCTCTTTAGGACCCTCAAACCCCTTGCAGTGATGTCAGTGGACTAGAAAAATCCGTCACTTTCCACCGTTTTAATGTGTCTATATTGCAAAATATAATAATGGTGGCTTTACACTATATAGACTTTCAAACCTTGAAAACAATCAGACGCCTGATAGATATCCTAAATGCGGGTCCAGATTCCTTGTAGACATCGACTGGGCTTCAATCGGTGTAAATATGAAAGCCCTACGACACCACAAATTTTTGCTAATCTTTATCTAGCCTTTGTTATAGATATAGGCCTATTACTTAGAGAATGCTAGAAATCGTTTTTGTAGAAAAGTCGACAGATTCATGGCGAATTTGGCCAAAATTTCTTGTGCAAAGGCATCACTACAAGGCCCCCTGCAATTCTCTTGCGAAATCTGAGCGATTTGCGGACATGAATTTTTCGTCAAATTTCTCAAAAATCCACGATGATTATTAGTCCAGGGTTTTTTTTCGTCGCAAAAATTTTGTGTCCTCCGATTCTCTTGAAACTCATACCATTTAAAGACCCTTAGGCCTATATGTCCTCTAAGAATCTGCAATTAAATGTTTGATATCTCTTATAGCCCTTCGTTTTATGGCCAATGTTTATCTATTCTTTGTCATCAATTTTTAGGGAATTCGAGGAATCGTTTTAGTAGAAAAATCCCAGCCGCCATAGGGGCCGCCTTCCCGTTCCACCGTTGCTAAGCCCATAGATTCTGATACGAATTGTCTGTTCATGCTGTAGAATGATTTTATAGAAATGTCGATAATAGCAGATAATAGCTGCTAATAGCAGATTTGACGATCGCATATTGCAACTGCACTCTTCGACTTTCTGTCACTGACTTAATATTGTAATATTCGATAATAACTTATTACACTCTAGTGGTTTAATGTTACATTAATGTCTCCCCTGGGCGGGAAGTTAGCAGAGTGGTAACAGCGTTGGATATTGGTGCAGGAGGTCGCGGGTTCGCGTCCCGGAGGAGCCCTAAGGTCGACTCAGCCGATTTGCGCTAGAGAGGCGTGTTATAAATGAGGAGCAGCCCTAACATGCTGCGACAAGTCAAACAGGTACGCTACGCGATGCACTAGCCCCGTGTCCGTGGCCTTGCACACGCCTGGCTGAGGGCTACTAGAAACGGAGATCAGCGCCGCCCTATGAGCCTGTGGCTCGGGAAGGACCTTGACTTTGACTTTTTGACTGGATTTACTTAGGCCTATGCATTACAGTGAACGAATTTATGAGACCAATCTGCTAAAAATAAGAAGGTAAACCTTGTTCGATTGGGAGGTTGGGGTTGGTTCCAACCCGACTGGTTGCAAACGATCCTCAGGTAGAGATGAAAAAAGGTAAGCCTTGACAATCTGACTCCCCGTAAGATAAAGAAAGTGTGAGAATGGGAACGGTCTTACTCCCCCCCATTGGTTTGTACAAATCGAACCCTTCAGGATACAGAATATCTGTAGGCACGATTATAAAAGGTATTTACACGACTAATTTAGTTCCTTCATAGATTGCCACAATCGACAAAGTCCAAGTCTACACTTCTATAGGTCTCACAAGCATAGATTTTAATTATACACTAGAAGCCACCCATCTGTGGCCAAAGTCGACGCCAAATATTCACCATTTTGGTACACTGCTGTCATGGTTACCATTGTCTACAGCGTACATATTTAAATGAAACGCACTCAATGTAAAAATAATGGCGAAAATCTGGCGTCACGTTCCGATTCCATATAGACTGTGCCTTGTGATACAGTATTAAAGTCTTGTCTTTGCTTACAAGTAAACGCATGTTACACAATTACAGAGATCCAATGATCAGAGCCCATATTTCGGCCATACTCATGTAAGGATTTGGGGTTCGAGTTGGTTATCAGAATTCCTAAAATGAGCATCTTTGCGTAACTTTTCTTTTAACTGCATAGACACTAAATGCCTTGGGTGCGTGGTCCCACGATGCAAACCTCAGCCTTAGCGGGTGCATTTTCTACCTAAGCATCAGTACTATGTACATTACACCACCCGGCGCACCGATAAGTGGGCAGGCAAATCCTGTAAATTTCTATAGCGCTTTCAAACAGTAACTTCTTGTTTTTAGGTGATAAAAGGAAGGATGATATAATAGGATAATATAATATAATACACGATGTGACTCTGTCTCTCTCTCTCTCTCACTGTCTCTGTCTCTCTATCTGTCTGCTTGACTAGCACTGAACAAATGCATGAATGCCTGCGAAAATTCGCTACACTTCGACTAATAATTGCAAGAACCGCTATATCTAGACCTACACCAGCCTTAGACTTGCCGCTAGACAGACATACAGACATGCAGACATACAGATCAAACACGTCACCCCAAAGGGTATGGAAAATATTTGCTTTAAACGGCCTAACCCCTCACCAAAGTTCGAAATTTTGGGGTGGCGTAAACCGACCCCCAGTGCTTCCTTTAAAAATCGACTGGCACGTTTATACTATGCCGCAATGGGCATTTCTATATTCCTTGGTCTGTGAAACATTCTTATAAGCAGTCTTTGACTCACACGCACTGAATTTTGGGTAAAAGGTCAGGGGTTCAGAGTTTGGGGTAAGTGGGTAAGTGAAGCAGGCCTTCACCTAGACCCTCCAAAATATTTAGAACTATTCTGGGAATTAATTTCTCGATTGTACGAGGGGCAAAATCAAAAGTCTTTTCCCCCCAAAAGATGCTTTTAGTATTAATAGACTACAAGACCATCCCGCGGAAGAATTTGAAAACAGTCCGTCGGTCTCGGTCTGGCTGCGACGAATGGTTCTTTCTTCGAAGTCAGAGACATTGCTATATGAATACGTAGAACGTTCTCCCTATGCCTAAGTCCGTGATCCGTGATGCGCTGGAGAGCAGTAGTTGTTGGTCACGCCTCGCTTCCGTCCGATTTCTGCTTCACGGAGTCGGCGTCGCAAAGACTGAACTTGGGTTTCTTAATGACGTTGGCCAGTCGCTGCGACAGCCTTCGAGAACCCTTGCGTTCCTTCTTCGCCTTCTTTGAGCGCTTAGAACTTTTGCTTCCACCGTCCGAGCCCTCGGTGCTCGAGCTGAAATCAAAGTCCAGACATGGAAGAAAATCAGTTATAACCGAACTCATATGAACGCACAGGCCCAAGTCTTTGAAAACATCTATCACACAGGCTTACTTAGCATCCTAAACCACTGTAAATCACATTATTATTATTATTACTATTATTACTATTATTATTATTATTATTATTATTATTATTATTATTATTATTATTATTATTATTATTATTATTATTATTATTATTATTATTATTATTATTATTATTATTATTAATGACAATACAATACTACTACTACTACTACTACTACTACTACTACTACTACTACTACTACTACGACTACTACTACTACTACTACTAACTAATAATAATAATAATAATTATACTACTACTACTACTACTACTACTACTACTACTACTACTACTACTACTACTACTACTACTACTACTACTACTAATAATAATAATAATAATAATAATAATAATAATAATAATAATAATAACCTTTCCTGCGGCGTTTTCTGTTTTATGAGTTCGTTAACCATGTTGATGTCTTCTTCGAAGTTTTCTCTGTTGCTGACGATCGAAGGGTTCTTGCCGATCTTGTTCAGTCTCTCGGCTGCTACGCTCTCCATCGTCCGTCGCATCAGAGGATAATGGTCTAAGACGGCGTTGAAGTGGTCGACGGACAGGGAGAAGAGGTTGCAGTAGGTCTCCGCCCTTACGCTGGCCACACGCTTGGCATTCGTAAGAAGACAGATCTCTTCAGAGACACCACAATAAAACATTCTTATATATATATATATATATATATATATATATATATATATATATATATATATATATATATATATATACATACATATATATACATACATATATGTATAGTATATAAAGACAAGGTTGCCCAAAGGACGCCAGTAAAACAGTTTAAGTATTTTAAAAGTACAGTAGAACATCGTTATAAGGGACTCGGCTATAACGAATCCTCGGTTATAAAGTACCGCAATGTACTGTCCCGTGTGATGCGCTACCGTATTGGATGGTATTGGATATAACGTACCTTGGATGTAACGTAGTAACGTAAATTTTACAGACCAGCTAAGTACGTTATAAAGAAGTCCCACTGTAGTAATAGTGGCATTGTAGGACTCTTGAACGACCACAATCAAACAGTGGCGTAGCCAGGGTTCCGGAATATGGATAGGAAGGGCACGACGAAATTTTAGAGCGAAAACGTCTACTGTACAAGCACAAAAGCCGTGGAGCTCTTGACACATTCACGTGCGTGCATTATGTCGGTTATGTTCCCCTATGCACCCCCTGAAAATTTCTCAACTGTTTCGCCCAAATACCACGACTGATCCCCGATTCCAAGCAAGAATAGGGGAAGCCCCTTGGTTACGCCAATGCTACCACAACTACTATGACGACTACTAAAACGATGACTACGAATAATAATACAAAGACTACCACGACTAGTACTACTACTACTACTACTATTACTACTACTACTTCTACTATTACTACTTCTACTACTACTACTTCTACTACTACTACTACTACTACTACTATTATTACTACTACTACTACTACTACTACTACTACTACTACTACTACTACTACTACTACTACTACTACTACTACTACTACTACTACTACTACTACTACTACTGTTACTGCTGCTGCTACTACTACTGCTCTATTACTATAAATAATAATTATATTAACAGTAATAAAATTAACCATATTATAATAATTGTAGTCCTTTATAGAAAACAAGTTCAAATAAGACGTCTATAAATTGATGTCGCTCCATAACCACCTGCAAAAGATCAGGTGAATTCAAGAGAACAGAGTTGACGACGATAGAAGACAGGTAATGATGAAAAGCCGATTGGAACAGGTGCTATTTGAAAGCACTCGATAGTCACTGGAAATTCTAACAGACAAAGGAAGTGAGTTGCGAAGCTTTGCCATTAGATACATTCTCCCTCTGAGCAGAAATCAAGAGGCGCTATATAAGTCCCTTATAGCATAACATTTTGCAGCGTCAGAGGCGTAGCTAAGGGGGCAGCCGCTATCTGACGCCGAAGTGGGGGTTGGGGGGTTGGGCAAAATCGGATTTTTGGTTACTGTAACATAAAGAGAAGTAAAAACAGAAACATGTAAATATCACTCGATTTGTAGCGAAATAAATGAGTGACGACCTTTTTCGCTTGTCACGGATTTTCGTATCGCCGACTGAGGGGCACCGAAGGAAAATAAGCCACCCCCTTTTTTGCTCGTCAATAATTATCAGAAGTTGAAGGGGGCGTCACCAGTATGTTTTCGCCCTCCCCCGGGCGTCGGACACCCTCGCTACGCCCCTGTTCGGCGTCTAACAGATTGATCGTCCTACCGCCGAAATAAGATCCATCCGAGAGACTGGTGGCCACCTCATCGTTCTTGGTGACGATGTCGACGATGCCCTCCTGGATGAAGTACATCTTCGTCCCTATTGTTCCCTCTTTGATGATGAAATCTCCGGGCTGGAACACCTCGTAGTGGAGCTTCGACACGACTTCCGACACGAAATTCGGATCGGCATGAGTGAAGAAAGGAACGGAGGCGACCAGGGCACGACAGTTGAAGTTGACGATCTCCTGAAAATAACGGAGATTCAACGAGTCTCACTCCCGGGGTTTTCTTTTCATCCGGCGGAGCCTTTAGATCTTAAGGATTTCAACTGGATGGCCAAGGATCTTATCTCGGAGAGCACGAATTACCTACATACAGTAGGACTTCGTTATAACGCACTCGATTATAACATACACTCGGTTATAACGCACCGCAATGTATAATGCGATGCGCTACCGTATTGAATTACATTGGATATAACGTACCTCTGAGATATAACATACTCAATTTTACAGATCGGCGCTAAGTACGTTATAACGAAGTTCTACTGTAATCTTTATTTCACATTACTGCAGCTAATGGAACTTAAATAGACAAGACACGAATATAATCACGAAGCAAACAGAAAACAATGCAATGCAAACAACGCCATTAACTAGCGAGACATCCAGAAAGGAGAGAAGCATTAACTCGGGCATATGGTCAATACGCAATTGGCAAACTTACACATAATATTCAGCATCCCTCATATTAATTATCAAACACAAGCTGACTATGCACGTTGTCCAGAAGTGTAGGATCCAGATATATATATCGCAGTGACATTTTCCCAAGAGCGCATGCCAAACATCTTAGACAAACAGGAGGAAGAGAGAGGACAAGGAGAAGTAGGATGAACAAAAGGAGAAGAAGCAAGACAAGCAAGATAAGGAGGAGGAGGAGGAGGAGGAGGAGGACGAGGAGGAGGAGGAGGAGGAGGCGGAATATATGTTCACGATTGCATTTAAAGAGAGATAATTGTTGCCGGACTTTTAGATTGTATTTCGCCCCCGATCTCTCATATTCAGTCTCGTTTTGATTTATCCACAATGTCAGTATGTGTGCTTGTCCGTCTGTCACCTCTTAATCCAGTCTTCGGTTGTCACTCTGTTTGTCCCCGTTCGTCTCCCTCGAGTCAACCTTCCTCTCCGTATCTCGTCTCAACGCTATCTTGCAACAACACTCGCGCTATATAAATTAGTCGAAATTACTTCATCTGATTAATTCCATCGATCATGTCGGACAGGGAGAGGGAGGAGAGGATGGGGCGGGCGGTTGAGTGGTTGGGGGGGGGGGTAGAGGGCAGACGTCGCACCCGCAGCGTAGTTCGGCCATCTGGCGAGAGAAGAAGAAGAAGATGACGTGGAAATAAGTAAGTAAGAGCTCAGGCTAAGAGGATTTCCGATTCGTGTTGCGTTCAATCCGATCCCAGAATGTATCGTCCTTCTGATGACGTCACGAACGACCGGAAGAACGAACGAAGGTAGCGGCGGCGGCGGCGGCGGCGGCGGCGGCGGTCCTAAGACGACGAGACAACGTACAGGACCGCGTGGATTAGGGGTGGAGGGCTGGGCTTCCTGATTCCCGTTTGAACTCGTGCGAGAGAGAGAGAGAGAGAGAGAGAGAGAGAGAGAGAGAGAGAGAGAGAGAGAGGAGAGTTATGGACGTTTCTAACGGACGAATGCGCTGACGATTTAGGAAAACAGATTGGAAGATCATGTGACCAAACACGGAAAAGACGGATTGCCGAATGAATGATCGATAGGCAGATAGAAGGATGAATAGATAGGTGGATGGATGGATGGATAAATGGATAGATGGATACAGTAGAACTTCGCTATAACGTACTTAGAGGGCCTGCAAAATTCAGTACGTTATATCCGAGGTACGTTTTATCCAATACCATCCAGTACAGTAGCGCTCCACAAGTGGAACCGTACACTGGGGTACGTTATAACCGAGTGTCCGTTATATCGAAATTCTACTGTAGGTGGATAGTTGGACAAACAGATGGATGGATAGTTGGATAAGTTGATTGGTGAATGGATCACCATGGATCGCTAAAGTCCCTGTCACAATCGCTTCGTTGCTAGAATTCTAAAAGGTGTTTAGTAGCACTGTCTCAATACAGAGCCCTGCACATGTACTGTATATACTGACGACGCTGGTACTAACAGCTGTGGTACTGTACCCACCCAGTACCACCCCGTGGTAGGTACTGAAGTACCTCTTTGAGACATTCGTTGAGTTCGCCGAGTATGCTGACTTCGTCGAACATCTTGCCTTGGTAACGATGCTCATAGTAGTCGGTTATTCGTTGGCGAAGGTTACGCGGTAGCTTCCGATAAATCATGTACTCCTCCACCTGTTTGAACTGCAACCAAACAGGATGCGTAAGCAGGACTATTTCTAGGATTATTATCAATTTGGGGGTGTCGGTCGGTAAATTCTGGGGGTCCCCCTGCCCAAAAAGTATGACAAGCAAAAAAGGTCATCCAAAATACCTGAGATTAGGGTGGGGGTGTCGGTCTCAAATTGGGGGGAAGGGGGTTGGGGTGTGTGTGTGTAAAAATATCCCTGGGCGTAAGTAAGTAGAACCTTCTGGACAACTCGATTTATGTGGCGCCACTTGATCAGCCCCCAGCAGAAACGCAGCAACTTAATCCCCCGATTTCTGTGAGTGCACCGAACAATCGTAAATTTGTTACTCTACTAAAGCATTGCTAAAATGACGCCATGGAAGTCCAATAGGCCTAATAACTTTTGTGTTACGATATTCTCTTTAAAATGCTGACTAACTTTCGTAGAGAATTGTATCTATAAATAGCAAAATAATCGTCAAATTTCGACGCTTTGTCCTGTCTTCATTCCGGCTCTAGGAGTGAAATTGGAAATGGGCTTAAGTAATAATTTCCAAATTACAAAATCTGTATATTTGAGTTTCCCTTCGTCTCAAGTCCTGAAGGATCGCCAAATCATCTGGCACTGGCCTATATCCTCCAGGGGCGTAGCCAGGAATTTGATTTGGGTGGGTTTAATGCGATTTAGGGGGTATAAATCTTAAAAAACGTTGAAAATCTTTCAAAACATAAAAAATTTGATAGTCTGATTTTGGGGTGTATATACCGATTTACCCCCCCCCCCCCGTCGCTACACCCCTGATATTCTCCAACAAAGACTCAACGTTATCCTAAATTGTCGGCAGTTTCTCTATGAGACCACGTCTTAACTACCAGTTCCCCCTCCCCCCGATAAATTGTACTTTTAAAACCCTCGGAGAACAAGCAAACTGCCTTAATTTACCTTACCACGAACCCCAATAGATTATTCAACAAGTGTAAGCTAATGATGAACGTGTCTTATAGGCTTTAATATATCGTTTGCACATAATTTAACGACGCCGGAGGAAAATTCATGTCCTGTCGTTACTGGGGCGCGCGATAATACTTGGACTGACAGACCTTTTCCCGGTAAAGACGTTTCGATGTATCGAACGACTGAATGAGGGTTGTCGTGTGACCGACGAAAAGGGCGTAGCAGATGGCCCCTGACAACATACTGACCATCGTCAGCCAGACGTCGGTCAGACTCTGCGGAGGATAGCGACCGTACCCGATGCTCAGCATGTGTGACAGGGCCTTGAACAGCGCCCACGTGTATTGCTCGGTCCAGTGCGCCCTCTGGCGAATAAGACAGAACAAGCACTTGTCAACAATGCTGCAAATGCAAAGCCAAGTGCTTTCGACGCCGAGCGGAAAATGGTTCAGTTGCTGTCTTTCATCGCGTATTTTTTACCATTTATTAAAACGGTTTTAAAATGTTCTTACTACAACCTAAACCAGGCAAATTTCAATTAATCAATCAACTTCTATGGCGCCGCTAGCGTAATGCCCGGGACATCAACCGATGGCGCACCAAATTCAAACCGAATTAGAGTCAGGTCAGACCAGAAAGGTCTGTCAGATCAGCAGGGGGCAATCTAGGCCCTCGGGGGATAGGCCATTCCAAAGTAAATTGGCATAATACACAGTTATTTATTTCCACTGTTTATTCTAAATATATAATAATATAATTCAATGTTATCCGCTGTTATCAAGACTTTCGCTCTAATCAATCAATGAATGAATCAATCAATCAATATAAGCAGAAGGTTATAAGAAGCATTGCGCTGTTCATTCACTCACCTGAAGCTCATTGATGGACACCCAGGTGTTGGGCGGGAAGTCTTGAAGCATAGGAACGAGGAACTGCAGACATCCGTTCCAGTGTCCAATCAGAAGCATCATGCATATGAGATTGAAGATCCGCATGAACATCCCAGCGACGCTGAGAAACTAACACACACACACACACAGACACACAGACACATCAACGGCAAATTGTCATATTAACGATACGACCAATCTACGAATCTTGACAATAATAATTTATATATTAATATCTCCCTCAACACCAACATCTTCCGTTACGTGTTGATTTGTCAACGTTGTCGACAGCGCCTTTGACTTTGGCCGTCGCCAATGTACGGCGCTATAAAAGCTGTCCAGTACAATACAATACAATTAAAATAAAAAGAATTAAAAGTACAGTATAGACCATTGGTGTTCTATGGCGCTGCCCCCCGGGGTTGGGGGTTCGTGGGGGCGGGTTCCCTCTATGCTGGTGTAGAAATCAATCGAGGGATTTGCGCAAATCCATTGAGAAATTTTTCGGGTTGGGTGGGGTGGCAGTTATGATGATTGGAAAGCAATCAATGCGCCAGGAACTCATTGATGATGCACTTTTTGTTCGAAGTTTTTTACTCGAAAATGTAGATGTGCCCCCATTTTCCCCCATTCCAAAAACACGGATACACCAATGTTATAGACCTTACAGAACGCACATTCACGGAACATTAAATACCAGAACCATTATCAGGTCACTCGAAGATACATTATTTACCGTACTTTGGCGCAACGATAATTAATGATAATTACGGTAATAATTATCAGTAAAAAGCAACTAGATGTACGAAGCTATATATATATATATATATATATATATATATATATACAACAAGTTTTCCTAGAAGGCTAGAAGCCAATGTCTGTCTGTGATTGATAGTAAATTTTCCGTGCTTTCTGTCGCTGGGTGGAAATGTCGTCAGTACTCGGGGGCAGTACCCGGCGACAATCGCCGGAGTACTCGCTCGATACTAAGTATGGATTCACACAAAAGGACGGCGCCGAATGACCGGGCGGTTGCCATGGCAACCGATGTACGGTTTCGCGCATGTGGGGGCGGGGTGGGGTGGGTGGGGGCGTATCGGATACATTAGCTACTCCTCGGCAGCCCGAGTCACCGTAGAGAGACCACAGTACAAACTCATTGACGCTCAAGTCGTTGCTATAGTTACGATCAAAAGCATTATACTCTCACTGCTTTGGTGCTCACCCAGACATGGACTTGGGTCCATTTTAAAAAACCCAACCCAACCTATCGTAATTCAAACCCGACCCAATCCACGAAAGGAATAGATTACCTGGTCCAAACCAAACCAACGTAATAGTTTACCACTTCTTCTTAAACCAGTCATTGATCGTAGAAAATTAATAAATGAAATAGGTCCTTTGGCCAACCCAACCCGACCCAACCCACAATGAACGGACATTTCTGACCAAACCCAGCCCAAGACAACCCATCGGTGGACCCAACCCATGTCTATGACTGTGCTCTCTCTCTCTCTCTCTCTCTCTCTCTCTCTCTCTCTGTTATTTACTTATTGACCAATTGCTGTCGTTGTACGTGAAGTTATCGGAGTGATGATGGGGATGGGGGGTGGGGGGAGGGGGCAGAGGAGTTAAAGGGAGGGGAAAATGCAGATGTCAAACTCTTCTGAAGCCAAAAACCAAAATCATTTACGTTTGCTTTAACATTGATAACCCCATGCGAAGTGCAGATTTAATCAGATTCGTGAAAAATCTATACTATTACATACACTTATTATTTAATGAGGGAATCATCTAAACAATAACCAAGCAAAAGCCATTCGATCTAATTTCAAAATACATGCACCAACAGCGAAGAAAAGGAATTGATTCTCAACAAACAGCGCGCGAATGCTCTAATAACTATATACATCATAGTCGGCTGAATAGGAAAAAACAAAGGTGGATAAATCTTACAAAATTCAGGGCGATAGGCGAGACTTTTCAGCAGAAGACGCTTTAAAATTATTGACGCTTTAAAGACTTCTGTTATCCGTCGATGACCAAATAGCCCTTGCGTAGAGGGCTTTTAGAAAGCTTGAAAGCGAAAACGAAAAACTATTTTTCGTATTTGTTTTCGTTTCGGTCTTTAGTTTAGGCCACGATACGGTTTCTTTCCGATCACGTGACTTGATGAATTTCAAGACAAGACAGGACAAACAGTGCGAAAATCGCGATCCTGTTCTGATATTCGGAAGACAAGACACGCGGCGATTGGAACAAGACGAAGACATACATTCTGCCGAGAGACAATTGATCACGGAATGCATTTTCTACATTGATCAGCCACTCAGATTACGCTGGAAAAAACCTCTTCGCCGAGAATTCTTCTTATACAAAACACCTAAGATTGCATTACTAACACCAACGGGACCACCGCTACGGCCGCTAATGTATTTAGAAAAAACACCCAGATAAATGGCTTTAGATAAATTAGGCCTATGTAAATTCATTAGTTTCGTTGGAACTGGAATTGCTTTTCGTGGGCGCAGCCAGAGATTTCGTTTGGGTGGGGATTTCTAAACGCCTAGAACAATAATTCCTAGAGAACGTTTCAAAGCAGGTGCGAGATTTCTTCTAAAACGCTGTCCTTAATTGAAGACTGTTCACAGCGCCGGCGGAAAATTCGCGCCAAAAGGCCATTTTTTCGCGCATGCGCGTTCCAGTATTAAAGCGTAGAATATTCAACGAAGGCAAAAATACATTCGCTCTGCATAGAGATCATGACTCTCAAAATGCTACAGGACAGTGGCTGTTCTATCCACCTAGACATTGGGGGAGTTTAAAATTATTTTGGCGGGGGGGGGTTAACATACATTGGGGAGGTCATATTACTTGCCAATATGTCAAAAAATTTGTGGGATTTAAACTTTGGGGGGGGGGGGGGAGGGAATTCCCCACTTTGACTGGGGGCATTCCCCCGGAGACGGCCTAGAATAAACACTTCCACAGGATGTTGTATTCTACTAAAAGCCCAGAATCTTTAACTTGAAACAGACAATTTCTAAGCAAACTTCATTCGTTCGCATTATTATTACTGGTCCTTATCATCATCACAACGGCCACCTCAGTCCTTCTTCTATTCCCTCTCCTCTTTCGGTTTCCGATGTAAATGCATCCTTTCGTATTTTCAGGCATCAAGTTCTTTTTCGTCAGGACGGGTACATGATCTGGAGAATCGTGTGATCTCACACGCAATATTCGCTAATCTTTTTTTTATTCCTCCTCCTCCTCCTTCTCCCTTTCAACAAGATCCAGATTTTCCTTATTTCTCCCCTCCCTTCCCCTCTCCGTCTCTCTTCCACCGACCGAGAATACTTTCATCGGGTTTCGCCAGAGATGATAAGCCGAAGAGTCCGCTAAACAGCAGCATTTCCTTATCCCAGCCTATTACTCCTTATCAGAGGCCGCTCCACAGGGGAACCAGAGGGCCCCGTGCCCCCCCCCTATTGAATGCCTGGCCCAGTCAGTGGCCCCAATACTTTAGTGCACTCACTCTAAGCAACTAGACTAGTCCAGGTTTATGAAAAATAGTCGGCCCCATGCTTAGAAGTTGCCACCCGCAATGTCCCCCACTTGTCAAATCCTGGAGACGCCACTGCTCCTTATCTTTTATTCACAACACAGAAGAAATCCTCTTATTATTATTAATAGTAGCAGTAGTAGTAGTAGTAGTAGTAGTAGTAGTAGTAGTAGTAGTAGTAGTAGTAGTAGTAGTAGTAGTAGTAGTAGTAGTAGTAGTAGCAGTAGTAGTATTTATATTATTATTATTTATATTATTTTTATTATTATTTATTATTATTATTATTATTACATTATTGTTAATATTATTTATCTACGGAGAAGGGATTTGCAAAATCGGTGAACTGAGTTTGGATATAAAAAGTTTGTTCATTGAGATGTGAAGTGTCAGGATCTTTATGAACATAATGACAATTCTCTTTTTCTATTGAAAGCAAAAGCACAGATAGATGTCAGTGCTCAGCACAGATGCTCAAGCAAATCACAAACAGCGAGGCTGCATGCGCGTCGATCTATGGCTACTAATGCAAAGCATAGAGATCTTCTACCTGCCCGATGTCCTGGAAGAAGCGATCGAAGTAAACAGAGAAAGAAACGCTCAGCACAAAATGGCGAACACAGAATTAGAAAAACAGTGAACAGAATTAAATAACAATGAACAGAATTAAATAACAGTGAACAGAATTAATCAACAATGTAGCACTAAAATTTATCAAATATTTTAATCGCACAATTTAGACACATTTTTAATTTACGCAGCACTGCATAATTAATTAATTAATTAATGCATTAATTAATTCATTCATTCATCTATTCCTTGTTTCTTTAATCCATTCATTCTTTTAGTTCATTCATTCATCCATTCATTAATAGTTTCCTTCATTCTTTATTTCTTTCCTTCCTTCCTTCTTTCATGCATGCATTCATTCATTCAGTCGTTTCTTCTTTCTTTCTTTCATTCCTTGTTTGGTTCATTCTTTCTTTCTTTCTCAAATGATGTTACTCTGATGATATACAGAAGACATCTGCTTTGATATCTATGATAGCCTGAGACGCCTACCTCTTCCCATTGGCTGACATAGCGAACGAGTCTCGACAGACGAAGGAGACGAAGTAAACTAAGCAACTTCACGAGACGGAAGATTCTCAGAGCGCGACCTTTTAGCATAAAACAGAAGACAAATCTGTCTCGCTGCACAGAATGCCGTCACACTCTCGTTATATTAAATACAGCTTACTAATTGCGCGGCAGAAATGGCAACGGACTAGACATAAACCATCATACTTGTTAAAATAAATATTTAATTTATCTATAAGAAATATTAGAGTCATTATACGTCGCATGATTTACGGCAAGTACAGGGTGGCGCAAAAAACCGGACTAGTCACATTTAGGTTTGCATTTAATATAGTCCGGTTTTTTATGCGCCACACTGTTTAAATAAGCAACGAATTTACAGGATGAAATGTTCCTACTGATTAGTTTGACCACCATTTACCATACTTTGCGGAAATCGTGATGCAACCAAGATGGATAGGGGAGGTAGACTTCAAGAAGACGGGGAAATGACTAGGTCTAGTGGGAGCCCAATTACCCCCCCCCCAACCCAACCCCCGCCCAGATGTATACCAGAATCACGTTGTAATTCACATTTATGCTTTCTGTTAACTTTCCAATTAACCTAGCGATAGTGCAAACACACGTGGGCCACGTAGGCCTACTCTAAATCAAACGCGGAAAGCAATGCGACATACACTCTTGAGCGAAATGAAAACGAATCAGAAGTCTAAAATACGACTCCCAACTAAACAGAGCAGCAGTGAAATATAGGAATTCTTGTAGCCTATGACATTTCGGCCGGAAACAGACAAGAAAAAAATCATTCGGCAAATTTCCAACTACCAATCTAAGGGTATCTTTGTTTGCTTTGGGGGGGGGGGGGGTACTAGACGGGAACAATTATTTCTATTTAAACTCAAACCCTAACCTCTAGAAACTTTGAGTGAGCCTGTTTACGAGAAACACGTGAAGAATCCCAAAAATCTTTTCTCCAAGGCCAAAATCTGCGCCATCCTCACTTGAAAAAGTCCCGGATGCACTCCACGGACAGGAAGATCTGATGATCGGATAGGAGGGAGGGAAATAAAACAGCTGTTCTTCTACAGACTGGCTCTTATTATATTAAGTCTACGGATGCTGTATAGTGATCAGGCATTTCGAGTAGGCCGTAAATCACAACAGTTAACGAGAGAAAGAGAGAGAGAGAGAGAGAGAGAGAGAGAGAGAGAGAGAGAGAGAGAGAGAGAGAGAGAGAGAGAGAGAGAGAGAGAGAGAGAGAGAGAGACAGAGAGACAGAGAGACAGAGAGACAGAGAGAGAGACAGAGAGAGAGACAGAGAGAGACAGAGAGACAAAGAGAGAGGAGAGGAGAGAGAGGAGAGAGACAGAGTATATAGACATTAATGTTTAACAACAGTCATTGGCAAAAATATTGCATTCCATTAGATGCATTCTCCTGTGTTGTTAAGAGCCAATGCCCGCTTTGGTAAATATCTCATAAAGGCGAGATTTATCGAAGAGAAGCTAATGAGAACAACCGCTGTTGGCTGCGAAAAGCGGCGACGAAAAAAGGGAATTCCAATGACGGCGTTAAGTGCGTAGACCAATTAAAGAGCTGCATCAGCGCTTTTCCATATGCTGCACCGCCGGTGCTGCCGCTCGCGATTCTGGAAAACCGGTAGATTCCAGTATACTGCAGTGGAAATGAATTTTGTTTTCTCGTCGGCGATCCACAGAGATAGACAAATCATCGGCAATCTCTATGCACAGAGAAGACGCAAGCATAGAGAGTCAAAGTGGTATCGAGTATCTAGGGTGACAGCGGTAAGATGGTTCGTTATTTATATAGCGCATTGAGAGCAATTTCCGTGGTCGGATCTAGAAGAGGAAGGAGCAAATAGATGCACAATATTAGACATCTGTGAGTGTTTACGATAACTATCAGACGGCCATTTTGCTTGCCTAGGTCATGTCCACAGAAATTGATTTCATTTAAACACTGGTTCCAGTCTTTAAACGTGACTCAATGGGATGCTATTTCCGACAACGTTCTGCGCTGGTTCCCTGTCGATATGCCAATGCCTTTCGAAATGTAGCGACACCCGTGTTCTGTTATACGATAAAGTTAGGTTTCAATTTTCACGCCTGTTCTATATCGTCCAAAAATGCCCGTGAGTTTAAAATATTCACGGGTATAATAATACTAATACTAATACTACTACTACTACTACTACTACTACTAATAATAATAATAATAATAATAATAAGAAGAAGAAGAAGAAGAAGAAGAAGAAGAAGAGAGACATCCTTTCTCCTACAACGAATATCCGTGACACTCCAGAGATTCAACGCAGTCGCCTTCAACGGAACTTTCACATAATAATAATAATAATAATAATAATAATAATAATAATAATAATAATAATAATAATAATAATTATTATTATTATTATTATTATTATTATTATTGTTGTTGTTGTTGTTGTTGTTGTTGTTGTTGTTGTTGTTGGATTTTAAGTGGTTTAGTAGGATTTCTTGCGTGTTGGAGTTGCTTTCAATCGCTTCTGAGCACGTCATGTACACAATTGGCTCCATGATCGATCATTTCAACCTTTCCTCAGAGTACCTAAGGGAGCTGCTACCGACCCATAACGGCCGACATGGGAGATCGGAGGGTGGGGATGGGTGGGGAGGTAAGATGGTTGACATACCGGGTTCTTGGAGATATCAGTCGGACCTCGGACGAATACTTGTTTAATAAACAAATCGCGAAAATTGAACGCCTAAGGGTAATATCTCAACCGTATAGGAACACCCACCCATCAACTAATCATTTAAGGTCTACGCCCCTTTTCGGCGCCGCTTAACTGGACCGGGGCCCGGGGCCCGGGGGCGGTCGCCGCCCCCCAATTGTGCAATCGATCTTCGAGGGAAAGAAACGTTTAGGTTAACGGACGCAAAATCTTCCGGATTCTCGGAGGATGATGGATGAAATGGAATTCTTATCCACACAATTCTACCTTCGATCGATCACTTGGATCGGGAATATCGATCCAGAAAAACGAGGAGACACTTCCACCTCCTATTCCGTCTTTCACTTGCATTTACTCAGCAAAGGGCTCATGTGTGTGTGTGTGTGTGTGTGTGTTCGTGTTGGCAATCTCGGGGATAATGGTCAAACAGAGCTTCTGTTCAGGGGAGGAGGAATAGCGGGACAATTTTGCGGGTCTCCGAATTCTATCGGAGGCCCCAACATTTCCGGTAAATTATACTGGAAATGCGTCTCCCAAGGTTAAATGTGACCTTTGAGTGTAGGTCTGGAACTTTCGTTTTTAATTGTCTACTCGCATTTGAGATCGAAAATGCTTTGGTGAGGGTGGGGGTGGGGATAGACACCGCCTGCCTTTTGAAAATGGAAGGCTGCAATAAGAGAAAAATAATAATGAATAAAACCTTAACAGAATATTTGATGGTTTCTGGGAAATAAAGCGGGGAGAGGGTGGTGGGGCTGGGAAAGGGGTGGGGGGTTATCGAGTGCGAAATCTTTTCTCCGCACTTATTCTAAGTGCGAAAAATGTGCGCCCGATTTATCGAGCGCCTTTTCTAAAGGCTTACTTTAAAAGCGCCATCTCTTGTGAAGATGAATTTCCGAAAAATCGAAGCATCTGTGATATCATGGACTACAGTCAAGACTCATCTACATATACATGAACACATAGAGACAGACATCCTCCCTCCCCCACACACGATCACATAATATGCATATGACTGTACGACGATAAGACACATTGAGAAGCCATTCTTCATCCTCCGAAAATAGCCTGATTATACAGGAATTATCATATAGGCTGCCATTATCATGTCACCATCATCACATAAACTGCTCCATCGTAGTCACCACCATCATCATCATCATCATCATCGTCGTCGTCGACTTCATCACCACCACCAAATGCAGTTTGAACGATAGTCAAAAGAACCGTACTCTGAATATCCATCATATATATATATATATATATATATATATATTAAATAGAGAGAAAGAGAGAGAAAGAGAGAAAGGAGGGAGGGAGGGAGACATACACACATATATACATACAGAAACAGAACAGAAGCAGAGACAGACAGAGACATACAGAGAGAGAGAGAGAGAGAGAGAGAGAGAGAGAGAGAGAGAGAGAGACAGACAGACAGACAGACAGACAGACAGCCTGACTGACTGACTGCTATGAATCTAGGTCATCAGTAGAAATATTGCGCTAATGACAGACAGACTGTTGGTGAGACTGTCAGTGAGTGACCACTCTGACAGCGTCAGTCCGCGTTGTCACACAGCGACCAGATCGTAGATGATCATCGTAAGTAAGACGAATGATCTTTGGAATGATTGAACGAAGGAGGAGAAACTGTCATCAGTGAAATCGCTCGAAGTGCCTCCTTCGCAAAGAATTCCACTGACGAAACGAATTCTCATAGAAGTTAGACACTCTCACCAGACACGGGCTAATCTGCCAGATTTGCTTGCAACGGAGGCATCAACCCTTTTGCTATATAATACCTGCGTACTATTTATAGTACGTCGTGAATAAAATTTAATTCCAGTAAAACTGAGAGGTATCTCATTTCGAACGCTGTAAAGCAAACTCGAGACAGGCTATATTGACTCTTCTAGCAGGATTTGAAGCAGCGAAGATGGGAACAAACGAAAATGCGCTTTTCGTCAGAAAATATCTTCGATTCTCCTAGTTTTTTACATTATATTTATATATTTTGTGAGTTTTGTCTTTTTGTACTTGCGAGGACCTTTTTTTGCTCGTCAGCACAATATGAAGAGAGAGTTGAGGGGCGCCGAAAACGATGTGAGGACCTTTTTTGCTTGTCAGTTGTTAGGGGCGCCAACGTACACTTTGTCCCCGGGCGCCGAATACCCTAGATCCGCCTCTGGTTGGTACTGAAGTTGGTACTGACGTCAGTCGACATTTGATGCATTGAAATTATGACGTCATGTCCAACGTTGTATGAAACGTCTCCAATTTCCTGCCCCCTGCCATTCATCTCGTATCCGCCCTTTTCCTACGGAATCATATCTCGCGTCGGTCAATCCTAATTCCGGACCAAATCATTCCGTCCATTCGTACGTGACGGGGAACTGAGGAGCACGTGAGTGGGAGGAAGGGAGGGAGGAGGAAGGGAGGAAGGAAGGAGACAAGGAGCAGTAGAGGAGGAGGAGGAGGTCGAAGGAGACGACGTGTGTGTGTGTGTGTGTGTGTGTCTATGAGCCATAAAAACGGATCAGCTTCTAATCGCTGGTTGCGTCGTCTACAGACGATGTGCATGTAATACGTCATTCAGTCGCCAGCGCTCATTCGTCCGCTCGTCGTACTCTCAGTCAGTCAAGCGCCATTTCTAAATCTAATTCCCGTCTGGAGTATCGCCGATTCTTACGCATACAGTACATACATACATACATGCATAGATGCAGAGATACATACACACATAGACATACATACATACATGCATGCATACATACATACATACATACATACATTGGCTCTACTCAGTAATCAATATGGCCCGTCTTAGTTTTGCTTTATAGTGTTCCAAATGGGACGCCTTCCTGTCGTAATTCCACCAGTTATGTAGGGCAGGACTTTCATTTAGTTGATGTCCCTCGCTCTCGTACAGTCATCGGCGTTAGTGTGTAGTATAAAATGGCTTGTTTCGAACCCTGTAGATCGAAATTGATAACGATATTACTGATTATTCTTGCAAAAGTTAAAGCATTGAAGAAGGAACAAGAGGAAAATGTGGATTTTGTCGGAGAATTTCATCAAATCGATTAGATTTTTATATATCTACACACCCTCTATTCAACAGGCCTTCAATTGGCTTTTCTCACACAGCGAATAAAAGCAAGTAAAACTTGTTTTTGTTGTCCATAAAACCTGTTGTATAATGAACAAGATATCTTAATATAGGCGACTCTTCCCTCGATCGCCCTACTAGCCATTCCACAAGATATTCGACAGGACTTTCAATTACCGGTAGTTGATGTCCCTCGTTCTTGTACAGTCACTGGCGTTTAGTGTATAGTAATGAAATGGCTGGGAGTGCTCTGTTTCGAACCCTGCAGATCGAAATTGATAACGCGTGCTGGATGGCACCCCCAGACCCCCATGCTAGCCTACCCAAATATTAAACTCTAAATCCGCCTATGCACCCACACCAGACACGATTTCGCAAAACAAACTCACATATTGTAGCTTCAAAATCGTTACATCATAAGATTTTTAGCGCCCCGCCCCCCGCCCCCGCCCCCCGCCCCCATGAATTAAACCGTTCAAGTACTGACCGGCGTGGATGAGTTGAGTGAGACTTGCATCAGGCGAGAACAACAGAATGATGTAATCGAGGGGAATGGAACTGATCAGGTCGAGAAAGAACCACGTCTTCAGGTAATGCTTCGCTATTTCGCGCGGTTCCAAGATGATCTCGTCGGCAAAATTATCCGCGATGATACCTGTGGGACAGATAAAACAGGATATATATATATATACTAATTCGAAATTCAGAATTATTATTATTATTATTATTATTATTATTATTATTATTATTATTATTATTATTATTATTATTATTATTATTATTATTATTATAGAACGACAAGATTAACGTGACATAATGTCTAACGACTGCAAGGGCACGTAACAATAACAATATGAAACATTCTGCGACAAAAAGGAGTCACCCGAAGGATTTTAAAAATGCTCTATTTCCAATGAAAAAAATGTTGACAAGGCGGCAGGGACGTAGCCAGGGATATAATTTGGGGGGTTAAAATGTGATTTGTTGGGAGTATAAATCTTTAACAACGCTGAAAATCTTAAAAAACACATTTAACATTTTAAGGTAGTCTGATTTAGGGGGTATATATATACCGATATACCCCCTCCCCTTGGCTACGCCCCTGCAAGGCGGATATGATTCAGTCGTTTAACTGATAGCCAAAGGATTCTTCAAAACTATGTTTTCATCTTACTGCAATTAGACACGCTAACAAATGACCCGATATTTTAGCGGTGGCGTACCTAAGTTGACAGGTAGTGGCACATGCCCTGAACGTCACTTGAAGGGGGCGCCAAAAACTCTGTGATCTTGCTCTCTCTACTCAGCGTAGAAAGAAAACTAGAGAAAAAACTGAGTGGGCATATCTTAGACTAATTCACAACGCTAAAAGCAAGAAAAGTGCATCTGTAGTATTAATCTAGTGTCAGTAAAATGTCATGATTTGCTACTTAAAGATTTGTCAACCTGCCAATTTAATTTTCTGACCCCCTGCTATGGGTGCCAAGTACCTCAGGTGCGCCTCTGAATTTTATGGGGAATAATGGACGCACCTCCCCATTATTTAAGACTGGTATAGGCCGACGCTCCCTTATACCCTCAATATTCTTTATTTTTACGATGACGAATTTTTCGTCCACCCTTCACGGCAGGGGGCGTTTGGATTGTTTTATCAAACGACGGCTTGGCTCTGCCAAACAAGCGAACAGGCAATGCCATTTCACAGAAGAAGAAGAAGCCAGACTTCTTAGAAAATTCTTGACGATTGTTCGAAGAAGAACAATTATTATAAATGACAAACTCTGACAAACGGCAGAAACAAGCAAACGAAACAACACAAAAGCAAGGATACGATAATCCAACGTTAATGCTGAAGAGTTCTTTGACGTCACGCACTTAGGGGGTGGGGGGTTCAAACATTTGTGACGATGTGTGACGACGGGGGGTTGCAGAATTGTGACGTCACATAATAGTAAATTTTTTAGGTGGCGGCCTTTTTTGTCTGTCGACACTTTGGGAAAGGAAAAAAGAGGCGAGGATGACCTTTTTTGCTTGTCAAGATCCGAGAAGAGAAGAGGCATTAACGCGTTGTGACGTCATATTTTAGGGAGTCTGACTTATTGTGACGACGTGTGACGAAGAGGGGGCGTCAACAACAGCCAAAATTGAGTGACGTCATTTATGGACGGCCCCTTAGAAATTACCTCTTACCTGAAGATCTTGGAAAACCAGGTTCTGGTCCGTAGGGGCACACACTGAGATCTGTTTTGACGACTGGTGTCCAGCCTAAGTTTAATTAATTGTCAGAGTTGTGACCTAGATGTCTATTTTACAACCACCCTATGCCCGTGACGGCTGTTCCGTTTGACACCCTCCCCTCCTCGATGACGTTCTAATGAATTAGCACTCCGCACACCCCCTCCGCATCCCGCCGACCATCATCATCATCATCATCATCATCATCAACATCATCATCATCATCGTCGTCGTCGTAATACAGCGTCAGGTGTTTTCTCTTGCGATAAAACTCAAATCAAACCGAGAGATAAGATCTCCAAAGATACCGAGTCGTTGACGTCAGAGAAAGCAATTTATCACTGCGTCGCTTCTGTGATGGATTCATCCTAGCGGTGAGATGACGTCATGCTCTGAGTAGCAGCACGTGTTCGACGAATTTGTATGGCGCAAGATATTTTTAAGTCTTTAAAAAAAGCTCAGCTCGAATTGACTTTGAGTGAGACTCTAAGCACTTCTTACGAAGGGCAAAGGTCACGAAATGAACCGTCGACAGCGGGTTCAAGGCAGTTCGGTGTTCTGAAAACACTCTAATAGCACTGAATACTATAACTGAACGGAATTAGGAAACCACGGAATAGATATAATACGTACTCACTGAATTGAGTACTTGCTGACAAAACTGGCAAAAGTACTCAACTGCTGAAGAAAACGGGGCGGGGGAGGGCGGGAAGAAAGAGCCAAACCAGTCAGAACTCCCAAAATATTAGTTTTAATTGACAAAGGATAGCGTCAGGGATATTTCTACATCCCTACCCCCAACACCTCCAATTTGAGAACAACCCCCATCTGAGCCAGGGATGACTTTTTGCTTGTCAGACTTTTCAGCAGGGACAGATCCCAGAATATACCGACACCCCCTCGTATTGATAATCCTAGATATAACCCTGGTCGGCGTCACCCTCAATGCCATACTCAGTGTATATTTATTATTTAACTATATTTTAAATGTCTAAAAGTTTAACGTAATTCTGATCGTTTGTAAAAGGAACATCCCATGAGGAAGCGTCAGGCAGAACTATTTCTTTGCTGTGGTCGTAATGATTGATATGGCGCAGCGCAGGTGCCCGGGCGCAGCTATTAAATCTGAATGTATTGTATACATTAATCCATTCCAAAGAATTTCCCTGATCCAGCAGAAATGTCGGGAGGGGGCGAAGTTTGGTCGAAGGGCGCCTTTCCCCCTTCTCATTGGTCGTCAATTAACCAGGCTCGAGATGCAGTTATTTATGGGTCGTCACTGTAGCAAGGACGGAGCCAAATGCAAATGCAAAAACCGCCGGCGCTACAACAAAAAGAATGCGAACGAAAGAGAGAGAGAGAGAGAGAGAGAGAGAGAGAGGAGAGAGGATAGCTCTGCATGGTGACATATTATCCAAGTCATTCACTTGAATGTTGTTGAATCTGCCATTGGCCACTCGAAAGATGTCCTCTCGGTAGAGATTTAAATGTCCCGAGGCATGATGCGAACCCTCCGTCACCCCCCCCCCCGCAGCGCATAAATGGGGGAGTGGGAGACAGTGGGGCAGACGAGACATCGATTTTTGACAGGTCAAATTTTTCGGTTTATGTTTACTAAACGACTTCAGAGACAGTCAACTTATCGATAAGTTAGGTGAAAGGTGAAAGATCAAGACAACATGCTACCAATAATACTATTAGCAATGGTTCCATTTACATTTAACACTGCGAGAACAGGAACAACACAATACGTGCGCTAAAATACCAAAACATTCGACGCAAGTCAACGATTTCAACTACAGTGGAACTTCGTTATCACGTACTTGCCTATTCTGTACAATTTGGTACGTTATGTGCGAAGTACATTGTATCCAATACCATCCAATACGATAGCGCATCACACGGAAACGTACATTGCGGTATACGCTATAACCCAGTATGCGTTATAACTGAGTGTGTGATATCAAAGTTTTACTTTAGTTTGAATTAATATCGCTAATACTGTATTACCATATCTAATACTAATACTATTACTGCCACTGCTCCTACAACGGTTAACATTAGTATGCGCACCAGTAGTTTGCGCACCTGGGAGTTTGCGCACCAGTAGTTTACGTACCCGTAGTTTGCGCACCAACGTCCATAAATTACGTAACTCGCCTATGGGGGGGGTCAGACAATTTGTTAATTTGTTACGAAGTGTGACGAGGGAAGGAGGAGGTCTCAATACCTTGTTTCCATAACCCTACCCCTAACCCTAACCCGATAATGAGTTATCCTTGGGGGGATCGGGAGGGGGTGGTAGTTGCCCGTGCCTTCATTTCTTCTTGCCATCGTCATACTTCGTAACAAATTTCTCCTAGGCCAGAGACCAGCGGTTCGCATTGTTATTAACCGTTGAAACTTAACTTGGTGCGCATACTACCGGTGCGCAAATTACTGGTGCGCAAACTCCTAGGTGCGCAAACTACTGGTGCGCATACTATGCAATACCCCTACAACTAGTACTCCTTCATGTATTCGTGTGACGACGCTAATGATGACGACGCTAATGATGATGATGATGATTATGATGATGATGATGATGATGATGATGATGATGATGATGATGACTAATAAAATACTGGTTTATGTTTTGATGATTTACCTGTTCTGAAGTTGATGATGAGATCGACTAGAAAGACGGTGTCGGAGACGCTGTTGAAGACGATCCAGTGGGTGCTGAGGTCGTCGTTGAAGAAGGAAATGGCGACTGGAAGGATAACGACGTTTGCTATCAATAGTATCAGCATGAAAAGGTCCCAATAGAATCTACAACGACAACACCAATATCATCGTCATCATCATCATCATCATCATCACCATCACTATCATCATCACCATCAAAATCATCAAAATCATCATCATCATCATCACCATCACTATCATCATCACCATCAAAATCATCAAAATCATCATCATCATCATCATCAACAACAACAAAAACATCATCATCATCATCATAACAGCAACAGCACCGAGAACAAAAACTGATTGTCAGCCATCTTGAATCACAATTGATGCCCAATTAATACGAAGAAATATATAGCCTACAGTAGAAATTCGTTATAGCATATTATTTAGCGGGTCTGTAAAATTGAGTACGTTGTATTTGAGGTACAGTTACATCCAGTACATTCCCAATACAATAGCGCATCACACGAGACCGTTTCAACCGAGTATGCGTAATAACGAAGTTCTATTGTGTGGCAGAAATTCGGAGATGATTAATAAGAGGTTCAAAAGAGGAGTCAGAGGAAGCGATTACGTCATCAAAGACTCCTTCGCTGCCTCTTTTTCTATGGCTACTTCTTGTACCTGTCGGCACTTCGACTGACAAGAACACGGAACAAGATCTCCGGTTGGCGCCACATAAATCGAGACTCGAGGAGGTGTCAGATGTTGCCGCTTGAACCGATTCTGTTTGACGCGATCAAGATTAATGACGCACGTGACACTCTAATCATCTCAA
The DNA here is from genome assembly GCA_018105865.1 of Metaphire vulgaris. Lineage (NCBI taxonomy): Eukaryota > Metazoa > Annelida > Clitellata > Crassiclitellata > Megascolecidae > Metaphire > Metaphire vulgaris. The sequence continues at coordinate 11,350,143 of CM030869.1, read as the reverse complement.
TTTAACGACCTGCGTCACGTCATCGACTTCTCACATGACGTCAGAGAAGAATTCTTTTACGTCTGAATGCCTCTCTGTCTCTGTCTTTGTCTATGTCTTTGTCTATGTCTCTGTCTATGCCTATGTCCCTGTATCTGAATGTCAACCCATGTAGTCATCCATCATTCCTTCAATCAATCCATCCATTAATAAATGCATCCATCCATCCTTTCATCCGTCCATTCTTCCATCCTTCCATCCATGCTTTCCTGTATTCACCTGTTTCCGTTTGCAGTTCTTTCTTTCCAATGACGATAAGTACATTTAATATCTTAAAACCCGATTATTCGAGAGAATCTACTGCTAGCCTTCTCTCTGATGAACTATTGCAGATACAACGGCGCTATAAAAGCTTTACAAGATGACTAACAATCAGGTTCATCCCAAGGTAAATGCATCATCGGAAGGGTCGGCGAGATTCGATGAATATCTCAGGTGCGGCGACAGAGGGCGCCCGATTCGGTCGATAGGTGGCGTGGCAGCGGAAAAAACGAAAGTCTCAAACGAAGAATGATTCCTTTTTATGAAAAAAAAACCAATGGTTTCTGAAAATCGGACGATGCTGTCACGTGACCCAGCTGTCTCGTGACCCAAAACTGCACCGCCACCTGCTAGATGACGATAAAATGGCGGAGAAGGCGTGCGGATGTGAACACTGAACCAGGGGCTTCTATCCCTATTTAAGGCGGGCGCAGCTGCGCCCGGGAAAAAATAATGGGGGGATATTTTGCTACTAATCTGAACTGAACCGAGACTGATATTGGTTCAAAATAACGCTGACCGTGAAGTAATCAATGATAGCTATGCCTAACACAAAGGATAAAGAGCTGATTATAATACTAAGTCTACAAGGGAGCAAATTGACAGAGGGAATTTGTAATATTGGTGGGAAATTTGTAATTTTGGGGGGAATTGAGCCCGGCTGCAAGGGGGGATAGAAGCCGCTGCACTGAACAGTCTCTAAAGATACAGTAACGGTTTTCCATATTCTGTGACGATAATGATAGAGTAGATAGACAGGGCACCGTTTTAATCGGTAGAGGGCGGACGGGGGACAATAGACCCCTTCCCCCCGCGATTTCGACTCCCATCCTTCCTTCTTCCGTGTCAGTTAAATCTACAATTCCGGCCGCCATGACAGTTTGCTGGAATGCAGATAGCATCTAATGATTCATTAATTGATTGATTGCTTTAACTAAAGATCTCCTTCAGCTGGAAATCGGATGATGCTAATGAGCCTAAGCGGTCCGTGAAACCTTTCCTTCCATCCATTCATTCATCCATCCATTCGTCCTTCCACCCCTCCCTCCCTCCAGCCTTCCATCTTCCTCCCATTTCCAGGCTTTATCCGGCTGATTCGATTACAGGGTGGACCGTTAAGTTTCTCGCCTCGCGAGGAAATGCGCACGCCCCGAGACAGCACAGTCTCCAGCAGACGATCGATCAGTCGACCCTTTCAATATCAATCTTTTTATTTCACGCTCAACCCGCATGCGTTGGGGGTTTTTAAACACTCGCCAGGAAATTACCCGCAAACGACAATCAGTCTTGCTTCGATCCATGCAAAAACCAGCGCTCTATGCGCGCAATAACAGTTGGAGTAATGCTTGACATGCAACAACCAGTGGGTAGCGATGGTTCCAAAAGAAACCGTCTACAAAACTGTCTCATTTGGAAACTGCTTCAATGAAAAAATGGTTATAAAACTGGCAGAAATGGAAAACCTCTAGAGCGTCAATATCCAACACTATAGAACACGCTGCAGTAAAATTTAAAAATGGCTGCCAAAGCAAAAGCGGAGCCAGTGGCGCCACCTAGCAAGTTAGAAATTCTAAAATGAAAAGTAAGTAAGTAAAATCTCGTAAATTTATATAGCGCTTTGGAAAGTAGTATTCTGTTATAATGATGGTGAGTAAGAAAATGACTTTTGGTGATTACTGTTTTTGCTAATAGCCGCCCAGTTTTTCGCAAGAAAAAAACTACATGGGTTCAAAACGAAACCACCGGGAATGAAAGGGTTAAAGACCTTATCAGAGTCCGTGACGGTGTGCTTTGATTTCTTTCGTTTGCGGCAGAGATCAAAGACCACCCAAAGTCATGATGCATTCTGACCATCGGCAAATTTTTCCAAGAAGCTGCGAACAAGTTTCTGGTTTTCGAATAATATTGCTTAGAAAACGGGTCTGTGAATCGAAGTAAATGCGAATATCTGGGCTTATTTTGAGATTTTAACTGTTTGGGAAAGATTTTTCCATATGGTACTGTACTTTCAGAATAACCTCATAACCTTTTTCAAAAAGATTTGACTGTCGCATGGCTTCACGAAGTTATATATGAGTTATGAATTCCAGAGCCTTTAGATGGACACTGAGAAACGCTAATGCACTATAAACGAGGGACATTAACCCCTTAACTGTGTATTTAACTGTAACTCAATGTAAAATGGACGGATATATCCGGTATCCACAGTTAAGGGGTTAACAATGAAAGTCTTGCCGAGTATCTTGTGAAATGGCAAGCAAGCCTTCTTTAGATAACATTGTATCGCAGGTTTTATAGAGAAGAAAAACATATGAAATTGATTCGCTGTGTGAAAATAGCGAACGGAAGAAGAAGCATTGAACAGTGGGTGTATGGATATGCAAACAGGTCAGGGTACTGAAGAAATCCACAATTTTGCCTGTTCCATCTTCACTGCTTCAAATCGTGCTAGAATAATCAATGCAGCCAATTTCTATTTTGTTCTACGGCTTTCGAAATGCGACACCTGTCGGCCACTTCATACGACACCATAGACTACATTCTCGGAAAAATCTGCTTTTCAACCGCAAAATTTCAAATGATGGCAAACAAAGTTTCCACGCGAAGCACCTATTGCGTAATTCCATGTGCCTCCATTTTATAAACTAATCAATCGACTTCTATGGCGCCACTATAGTAATGTCTATAGCGTCGGCAGATTTCGCACAAAAATATTAGAGCCAGGTTACGAAGGAGAGAACACTCTGATAGGCGCTGGATCGATCAAAGGCCGATGGGCGAGGCAAACGGGAGAATTTCATGACTAGATTTAAAACATTGAGAATGTGATGATTTCAGTAGCGGTTCTACCAGGAAAAGACTGGGGCGGGGGTCAATGCCCTAACCAATCGCAGCCTATAATACATCCCATGCAACATCTAGAAAATTGAAAAGTCTGACGAGCAAACGAAGGTCGTCCGTATTATTATCATCTGGGGACGGCGACGCTAAAATCTGGGAGATATAGCCCCCGGCTCCACCCTAGAACCGCCACTGGACTATTTCTCTATAATTTCCCTCAAAATGTGAGCAAAAACCTCATCAGCAATATTGTCGTTGTCGAGTTTTCGTATTCTGGACGTTTCCTTTATTTGATTTTAGCGACTTTGATTGGGAGTGGGGGGGTTCTCAGGTGTGGAGTACTCCGCCATCTCTAGATTCTATAAGTTAGATGAAGTTTCTTGTTCTGTTTGAAAACCGAATTATTGTCAAGAAGGGAAGAAATAGCCATAACAGATTCCGGATCTGAGGTCATTCGCGGTCACTCCCTGCTAGAGGAGTGAGAGTGACGGAGGGAGGGGGAGAGGAGGGAAGATTGGAACAGCCGAAGACAAAGACAAAGACTCGCCGCTTGGTGGCCATGCGACATTTATATCCGTTTCACTTCTTGCACTCTTGAGGAGTGAAAGACGGTCAACTCAGAAATTCACATTACGACAAGATTCACCGCTTATCTAATCTACGCGGAATAATCTATTTCCATTCTCCCCTATTCCCTCCCTCTCTCCCTCCTTCCCTACGCCGCCTCCCCACCCCCGCCCGCCGCGACCATCCTGCCATACACCGCGCGCGCATCGAAAATAAGAACACGGCCGAAATCCAGAACGTCCGTTAATACCAGCAATGGCGACACATCCCTAAGGTCGATCGATGATATCTATGGTGGAGAGGGAGCAGAGGAAGACGAGGGCGTGGGGGTATGAATAGCCTTTCTGGAATGTCGTTTGGGGGGAGAGGGATCGTCCCGCGGAGGGGGCGGGGGACAACCGAGCGATTCCAGGAATAATTAGACACCGCTATCTTCGAACCCCCGCCCCCGCATCCTATCGACAGAAATCGAGACCGAGAACGGAAGCAGCTGGCTGTCCCACTTCCGGTAAATCGGTCGTCGAGTCCGCCTCTTGATTGTGGGCGGAGGAAGTGGAAAAACGGAAATGAAATTTCTGACCGTCGGTCGAGAAGATACTCGTCAAAATTCCGGACTAATTCTGTCGCTTAGCAACCCGGTTTATAGACGCGTCCATAATCATAGAATTTTTATAGCGCGGTTATTGTATATTAGATCGTTACAACATTCAATTATGTTTCTCTTTTCGTTCACTAAACGACGGAAATAACTTACAGATATAACAACTATTGGCGAATAAAGCCAAATGGAAACTAACATTCTGGACGAAAGGAATCTTATTCGAATCAATGCATTATTCATTTGGCGCGAGAACGAGTTAACGCTTTGCCGGAATTGCCTTAAGGTCTAAGAAGAACCCGTATATAACTCTCTCTCTCTCTCTCTCTCTCTCTCTCTCTCTCTCTCTCTCTCTCTCTCTTTCTTTCTTTCTTTCTCTCTCTGCGCCGTAAAAAATTCAGGAGAGAGATTAAACAAATTATATCCACATTTTCTTGTGTCCCCATCGAGAGACAAAGAGGGGTCTTAAAACGGCTCATCCATGACAACCCTCGTTATTCCATATTGCTAATAATGCACTGGATTTGTGTAAATTCAACCGCATTTTTGAAACTTATTTCGTCCTGTTAGAGATCGATTTCAAGCACCATATTGAGCCTCTATCTTTAGCATTCTTAACTACATAGATACCAATCGCAATTGTAAACGTAGGCCATCGTCTTCTGTATTTATAGCGCATCCAGCATGACAACCCCCGTTGTTCCACAGCGCTAAAAATGCACAGTATATGTGCAAATCAACCGCATATTTGAAATGTATTTCGTCCTGTTATAGATCGAATTCAAGCACCATATTCAGCCACTATCTTTAGCATCCATTACTACATTGATATCAATCGCTATTGCAAACATGGACCATCACCTTCTGCATTTAAAACGGCTCATCCATGACAACCCTCGTTATTCCATAGTGCTAATAATGCACAGTATATGTGCAAATCAACCGCATATTTGAAATGTATTTCGTCCTGTTATAGATCGAATTCAAGCACAAAATTCAGCCACTATCTTTAGCATCCATTACTACATTGATATCAATCGCTATTGCAAACATGGACCATCACCTTCTGTATTTAAAACGGTTCATCCATGACAGCCCTCGTTATTCCATATGCTAATAATACACAGTATTTGTGCAAATTCAACCGCCTTTTTGAAACTTATTTCGTCCTGTTAGAGATGGATTTCAAGCGCCATATTGAGCCACTGTCTTTAGCATTCTTCACTACGTTTACAGTAGCGATTGGTATCATGGATGAGCCGTTTTAAGACCCCTCTTGTCTCTCGATCGACTTTTTAGACATTTGACAGAGAATAGATTTCTTAAAGACTTTGTATAGTGTCGTTTCAAATGGCTCATTATTTTCCGTGGCATTTCGAACGCTCTAGAATAAAATTGAGACAGAATATACTGACTATTCTAGCACGATTTCATGCAATGAAGATGGGGACACAAGAAAATGTGGATATAATTTGTTTAATCTCTCTTCTGAATTTTTTACGGTGCAGTGCTCCGTTTTTTTCTTAACAATGCCCTATACTGTTCTAAACGACTTTCGATCTGAATTATTATCATTATCATTATCATTATTATTATTATTATTATTATTATTATTATTATTATTATTATTATTATTATTATTATTATTATTAATTATTAGTTGTTGTAATAGTAGTAGTAGTGCTACACGTTTAGAACGTAGTGCTCTCTTTTTACGGCGCAGTTCTCCGTTCTTTCGGAACATTGTCAAACAGGGTATCAATTTTATAATATTTTGTGGTCTATTATGTATATATATATATATATATATATATATATATATATATATATATATATTCGAAACATGCAGCAACTGTACAGCGATTGGTTTTTGTGCACAACTGGGCGTACAACGTGCGTGTACATCGTAATTCAGTTGTCGATTCGACCGAACGGCGGAGGAGGAGGAGGAGGAGGAATATAAGAAAAATCAATGGAACAACAACGGTTGATTCGGAAGCGCAAGAAGCTTCCGAACATAAGGACGAGGAGGAGGAGGAGGAGGAGAAGCGATTGAACTGTCTGGTCAGCGGTCAGTCTGTTTCTCTGCATGGACTTGGCTGGAATCAAATCACCGTTCGAAGAAAATGCGTTAGACGATGATGGGACAGAGAGAGGAGGCAGGAGGGGAAAGGGTGGGGGTGGGTGGGGAGGAAGAGGGTGACGAGACTACAGACGGAAGGTAATTGGTCGAATTTATCCCATCAGGACGGGTTAAAAACTAAACCATCTGTCCGTCTGTCTGTCTGTCTGTCTGTCTGTCTGTCTGTCTGTCTGTCTGCCTCTCCTCTCTATACCTCTCCATCTCTCCTTCTCTCTCTCCCCCTCTCCCCTCTTTCTTTCTCTCTTCTCCATCACAATTTCAAATGTCGTCATCATCGTCTTCATCTCTCCATCCTATAATCTATTATTATTATTATTAGTAGTAGTAGTAGTAGTAGTAGTAGTAGTAGTAGTAGTAGTAGTAGTAGTAGTAGTAGTAGTAGTATCATCATCAGCATCATCATCAGCAGCAGCAGCATATTCGATCCATTGCGATTCTCACTCAACTGTCTTTGAAGTCAGCGACTGTTCAACATTTTCTAACCACCTGTCACTGCCATTTGCCGCCGACATCCTTTCGTCGGCCCTCTGGTGTCACAAAAACGGTCAGCTCCGCTTTGTGTGTACTGCCGTGTCAGTATCAGGGCGTCGAGTGTTGTCGCCGACGAAGAATTCGTCGGTCGGACTACGTCACTTCCGGTTCCGAAAGTAAATAATCGAACGTCTGATGACAAATCGAACATCAATCGAAAGGAATTCCAGGACTACTGAAGGAAGAGGAGGCGGAGGAAGAGGGGAAGGAGGAGAAGGGGAAGGCGGGTGGAGAGTGACCGTATAATGGCCGTGCTTTGCTTTATTTCTCGTCGTTGTCGTCGTCATCATCTTTGCGATCGTAGCGAACACAGGCGGTCGGCTTGAGCGCAGGCCCCAGACCAACCAGGGGCGCCCTGGGCGACAGAACGGGGCTATGGAAAACGTCGACCTTGGGGGCCCATTGGTCAGCACATGTGGTTGCGGCATTTCTGACCAATTTCATCGCGATTATTAAGCTGTGGTCCTCTGTTTTGACGCATTTCGTTAGCAAAAAAGCATTAATATACACTTGAATTAGGGCTCCGTACAGTTTATTCAACCTCAAGGGGCCTGGCCATCTCCCATGCCCTTATAAGGCCAGTAAGGCCTGGATTTGACCTGGATCTTTAGTGATTTGGATTTGGTGTGCCATTGGTTGATGCTCCTGTGCATTATGAAAGTGGCGCTATAGAAGTTTAAGATTAGATTAGATTAGATATTCTACGAGGAAAGATAGTTCCAATGAGACTTGAATATAATATGTTAATATCGGCGAGATGCTTTGGAAAACAGAATTAATGACAATACGAAAAGTGCTACATTGGGGGGAGGGAGGGGAGGGATTGGGACTAATGGTCTTGGTCCCGGGTAAAATAATTCGACCTGTGTTGATTCTATGCAGTGTTTTATACAGGTCTGTTAGGGGGAGATCTCCCCCCTCTCCCAAGCTTCAACATCCCCCAAAATCCCAGCACTTACACAAATTTTGCATTGAACTGTGTGTCTTCCCCTCCAGCCAAGTCAATTCCCCCTCCCCAAAGGCTTCAATTCCCCCCGCCCCCAACCAACCAAAGGCCTGGCCTCTGGATAAAACACTGGATATATGTGGCCATCGTTCTGAAATGGCTTAAGCTCCTCTTTTTATCAAAATGCAGGGGGAGCGAATATCCAGAACAGGTGTTATAAGAAAAATCCTATTGCGCTTCATAATTACTCGCACCGATGAATTTAGTGCAGAGACAAGGACTTTCGTAAAAAGAGCGAAGAGATTTCCCAGAAACACAAGATAACTAATCTAATAAGAGCGATTAGTTAAGGGATGAATCTGTAAACAAGGAGATAGCCAAGAGTTGGTCCGTCGGTGTGTGTGTGTGTGTGTGTGTGTGTGTGTGTGTGTGTGTGTGTCTCCGCCGACAGTCGAAGCAAAACTAAAAGAAATTTCGAATCTAATGCAAATTAATCAACAGAAGACCTCTAATTAATTGGATTCGACAGTAATTTATACAGCGCCAAGTGAATTGAGATGGAGGAGCGTACATGCCATGCAAAAAATTAACTCCACGCATTAATTAGACCGTCGCCTTCCCCCGAAATTTTCGGTTTTTTAAAATTTATTTGCCGGCAAACAGAATCCACTGAAAACGGACAACAAATGTCTCAGCCGTTGTCTCAGATTTCAACGCTTCGGTTGAGACTTGGGGTGGGGGACGGCAGGTGAGGGATAGGTGAGGGGGTTGGTATGAGTGGTGGGGAGGGGGGTCGAAGGCTATTGTGCTTAAATGCGTTACAGACAAAATCTGGGACGTGCTTTTGACGAGCAGCATTTCAATCCGTTCTTCTAAGAAGCAATACAAAGACGTTTAAAAGGTTAGCACCAACGCTAATCAAATGCTGACAAATGAATTCATATAGCACCTTTGTAATACATATTTAATATATATATATATATCTGAAAGTAGTTCTCGAAATGTAAATTTCTACTGACGAGAAATTGCGAACAGTATATTTTGCTATCGCCCAGAAAAGCGGCGCTATAAAACTCTAGGTTAATGGCGCCTACTTTGCGAAGCAGCGTCAATTATTCTACCCGGTGCGAAATTCCTATTCAATCAGTGCCCGACCGACGACAGCATTTCGCACGTCGTTCGCTGACTTAAAGGAAGATAATAACTGGAAAATTACCATAAACGAACAAGGACACTAGCAAAGAAAGACAGGTAGACAGACAGACAGAGACAGAGGAGGGGAGAAATAGAAAAAAACAGAGAAAGAGAGATAGAGCGAAAAAGAGAAAGAACAAGAGAGAGAGAGAGAGAGAGAGAGAGAGATATATATATATATATATATATATATATATATATATATATATATATATAGAGAGAGAGAGAGAGAGAGAGAGAGAGAGAGAGAAAGAGAGAGAGAGAATAAAACATAGTGTATGGACTTTATTTAAATTCTAAATATGAGGCACCTAAAAATCTACGCATTGAGCTGAATCAGCTAGCAGAGGAAATCTGAACGAAGCCATGCAGAAGACGAATTTTTTTAAATTAACGCGTTTGCAGCTCTAGAGAATACTAATTTCTACGTTGTGAACTGACTTCAAGAATGGAGAGGGGAGGGGTGGGGGTGGGAAGGAGGTCACGTGGAAGACTTATATCTCTGCATATGAGCAGACGACGAATTCACATTCGACCGGAAATTTCTATAGCGCCACCTTGTTTACTCAACAGGCAATTGGGCGCATTACTTTCACACTTTCTCGTTTTATTGTAACGACCTAAACGTCCGTTGCCTAGCAACGCGGACACAGGTGATGCAAATGCGGTCGGTAACCATAGCGACACGTTTCTACCTGGAAACGTGGGCGTTCTAGAGAAGGCGAATGCGTGGGCTTAAATAACATAGCTACTGGAAGGATGGATATATATATATATATATATATATATATATATATATATATGCATAGATATATATATACATGTATATATATACATGCATGTATATACACACGGTGAGTCAGAATAAAACGTTACCTGATTATATAAATAATATTATGTACGATAACGTTTTACTCTGACTCATATATATATATATATATATATTATATATATATATATATATATATATATATATATATATATATATATATATATATAATATGCTCTTATAAAAGTAAGTAAGCAATGACATTTCGTATGATTGGCTAAACATGCGTTTGAATGCACAGTAAGTATGGATAGTGCCATGATGGCGGTGTCAGATTTCGCCTATGCAGTGTAGCGCTAAAGTATTTTTTTGAATATTGGAATTACTAAAAGGGCCATATTGTAATGGGGTTCTGAATTCCATAGGCTTAATTTTCACATACATGTTCGTAGTTCTCAGCCAAACTCAAAACTGAAAAGAGAGGGCCGGTTGAAAACCCATTGAATTCAGAAAACGACTTAAGACCATAAGAGCATAAGATAAAAGCGGTCTGTTTATTATCAGTGGCGTAGACAGGCTCCCGAGTTAGGTCGCCATAATTCCATCCGATCCCACCATAGAGGCTTGGGCGGTGTGGATGGAGGAATGGGGGTGGGGTGGGAGAGGAGCATCGTTATCTTCCAGGGAGGTCGGAAAACGCTAAGGAATCTTGGGTAATAATTCGATGACTCTGATGCAATTTATTATTACTCGCCCTACCCCCCCACTCCGGTATTGAATTCCGTCATCGGTCCAAAATAGGGGAGCTGCATCCCTTCTGGTTTCAAGAATATTACTCACTTCCTTTTAGGAATAGAAATCGCATAATACAGAACAACTTCGATATTACGGACTCAGTTATAACGCTTATTCGTTTATCACATAACCGCAATGTATATATAGGGTCCCATGCGAATAATAATAATAATAATAATAATAATAATAATAATAATAATAATAATAACAATAATAACAATAACAATAATAATAATAACAATAATAACGAAAATAGCAGCAATAATAGCATCAATAATAGCAGCAATAATAATAGCTAAACTGATAAATGTAACAATAATTGTAATAATAATACAATTGTAATAATAATAATAATAATCGGGCGAAAAAATTGAATTCTAAATTCGGGGGAGGGGGTTTGAGGATGACAGAATCGCTCCCCAATGTTCTTCAATAACCGGCTTCACTCTTCCGCCGCCAGAGTGAATGACTTTAACCCCCTCCCCACTCGAAAGTCGTCGAAAATACGTCGCTATAACAGTTTCTCGACCGAAGTGTCTCCTCCTCCTCCTCCTCCTCCTCGCCTTTGCGGCGCTATAAAAAGCACTCGGAATCATCAGTCGTTGGAAGTGCACTGTCGTCGTGAAGAGCCAATGGTCGACTAAGTAGCCGTGGAAAAGAAAAGTGTGCAGTTGGGATTGATGGAAGGAAGAACGGACCGAAGAGAACATGCTGGGGACGAATAAAACGATGATATCACACTGCGTTCTGGCGCTAATTAAATATCTTCTCTCTCTCCGCTGCCTCTCCTTCTCCGTCTCCTTCTACGGTGTCCTCCTTTTCTCCGTCCATCGTATTTGTCGCTGTGTCTGTGTCTGTGTCTGTGTCTGTGTCTGTGTCTGTCTCTCCTTCTTGTCAGTCGTCCTTGGTTCATAAAAGTCATGTCCACCTCGAAATTGCCTGTCTGTTGGGGGTCTGTATACATACTGCATATTCGTCCATCCGTTACATTACTTCCATCAATCTATCCACACATGCATACATCCATCTATTTCTACCATCTATCCATCCATACATCCATCCATTTATTCATCCATCTATCTATCCATCCTTCCATCCATTCATACTCTCTCTCTCTCTCTCTCTCTCTCTCTCTCTCTCTCTCTCTCTCTCTCTCTCTCTCTCTCTCTCTCTCTCTCTCTCTCTCTCTCTCCAACTATACCAGTAATGTATACCAATGTATATATCTGTTTAATGTGTTATGTCGCTTTGGGACTAGAACAGTTTTTAGGCAGACCAGACCAATTTCTCTGTCACGTTCTATAAGTTGGAAATGCCAAGTAAAATCAATAGCTCACACAAATTTATATATATATATATATATATATATATATATACAGTATATACAGGGTGGCGCAAAAACCAGACCATATTAAAAGCAAACCTAAATGTGACTAGTCCGATTTTTTTTGCCACCCTGCATAGGCCTATATATATATATATATATATATATATATATATATATATATATATATATATATATATATATATGCATGCAAGGCTTTTGTAAACAAATATTTTTCGGAACGAGGTAAGATTTCCATTTTGCGCCCCTAAATTTCTAAATTTCGGTGATGACTTTTTAGTCGTCACAGAAGTTTAGTAGTTTAAAAATTCAATTTTCCGGGCGATGGCCTTTTTATTCGTCACAACTATTTTTTAAAATACCAGTCTTCCCATTTTCCGGAACGCCGTTTCGCCTCGTTCCGGTTCAAAAAAGCCTTGATTATTATTATTATTATTATTATTATTATTATTATTATTATTATTATTATTATTATTATTTGGACGCGCTGAGGATTTGAACGCGGTGGGCATTACCAGTGGCTTTCATACAGGCTTACTTAGCCTCCTAAATCACTTAAAACACATTATTATTATTATTATTATTATTATTATTATTATTATTATTATTATTATTATTATTATTTGAACGCGGTGACCATTTGGACGCGGAGGGCATTTGGACACGGTGGGCATTTGGACGCGGTGACCATTTGAACGCGGTGTGCCTTAACAGTGGTTTTCATACAGACTTAGGCCTACTTAGCCTCCTAAACCATTTAAAATCACATTATTATTATTATTATTATTATTATTATTATTATTATTATTATTATTATTATTATTATTATTATTAGGACGCGGTGGGCATTTGGACGCGGTGACCATTTGAACGCGGTGTGCACTAACAGTGGCTTTCATACAGGCTTACTTAGCCTCCCAAACCACTTTAAACACATTATTATTATTATTATTATTATTATTATTATTATTATTATTATTATTTGGACGCGGTGACCATTTGGACGCGGAGGGCATTTGGACACGGTGGGCATTTGGACGCGGTGACCATTTGAACGCGGTGTGCCTTAACAGTGGTTTCCATACAGACTTAGGCCTACTTAGCCTCCTAAACCATTTAAAATCACATTATTATTATTATTATTATTATTATTATTATTATTATTATTATTATTATTTGGACGCGGTGGGCATTTGGACGCGGTGACCATTTGAACGCGGTGTGCACTAACAGTGGCTTTCATACAGGCTTACTTAGCCTCCCAAACCACTTAAAACACATTATTATTATTATTATTATTATTATTATTATTATTATTATTATTATTATTATTATTATTATTATTTGGACGCGGTGACCATTTGGACGCGGAGGGCATTTGGACACGGTGGGCATTTGGACGCGGTGACCATTTGAACGCGGTGTGCCTTAACAGTGGTTTCCATACAGACTTAGGCCTACTTAGCCTCCTAAACCATTTAAAATCATTATTATTATTATTATTATTATTATTATTATTATTATTATTATTATTATTATTATTATTATTTGGACGCGGTGGGCATTTGGACGCGGTGACCATTTGAACGCGGTGTGCACTAACAGTGGCTTTCATACAGGCTTACTTGGCATCCTAAATCACTTAAAACACATTATTATTATTATTATTATTATTATTATTATTATTATTATTATTACTATTACTACTACTACTACTGCTACTTGGACGGAGTGAACAATTGAACGTGGAAGGCATTTAGACGCGGAGGGAATTTCGACGCGCAGAGCATTTGGACGCGGTGACCATTTGAACGCGATATGCATTAACAGTGGTTTTCATGCAGGTTTACTTAGCCTCCTAAACCACTTAACATCATGGAGGGCGCCACAAGCCAAATATTGGGTGGGCCAACATGGCCTGTTTGAAATTGGACAATGCAAGGACTAGTGCTACACTAGGCTATAGATATGCAAAAATTCATAAAAGTGATGAAACGAATTAAAACCACATATTCTTGTGTGCCCATATTTGCTGTGTCAGACCGTACTAGAATTGTCAGTATATTCTGTCTCAATTTTTTGCTAGAGCTTTCGAAATGCCACAAAAATAATGAGTCATTTGAAACGACACTATACAAAGTCTTTCAGAAATCTATTCTCTGTCAAATGTCTAAAAAATCAATCGAGAGATAAGATGGCGCTTAATAGAGCTGGTTTCTTCTATTACAGGTTTTATAGACCACAAAAATATTATAAAATTGATACCATTGTTTGAAATTGGCATTTAGACGCAGAGGGAATTTCGACGCGCAGAGCATTTGGACGCGGTGAGCATTTGAACGCGGTGGTCTTCATACGGGCTTACTTAGCCTCCTATAAACCACTTAAAATCACATTATTATTTTTTTATTACGTGGACGCGGTGAGCATTTGAACGTGGAGGGCATTAACAGTGGTTTTCATACAGGCTTACCTAGCCTCTTAAACCACTTAAAATCATATTATTATTATTATTATTATTATTATTATTATTATTATTATTATTATTGTAAGGGCTTTTTGTGAAATATTTTACGAAACGAGGCAAGATTTCCATTTTGCGCCCCTAAATTTCTAAATTTCGGTGATGACTTTTTTAGTCGTCACAGAAGTTTAGTATTTTAAAAAAAAATTCCATTTTCCGGGCGATGGCCTTTTTTATTCGTTACAACTATTTCTTTTAAATACCAGTCTTCCCATTTTCCGGAACGCCGGTTCGCCTCGTTCCGGATCAAAAAAGCCTTGATCATTATTATTATTATTATTATTATTATTATTATTATTATTATTATTATTATTATTTGGACGCGCTGAAGATTTGAACGCGGTGGGCATTTACAGTGATTTTCATACAGGCTTATTTAGCCTCCCAAACCACTTAAAACACATTATTATTATTATTATTATTATTATTATTATTATTATTATTATTATTATTATTATTATTATTATTTGGACGCGGTGGGCATTTGGACGCGGTGACCATTTGAACGCGGTGTGCACTAACAGTGGCTTTCATACAGGCTTACTTGGCATCCTAAATCACTTAAAACACATTATTATTATTATTATTATTATTATTATTATTGTTATTATTATTATTATTATTACTATTACTACTACTACTATTACTACTACTACTACTACTACTACTTGGACGGAGTGAACAATTGAACGTGGAAGGCATTTAGACGCGGAGGGAATTTCGACGCGCAGAGCATTTGGACGCGGTGACCATTTGAACGCGATATGCATTAACAGTGGTTTTCATGCAGGTTTACTTAGCCTCCTAAACCACTTAACATCATGGAGGGCGCTACAAGCCAAATATTGGGTGGGCCAACATGGCCTGTTTGAAATTGGACAATGCAAGGACTAGTGCTACACTAGGCTATAGATATGCAAAAATTCATAAAAGTGATGAAACGAATTAAAACCACATATTCTTGTGTGCCCATATTTGCTGTGTCAGACCGTACTAGAATTGTCAGTATATTCTGTCTCAATTTTTTGCTAGAGCTTTCGAAATGCCACAAAAATAATGAGCCATTTGAAACGACACTATACAAAGTCTTTCAGAAATCTATTCTCTGTCAAATGTCTAAAAAATCAATCGAGAGATAAGATGGCGCTTAATAGAGCTGGTTTCTTCTATTACAGGTTTTATAGACCACAAAAATATTATAAAATTGATACCATTGTTTGAAATTGGCATTTAGACGCAGAGGGAATTTCGACGCGCAGAGCATTTGGACGCGGTGAGCATTTGAACGCGGTGGTCTTCATACGGGCTTACTTAGCCTCCTATAAACCACTTAAAATCACATTATTATTTTTTTATTACTTGGACGCGGTGAGCATTTGAACGTGGAGGGCATTAACAGTGGTTTTCATACAGGCTTACCTAGCCTCTTAAACCACTTAAAATCTTATTATTATTATTATTATTATTATTATTATTATTATTATTATTATTATTATTATTATTATTATTATTATTATTATTATTGTAAGGGCTTTTTGTGAAATATTTTTCGGAACGGGGTAAGATTTCCATTTTGCGCCCCTAAATTTCTAAATTTCGGTGATGACTTGTTTTAGTCGTCACAGAAGTTTAGTAGTTTAAAAAAAATTCAATTTTCCGGGCGATGGCCTTTTTATTCGTCACAACTATTTTTAAAATACCAGTCTTCCCATTTTCCGGAACGCCGTTCCGCCTCGTTCTGCTCAAAAAGAGCCCTGTATATATATATATATATATATATATATATATATATATATTTATATAGGTCCGTCTTTACGTGCTAAAAATCAGGAACAGTGCCGGGGCCTCGCGCATCTTAGGGGCCCCGCGCAGTGTTTAATCTATAGACTCCTGGACTCCGGGGGGGAGGGGTAACTGAAAAATCCGGGGGAAATTGACAAAGCCGGGAGGATTCTGCTAGGGAGCTGCTGTTAGTCCATGTAGTATGCCAAAATTTCCGGGGCGAATTTGAAATTTTCGGGGGGGGAGGGCAATTCCCCACCCCCGGAAACGGACTAGATTACACACTGGCCCCGCGCACAAACGCGATGACTTTTTGGGTTTTTTTGCTTGTCAACATTGAAAAACGTTTGGAGATGACCTTTCTTTGCTTGTCAACATCTGATCTTCTCAAGGGCCCCGCAGGCCGCCAGGTGCCCGGTGCCTCACACAGATATAAGATGGGCCTGTATATATATATATATATATATATATATATATATATATATATATATATACATTAGATTCGCTGAAAATGTGAGATTTGACCGTCCATGGCCCGGGGCCACACCTTAGCATCTATCGAGATAGCGTTCGACGTGAAATCTTGCGATATTGGCTTTCCGTCACGAGATCTTGTAAAACCTGGCGCTTCTCTCCTTAAGACGATGATGGAGCGGACGTCTGCTGTACCCGTCGTTGTCGCCCTAAGTGTCCTTGCGTCCGTCTGCCTGTCTGTGTGTGTGTCTATGTCCGTCTGCGCGCCAGGCGCCAATCGTCAGAGAGCGTCCGATTCTGTTCAATTTCGCGAGTTTCGTGTTCCCGGATGTCGCCGAAAATAATCTTTTTAAGAAGCGCGCCAGAGCGTTTGAAAATCCCTGCAGCGTCGAGAACTAAAGAATTCTGGGGTGAGTGTGGTGCGGGGTTTGGGGTTGGGGTGGGGTAGGGGTGGGGGGGGAAGGCAAGGCCAGCTTTCGAATCCAGTACTATAAGTTCGCATGAAGTTCTCACAGTTACTGTTCTCCAACATGCACCTAAACAGATTTTAGAATTTATAGGAAAGTATGAAGACGATTTTCTCAAATAGACGATCACGAATTTAAAATTTGAAAGGTTTCAAAACCTAGTATTGCCGCAGACTTTCATAAAAAAAACCCAAAGAATGAAGAAATGTCGCCGCAAATGTCACAAAATATAGACTTTTACAAAGCGGCAGAGGCAGCACTGGGTACTAAGGTAGACCGTTGCCATCTTAAGCTACATGCTAAGAGGTTTCAGATCTGAGTTGCCCCATGTTAGCCTCCTTATCAGTCTAAACATATCTCATCGGCAAATAGGCCTAATAATAATGACTTAGCATGACACGTGACGACGACACGGCTCTCTATTTATAGATCGAACTTTGACTGCGGCTTCCGCTGTCAGCGCGGTCACCATGGCAACAGAATTATCACCACTGGCGCCATCTACGACAAAATTCACGCAATAATAGCAGCGAGGAAAACTCATTAACCTGCACAAAGGCGCTGTATAAATACTAGCTAAGCTTACAATGGTATGGATTTAATAATCTAATATGGTCCGTTCCCAATGTATAAGGAGACGACAGTTCAATATTCAATGTTAGCCCCTGTCATCAATCAACCTGTACACGTCATTTTTACAAGATCGTATCGTATGATGACGTCATCATTTACGCTATTGATCGATAGATCGATTTATTGATTGACTGACTGATTGATTGAAATAATGAGCGATGGTTCGATTATATAATCAGCCTTGTTTACGATCGATTCCATTTTACACACAGTCACAGCACCTCCCTCCGCCCCTCCCCCGCAAATCCGAAAATTGTGTAACCCCCTGTCTCGTTTTTGGCTAAGTGACGAACGACTTGGGATCAAGAGGTCAGCGGGGTCGTGACGTCATTCGTAATGACGTTTTTCGACCAATTACCGTCTAGCGACTCTGAGCAAATGGTCCTATGCTAGACGAGATAGCGCGTCGCCTAATGAAGTTCCAATACATGTATACGCTATGCAAGATATACATATACAAGATGTACGACGCGCATAACTTATGAATGGCACATTCTAAATTGGGGCTATGGAAATGTCTAGATTAACTGTCCAAAAACCAGCAGATGAACAGTCTTCGTCTGCCGATATGTTTATATTTAAGCATCCTCTCATCTCTCAGATGTCTTATAAATTCCGATGAATAATTAGACCTTGACGCATAGATCCAGATAAATCACCGGATGAAAAGGAACCTTTCCCCTTTCCTTCCTCTACCGTTGCTACCAAGTAAGTAAGTAAGAAGGCAGCTTACTTGGATGGGATGACTCCGCCCGCCCCCCACCCGAAGCTCCAAACGCAATTTCAAGAAGTCAATTTTAACCGCGATTGCAAAATTAATCGCGCAATTAATGCGATTTTTAAAAAAATTAATCGCTTTACGGTTCTAAATTTAATGCGTTGCTAAAACATCGATGTTAAAACAAAGAAAGCTCTAAGTTTCCAGCTTTTTACGACCAGTTTAAGAAGGTGCTGATTGAAAAGGCACATCAAGTACTAAACACTACACATTGTGCACATTTGGAAGCCTCCTCTGATTCAGAAGAACTCTTACTCTACAACTTAAGTTATTTTACAAAATTACTTCGCTCTAATTTTAAAATTAAAGACAATTGTACAGGGTGGCGCAAACAACCGGACTATATTAAATACCAGACCTAATGTAACTAGTCTGAGTTTTTTGCGCCACCCTGTAGTTTCAAAATGAAATATGTCAATAATAAAGTGGTGAAATTTGCTTATATCCGCGAATTCTGCGGCGCCACTAGCAACTAAGCAGGTTGTGGTTCTGTTGCCATGGTTACATAGCTGATCCTATGTCGTCACTGAATATCACTTCCGCTCAAAAGCAATAGGTCGAGCGATAATTTAAGAATCTGGATCAAGATCGCCTCCAGGCAACAGTGCTTGTATTTATAATCCACCTATTTATACAGCACTAATACAAAATACCAATAACTGTAACTGTGACGGTAACTATCCTGGTAAGGTGATAGGATTATCTGTCTCAATCTCATGATATTTATTCCGGTCACGCGATTCAATATTTTAAAAAGCTCTTTCTTTAACCCCTTAACTGGGGATGCCGCATATATCCATCCATTTTACATTGAGTTACAGTTAAATACACGGTTAAGGGGCTAACAATTACAGGCGAATTATTCGGTTTTCTTACTTATTATCGCACAAAAGGATCGCTATCGCCAGCAATCCTGCATTTCGCATATGATGATGATGATGATGATGATGATGATGATGATGATGATGATGATGATGATGATGATGATGATGATGATGATGATGATGATGTCAAGGGCCCGAAGGCAGGCGCAACTATCCTGGGAAACGCACGTCAATTAGTACATTCCCCAAGGAACACGGCATCATTAAGCGAAAATCGATCCCAAGAGATTTGCACCTCTAGGGTTTGACCTTTGACCAGGGACGTAGTTAGGAATGGGCTTGGGGGTCTCAAGCCTCCCAAAACTGTAGCCCCCCCAACTGAATTCAAGCTCAAATGGCGTTGCGGGCTCAAAAGGAAGAAAGGGGAGTGAATCTTGGGCTTCAGCCCCCCCCCCCACCTTAAATCCTGTTCATGCCTAGCTACGCCTCTGCCTTTGACTCGAATGCACAATGACCGCTTCGCTTGTTTCAGTGCATATCTCCTTAAGGCATCAACATAGCGATTCAGATATATCCACGTAGTACATATGCAAGGTTAGTCTTCATTCGTTCATTCACTCATCACTCATTCGCCGACTGATGGACGAATTTCTTTGATCTTCTGTTCTCACCTAATCTCTTTTACTAATCGATCTCTGAATACAGTAGAAACTCATTATAACGGACTCAGTTACTAACGTATACTCAGTTATAATATAAAGTACCGCAATGTACGGTCCTGTGTGATGCGCTTGGTATTGGATGGTTTTTGGGTATAATGTCGTACCTGGGATATTACGTACTGCATTTAACAGGTCAGATAAGTACGTTACAATGCAGTTCAACTGTACTTCGAACGATTCTGAGAGAAAGAGACAGACAGAGAGACAGAGACAGACAGAGGCAGAGAGAGACAGAGAGAGAGAGAGACAGAGAGAGGGGCGGGGTAACACAAACATAGAGATCTAAAATGGAAGGATGACATCGAGCGGTTGCAAGAGACAAGAGAGCCGCTGAATTTGAGCTTCGAAAGTTCTTCTAACTCACCGGAAGTTGCTGCACGGGTGAATGACCCAGTTTCCGGCCGCCTTCTGCCTCAGCTTCTCCTTCATCAGCGCGTTCTTGTTCCCAAAGAGTTTCATGGCCAACTTGTTGTCCGACGGTTGAAAGAACGAGATGATCTGGTCCTTCAGGTAGTGGCTCGGGGAGAGGCGGGCAGCGTCCGTCTCCCGGAACGGCGACAGTTCTTCCTTCGGCGTCCCATACAGGCTGACGTCATCGCCGAGGTTGTGAAAGACGGACGAGTCCTTGTTGTGCAGGAGGGGGTACGGGGTGGAGGTGATGTAGTCGCTGACCAGCGACGCTTCGTCCAGGTCACGTGTTATCGTCAGCACCGGACAGTGAACGTTCGGGTTCGAGATGAACATGTCCTGCGGGGGGAGATCGACTCCCCCGCCGGAGTGGTAGTAGAACTGTTTGTTCTGGCGGCGACCTAGGAGGGGAGGCCCAGTCCTCGACGGACGGTGGGGGACTTTCACGACGCCCGCCGTCTTGTGGTGCTGGTGGTAGGGGTAGATCGAGGGGTCTTCGTCCGGAGGGGTGATTGCGACGTCGATCTGAGGTATCTTGCCCCTGGAAATCGACGTCATCATCCGGAAACCCCCGTTGTCCATCGAGTCCCCCGCCCCCAAGTCGGTGTCGGATATGCGAACGGTCGGTATCATCGTCATCTTCGTCGTCTGGTCCGGCAGCGAGGCGCCCGCCGCTGCCCCGGGTTCGATCCCGGTCAGGCGTTCGTACGACTTGCGGCTGATGTTGATGCTGGACCCCGAGCCCCGGACGCTTCCGGTCGAGTCGACGCTCCTTCGAGGCGGCGGCGGTCGGAAGAGGGACTCCCGGGCGGGCCCGCCGTGGCGGCCATGGTCGGCGCTGTACCGAGTCATTGACCGCCGACTGTCCGACCGCCGGCACGACCCCATGATCACCGAGACGACGGAGCGGGTGTTGTCCGGCAGGGACGAGGCCCTCTCGAGCGGGGCCCTGCCCAGGACCGCCACCCGGACATCGCGCAAGGGCTGGCGGATGCACTTGGCCAACGGTGCCTGGTGCTGGGCGGAGGCCGAGAGAGAGGTGATGAGTGGGGTTGTACAACTGTCTATCGCTGTCACTCCGTCATCCATTTTATGCCTCACTAAAGCAATGATTCTACAATTAACAAGACAAACATAATAGACTACAGTAGAACTTCGTTATAACGGACTCGGTTATAGCTTATATCCGGTTATGACGTACCGCAATCAACGGTCCCGTGTTATGCGCTACCATATTGGTGGTATTGGATATAACGTAATAAATTAGGTATCGCATATATCGTAATAAATTAAATATAAACGTAATAAATTAGGTATCGGATATAGTGTAATAAATTTAATATAAACGTAATAAATTAGGTATCGGATATAGCGTAATAAATTTAATATAAACGTAATAAATTAGGTATCGGATATAGCGTAATAAATTTTACAGACCCGCTAAGTACGTTATTACGAAGTACCACACTGTAATTAACAGAATAAGTAATTAATTTGAAGCAAAACAGAGGAGTATACATGACGGTAATAAAGCCATGGAAACAATATTTAAGTCGATTTTATTGTTTCTTTAAAACTCTGGTATTTGAATTCCGAAATGCTATTACATTCAAAGTGTGGTTTTTAAAATTAATTTTCTTATAAAGGCGCTATAAAAGGTTCCACAAGGTTACACTGGAGTGGGCGAGTGAGTTCTATAACCAGCCGGTTAAACACTCGATATTCTATCATTCTTTCTCTGTCTGTCCCTTTCTCTCTTTCTCGGTCAACCTCCTTCTGTCTCTCTCTCTCCCTCTATCTATCTCTCTCTCTGTCTCTCTCTGACTCTGTCTCTCTCTCTCTGTCTCTCTCTCTCTCTCTCTCTCTCTCTCTCTCTCTCCTGTTTCGTCTCTGCGTTTCTTTTCTTTCGGAATTTTAACGATCAAATCTTTCATCTTTCATCAAATTGCGTCTTATTAAGAAACCAACCGAACCAAAACAAACAACACAAACCGACAACGACAACGATGATGACATCAACGGCGGCCACAACTAGAGCGACTACAACTGGTCTGGAGCCATGCATACTCTGTGTTTCTGAATCTGGACAAATATAGAACCGGACTGACAGTCTGAAGGAGATGCCAACGGCGGTTGCCAATGACAACGAAACGGTATCATTGGCTGAAACTAGGCAACGATAGATGTGCGCGCCAATGGTCAGCATCCCCGTAATCTTCTGATTAATCGCAGACACCTTTAGGTACAACATCTACAGTGTACATTAGCACAGCTGGGACCCACATTCGTCTGTCTGTCTGTCACTGTGTGTGTTTGTTTGTTTGTCTGTCTGTCTGTCGAATCAGAGCAGATATTTTAATGCAACTTTTTTCGTGTTGTTTGTTACGCCACGTGTGACAATACATCTACAGTAAAATGATTTACGAATAACTAGATAATTCCGATCTGTGATCTGTGCTGGTTGCTTTGACGGACGACAGCGGGTTCTTAATGTCCTTTCGCTCGCAATATTTGCAGAACTAAGCGCGGCTTTCTGCAGGTCCAAGTCTTTGATTTCGCCAAATCTTTCCCCCATCAGATCTGCAATCTGCATCATAATATTGCAAACGGTTCGAAACAAACGTGACGTCACTTTACAGCCACGATGACGTCATACAGTGACGAATACGGGTAACCTTTAAAATGGGCGAATTGTATTGACGTCATCGTATCTTGTGCTGAAAGACGAGCGTCATAGAATCTTGCGGTTACTTTACATTGAATTCACGGGAGCAGCAATTACTGTAATTGTAATCGAATACTTAGGCTGGATAACAGGGAAATTGCGACATATATATTCAATGACTCCTGCAATTGCTAGTACTGCTAAGGTGAAAGACAGATGCACTCAATTACCTATGCTGGCGCGTACAGGTAAATCTCAGGTGAGGAAAACATTCACAAGATCTTCATTTCCCACTGAAAAGAAACTGGTTGTCCCGCACCCTCAGTCCCTCACCCATACCATCACCCCCCCCCCGACCCCGAGGCGCATGTAACGAACAAAAATGGCGGTTTCCGTTCGAATTCCCACAGCGTATGACGTCAGCGCTCGCCTGATCTATGCATATATCTATCAATGCGAGTATTGATATCAATCGACGTGAAAAGTTGTATACAATACACCTATGGAAGATTATTTTTAAAGGTATATATATATATACATATATATATATATATATATATATATATATCGGTCAAACCACACAGACAAACACGCACAGAGACAAACAGAGACGCACAGACGGAAATGTGCTGTAGAGAATTTTCGAGAACGAGGCTAGTGGAGGCGAAAGAGAGGTCGAAAAGAACTGTGCGCAAAATTGGGAGGCGTATAATGCAAGGGTATTTAGGTAAGATAAATAAAGCGCACTTGCTAAACACGGCAATAAGAAGCACTTACAGAGAGGAGAGAGAGAGAGAGAGAGAGAGAGAGAGAGAGAGAGACAGAGACAGAGACAGAGACAGAGACAGAGACAGAGACAGAGACAGAGAAAGAGAGACATAGAGAGAGACAGAGAGAGAGAGAGAGCGCTTAGAGAGAGAAAGCGCTTAATTTGCTTTCGGCAATGCGTGCCATTCCTATTGACTGACGAAGCCAAATGTTCTGCAGTCGTACATTAAAAAAACTGCATTTGTTTCTTTTAAGGCGACTGCGTAGATCGCTGACTCAGCAGTTTTTTGCCGCCATTTTGAATGTCTCTTGATAACTCGCGAAGAGGAAGAAGAAGAGAAGCAGAGAAAGAAGAGGAAGTAGTAGTAGTAGTAGTAGTAGTAGTAGTAGTAGTAGTAATAGTAGTAGTAGTAGTAGTAATAGTAGTAGTAGTAGTAGTTGTTGTTGTAGCAGTAGCAGCAGCCATGGGGTGCAACAGGGTGGGCCAGGTGGGCCCTACTACAGGCCCGTTATAACGAAGACACTCTAAAAACTCAATCTCTCTGCACACCATCAGTACCCAGTACCGTGACGGTGCTGCTGCTGCTGCTGATGATGATGATGATAATAACGGTCGTGAAGATTTATCCATCTTCTAAATAGGTTTACGTGCTTTCTCTCTCTCTCTCTCTCTCTCTCTCTCTCTCTCTCTCTCTCTCTCTCTCTCTCTCCGTCACTAAGTAAATCTGGAATTCGTGTTCCTCATTCATCCACAAATTTCGGCAGCCGTTTCTCACCTGACTCCGTCAATCGGATATGAATGAGACCGGCAACGTGATAAGTGTCGGTCTGTCTCTCCGTCTGCCTGGCTGTCTGTCTGTCTGTGTCTGTCTGCCTCTTCGCTTCTTTTCCACAGCACAGTGGAGATGCGGGGTGCGTGCAATTTGTCGCCGGCGACATCTTCGTAGCCGATCTGTGCAAGAGGGTGGCCAGAAAAGTGGGTGCCCGAGGCGTGCTTCGCTGGAAATAGGCTCACGCCTCGGAGGTTGGTCGGAAAAATACGAGCATTGCAAAACGAGACCAATTCCTACACGCGCCTTCGCGGCCTTTCGACCGCCGCTGTGCTCTAGAAAGCCACAACAAGAGAGAGTGATATCCACACGGACAAGCACACAGACAACGGCGATGATTATCGATAGGCAAGGACAAAATAGTCGGTAATGGGTGCGACACGTGACATAACACAAAACGAGATAAGAATCTAGGCAGAGGAGAATTAATTGACAGCTTATTAGCAGAGATAATGCGCGAATCGATATGACTGGAATAGAGAGAATTTACAAATGAAAGGCAACAAATGTAGCGTTTATTCCGTTAGAAAAATCCAAAATTATGAGAAAAAATTGGATGAAACATGAATTGCCATAGAAAGAGTACAAGAGGAGTAGCTGGGGAATATTGTAGGGGCTGGAGTTGGGTCCACTGACCCTGGGGTGGCAAAGTTAGGGGGTTCCGAAAAGTCGATGGCATTTTACAGCGTGCTAACAAGTTAACTGGTGAGAACTTTACTCGTCACCCACCCACCCACCAAACACAAAACAGTTTTATGCCAAACAGTCGGACCCAGGAGGCGGTTCATGCGGTCAACATTGGCGTATAACAGACAAAAACATTTGCTAAATAATAATAATAATAATAATAATAATAATATCAATTTGCTAAATTAAATTAGCTTGAAAATAAATTACGAATTAAGAAAAATAATACATTTTCTTGAGGGAAGGGAGTTAGTAAGTAAGGAGCAAGAGGAATAAGAGAGGCAGTTGACCTAATTTTCTCTGGCAAAAAGCCAATATTTTTGTCCCGAAATGGTAGCCCGCTCATCATTAGCGGCGCCACCGGGAGGGGGCAAATGGGGCAACTCCCCCCAACCTGCCCCAGGCCACCTACCAGATTTACGCAGATCCGGTGAGAAAGTTATTTATGGAGGGGGTGGGGAGGTGGGTAAGGAATCTGACACGCCAGCCCTCTTTTGCCCCACCCACCCAACCAAAAATTCCTGGCGACGAAACTGTTCACAACTCGCTTGAAATTCGCAAAAATTCAAGGCCACGCAAAGCCTTGAAGGAATTTGCAATTAGCTCCTTCCTCGCTATCTCTTTTGGTCCTCGATTTATGGCCAGATTTTATCGAGTCTTTCACTCTGCTACTCAACTGATGAGTACTGCTGCTCTGTCTGGTACAGCTCCCCCTCCCCCCCCTACACCAAAGTCGTCGACACTCAGCTGCACTCTGCCATGAGAATCATCTCTGGCACTCTACGTCCAACTGAACTGTCGTGGATGCCGGTCATCTCTAACATCTCCCCCCCACCCCACCCCCACCCCAATCTGCGTCGCACATCCGCCGTAGACAAGTTTCTGCAGAAGGTGGCAAAAAATGAAAACTGGCCACTTCGTGAGGACTTAACCAATCCGCCTCAACAGCGACTCAAATCACGTCACCCCCTGCGGTTGAACAAGGAACCCACAGACGTCGATGGTCAGTGGAGACTTGACTGGAAGTCGGCCCATGCAGGTGATCAACTACCATCTGGTAGAAGATCCCGGTATCCGACAACCAGGATTCGACACTTCCACTGCCACGTCATCTTTGGTGTCTGTTGAACCGCTTCCGGGCAGCGCCCAGGGTCACTGCAAATACTGTCGCCGGAAGTGGGGACTGGACGACTCGGATCTGTGTATCTGCGGCGAAGTGCAAACAATGAATCATATACTGTAGTTGACTCTTGTCCTATAACA
This sequence comes from Metaphire vulgaris, assembly GCA_018105865.1. Classification (NCBI taxonomy): domain Eukaryota; kingdom Metazoa; phylum Annelida; class Clitellata; order Crassiclitellata; family Megascolecidae; genus Metaphire; species Metaphire vulgaris. The sequence goes on along the minus strand of CM030869.1, from coordinate 11,323,289 downwards.
AGACTCGAGGATGGCGGTCTTCAGACATTACACTCAGCTAATGATGTCGCAGTCAAATGGCTGACTTCTTTCAGCACTTGAAGCATACGATAATAATAATAATAATAATAATAATAATAATAATAATAATAATAATAATAATAATTCAATCAATCAATCAATTTTATAATAATAATAATAATAATAATAATAATAATAATAATAATAATAATAATAATAATAATAATAATAATAGAAGTAGTAGTAGTCATTAGCGTCCAAATGCTCACCGCGTTCAAATGCACATATTTCTGAGTGCTCATCTCCGAGACAACAGAGCACCCTGGGTTCGATCACGAGGATAACGAACAACAATGTAAGTGGGAGGTACGTTACTAAAAAGAGGAAATAGGAAAGAAATTGTTTAGCAAAGACATGAGGAGTGAAGATGGACGGAATGCATTCGTCTTCAGAGACACTTCTCACCTCACTTCTCGCATCATTGATCATTGATCGTCCAAGGTCCTTGCACAGCTTTCCTTCCAGCGCAGAACGTCGAAAATAGAAGAGAAAACGAGAGAGAGAGAGAGAGAGAGAGAGAGAGAGAGAGAGAGAGAGAGAGAGAGAGAGAGAGAGAGAAGCAAAGGAGAGCACAGTGAAAATAGAAATCGGAAATATATATCATAAATGAAAGTGAAAGTTAGACTATGAGGGAGGCGGTCAGGAATAAAGAGGAGAAGGAAGAAGAAGGAGAAGAGGAGGAAGAGGAGGATGAAGAAGAAGAGGAAGGGGATGAGGAAGAGGAGGATGCCGAAGATTAAGCAGCACTTTGATCATGCATAAGAGGATTGGAATCGAATGATAGGAGACGAAGTCCTTCAAGAATTCTGCTCTGCTTCCTATACTTAACATCATCGTCCTAATCTTTCTCTCTCTCCCCCTCTCCCTCTCCCTCTCTCTCCCCGTCTCTGTCTGTCTGTCTCTCTTCTTGCCTTAGGCTTTGCTGATGTGTACTTAGTATGAATACAAAGTGGGATCTGGTTGCAGCCGATTCAAAATAGCCAGCAACTACCATTATGATAACGACGACGATTCTACAAAAACTTATCATTATGACGACGAAGATGATGATGACGACAAACAAGATTATTATAACGATGAAGGTGAAAAAGAAGTCTATGACTATGATGACGAAATAGTTATCTTGTAAAATGTATGCATAGAACCCGATGTATAAAATAAACCATTCTTTATAGCAATGATGATGATGATGATGATGATGATGATGATGATGATGATGATGATGATGATGATGATAATAATAATAATATTAATGACGACGATGAGATGATGTAGGATTCAACGAAGATCGAGGTCCTTATCTTCAGGGAAAACCCCTACTGCGGGGGTGGGGTGGGGAAAAGACGGTTAGAGAACTGCCTACACAGTGGGCCTGAAAAAAGCTGACGTCCTACGAACTGCCATAAGACTACAGGGCGGGCATAAAAACTGCACTTCTCTCGCAATAACAAGTCCGACAGAAAGATATCCTAGAAATTCCAGATAAGTTGCATCGTTGGTCGCTCGGGGGCGCTGTTGTCGCTTCTTGGTCGTCGCCCTCACTCACTCCTTCTCCCCCACCCCATCTCAGTTTTAAAGGCGGCGAAACACGGGAACAACCTGAGAGGCAACGTACAGCATCTCTGCCGAACATTTACAGTAATATCCACACACTCAAGGAGCGAGCGAAAGGGACAGGCGAATGCATTATTATCATATATATATATATATATATATATATATATATATATATATATATATATATATATATATACTGTATATATACTGTATATATACTGTATATATATGCCCTTAAATGTTAAGCCGATTTTTGCTCTTTTTCTAATTCTGAGATTATTATTTGTCGTCGTTTTTGAGACATTACTCGCTGAATAAGTAAGATGTAGCGAGCTTAAGAAATCTTAGGCAAAATACACGAAGTATCTGTGAATACACAGTGATGTACCAAAGTCTGTGATCATCGGATGAGTAGGAGGAGGAGGAGGAGGAGGAGGAGGAGGAGGAAGGGAGGAGGAGGAGGGGTCGGTGGTTGTGGACGGTGGACCGATAAGAAAGATAGGTCTGTTATCCCAACGCTAAGACATCAAATAATAACAGAAATTACATTGAACAGGACGGAGATCAATTTCTGGAGAGAGAGCAGGGTTATTTCTAGGATTGTGAAATTGGGGGAGGGATGTCGGAAAAATTTGGGGGTGTCGGAATTGGGAAATTTTTGGCCAAAAAAGGCTGACAAGCAAAAAAAGAAAAAGGTTGGCCGAGAATAAAAGTTTGGGGGTTATTTCTTCATTTGGGGGGTGTTCAGGGCTAATTACTATGCATTTTTATGCATACCATTGTCACATTACCAAATTTTGGGGGTGTCGACCTCAAATTGGGGCTTTGGGGGGTTAGGGGTGTAAAACTATCCCTGAGAGAGAGAGAGAGAGAGAGAGAGAGAGAGAGAGAGAGAGGCAGAGACAGTGACAAAGTAAACTAAATCAGTAAACACGTATAATGATTAAGACGACGATGATAAGGATGATGACAACGACGATTATCATCAAGAACTGCAACAACGAAAATGATATACGAGACGGCGTCATGATACCGTATCATCAGCGGATGATATTAAGAACGTACACGTACGCTGCAGATATCATGACCCGTATGATAACAACAACTCAACTGGCATGCGTTCAAATTGAACTGAACTGAACTGGCCCAGATGTTCAGCTTCGAGTATTTTTAGAAATAAATTGACACTACAAACCAAACACCTTCGTCTCACCTGTAGAATTCGCAGTCGACTGAATTCTGTACCGGGTGACCTCGAACCTAATTGCTTTCATTCGATAGACTACGAATTAAGACCCGATCGGGTTATGCTCAGGCTCATACCACCGCCGCCGCCGCCGCCGCCGCCGTTCCGTCTACTTTATGTAGCGCCAGCGCGCAGTCGGTTGTTGGACAGAGAGTAACTGCCCTCTTGACCGCCGTCCGTTCGCCTTCTGCTGACCGCCGCTCCTTCGGTCGCTGCTCTTGGCGCCACTGCGAGTGCGCATGCGCGGCAGCGGCGGCGGCCGATTAGCGGCATCTGTCGGCCTGCGATAGCTGCTTCATTCTACCGACTGAGAATACAACTTAGATGCACGGAGAGAGAGTGAGAGAGAGAGACAGACAGACAGACAGACAGACAGACAGACAGACAGACAGACAGACAGACAGACAGACAGACAGACAGACAGAGGAGTGCTATTTCTATTTGCACGCTTGCCTAACCAATCTATGCATCTATCTGTGTATCTATCCATTTAACTATCCATCCAAATATAGGTATTTATCCATCTTTATCTAGGCCTATCCATTATATATATACATATATATATATATATATATATATATATATATATATATATATATATATATAAGTATCTATTCATCTATCCATCTAACAAACGTAATGATTTCTAGCCGAATCGTCTGCGCATGCGCCTGGGGTAGAGAAAAGCAGCCGAAAAGCCGGAATTTGAACTGGGGACCTGATGATTGACAGTCCACTTGATTTACCACGTGACCATAGCGTCACCTTTACAACAATTCAAATTCTGTTGGACGTTGACATTTTCACCTGTCACTCGGGCTGTCAGATATACCTGAAGTCATCGATTGAACGCAACACCTAAATTCCAGTGTAGCAACAGGAATGATGACGTCACATGGCGATCAATCTGATAATGACGTCACTCAATTACACGCTATTCTAGCATCAATGTGCACCTGAGTAGCAACTGAGATAGCAGATCGATGGCATTCCTTGTGTCACTCATGTACAGGTGACGTCAAGATATCAATATAGGTAGATACTAACAACATAGAGTAGACCTATACGTAAGGTAATTCTTGCCGTAGGTAAACCAGGTATAGTCGCTATGACGTCATAGCACTTGTTTCCTCCGCCATTTATAGATCTAATTATAGCGGATACTTGATTTCAGTTCGATCTTGTTCCGTACCTGGTGATCTTGACTCTTGAATTATCATTACAGTAGAACAGTCGCGCTGGAATAATCTACTTACTTACTTGCCTACTTACTTATCTAGTTACCTTTATGACTTATGAAGAGGTGAAATAGCTGAAATTTTAAAAATAATCATTTTGGGAACTCGTTATAGAAAACAAAAAATAAGTTAGTACACACAAGTGCGAATGTTACATCTATGCAATTTTTGGTTGATACTTGTTTCATTGATACGGAGGCACTGTGGTTACTATGGTACCGTATTCTGCTGTTGCCATGGTAACATTTCAATTCGTTAGTCTTTTCATTGGTTCTGTTTATTGCTAATGTCTACGCAGCTATCCCGTTAGTCGACCTTCTACGTTGTGCATTACTTTAATGGCGCTATAGAAACTCTCTAACAAGTGTTAACAACACGTTAAATATTCGTCAGTCCTTTGGTATAAAAGTGAATGATATGCGAATTGGTGTCGCTTCATTCGACAGGTGGCGCCACTAACAGTCAACATTGAATCCCATAGATACAGTATCATGAACCAGCACCAGAATTATTATCATTTTGGACACCCCTGCCCTACATTTGATGCGCAGCCCCTAGTAATGCCCAATTCAAAGTGATCGCTGATCGGTCACGTGATTTTCTAGGGTCAGTGCTGGGGATTGGGAAGAGGTTGTGGGTGGGGGTTCTGCCCAAGGATTTAAAAACGTAACGGTAGGCTATATTGGAGCCAAATTCTTCATGCCGTTAAAATCATTTCCTGATTTTGAACAAATGGGTTCAATATAGCGGCAACAAAACATGTTTATTATTTTCAAAACCGTATTTTTCCTAAAAGACCGATATCTGTCATCACCGACATCTCTTATTTTATATGCGGTCTGTCGCCATGGATACACGGACGGTATCCACGGCAACGTCGTTTCCACGTGACAACCAGACTCCGCGGCAACGAATAAGCTACAGCGGTTTCAGTGGCGCTCAGTTCGCGTCACGTGCGGATGACGTCACTTTATGACGTCACTCTAAGACGTCACTCCATGACGTCACTCCATGACGTTTGCCGTCGGCGGTTGAGCGAAGAGAACCCCTTGGTAGAGAACTCCGTTGATCTCCATGGAGCCGATGATCGAGTTGCCAAGGTGATTCGAGTGTCCGTTTCCTACACAGACAGGTTCGTTTCCATGGCAATTATCATCATGCGATTGAAATCGCGATTTGAGAAAAGTGGTGATTGAAAAAAATGCAAAAGCAATCAAAGCAATCATCGAATAATCAATCGAATTCCACGGGGAAATACATAATAGAAGTTTTGCTAATTTTCTGGATATATACTCCTATAGATATTTCAAATTTAGATTAAGTGCCTGAGAAAGAATAAGCGGCACCACTTTAGAAAGCGCTAAATAAATTCACGATAGGCTACTTTGCTTACTTACTTAATTTTCTGAAGACGAGTTTTCTAAAATATCGACATATTTTCACACCGCGTTTTGTACAAATTTCATCCGGAACCATCAGAGATGATCACCTGACAACATAGACATACTGGCAAAGACCCCACACCCCCCACTCCCCTAGCCCTAGCGAAGTACGGTGCTTCTTACCCTGACCGGTGAGCCTGATGTGGGCCGTACTGACCCCCGCTCCACTGGTCCGATGATGCAGCAGCGAAGACTGGAAGCGACGTTCATCGTCTAGGCCCCCCGGTCTCTTGACGACGGGGCCCTCTCCCGTCTTTGGCATCGGGTTGCCGCCGCCGCCGCCGCCGCCGCCGGTCGACGACGAGGGACCCGCTGGCCCCAGGAGACGCGAAGCAGCGGCGCCCTGGATCGTCAGCTGCTGCTGCTGCCCTGGACAGGGACCGGAGTTGAGAACCGCCGCCCTGGTCGCCTCCTCCATCCGCTTCGTTGCCTCGACGATCGCCTGGTTGGCGGCTGCCTTCGCCGTCTGGGTCTCGCACTCCGCCAGAGTTCGGAGTTGGTTGAGGGTAGGCGTCAGCATCACGTGATGATCGCGGTCTGAAGAGAAATATTATTCAGGGCATGAAAATCAACACAGACCAGCGTCGTCTCATATATGCCCCAGAAATAGTTTCACGCCCCCCTAACCATAGGCGGATTTAGAGTTTAATATTTGGGTAGGCTAGCATGGGGGTCTGGGGGTGCCACCCAGCACGCGACAGACCTGGTGTTGATGGAAAATTTTTTGTTTTGTTTTGGTGGGATTAGTTGGATAGGCTTAAGCCTACCCTAGCCTTTAATAAAATCCGCCTATGCCCCTAACCGATTCCCCAAGACCCCCCAATCTGAGAGCAACACCTCCATAATTATGATGAAGCTAAGATGCTATCGCTCGCCATGAGGGGAGGGAGGGAACCCCCAGAATATATCAACACCCCAATTGATAATCCTAGAAATAACCCTGATATGCAATCTACGAATTCTCAGTATACAGTAGAACTTCGCTATGACGTAATTAGCGAGTCTGTAAAATTTAGTACGTTATACCAGAGATGGTCATGGGTTGGGTTAACCCATGAGTTGGCTTGCGTTCGATTGGGTTGGGTCACTATTATAACGAAGTTCTTCTGTAAAATGATTTCTTCTCAGATAAAAAACCGTAGGTAAGATCGCTCACCTGCCCCAAGCCCTTTCACAGGTCAGGGGTCGTTTACAAATTTTAGGTCCCTCAACATCGTAACCCTTAATATGAATCCAGAGCTTTAACAGCATTTTTTAATATAATTTATATTTGCCGGTTATTTTTAGGCCACTTTGCGCAGAACCCCGGGTCAAGTGGCCCGTCCGACCCCCCTTCCCCCCCGACCCCCGCCTTCTGATGGGGTCTGTTTGCCCCGCAAAAATCTTCACCGAAGTTATTCATAGTTCTAACCTCTCCTTTCCCTCCACCCCGATCTCTTAAACATCATGACGTCACATTCCCTGGGCTTTGGTCGTCGAATTCACCCCCTCCCTCTCCTCTCCCCAGGCTTCCATCTCTTGCCTTTCAATCGCCCCGCATCAGGGACTGTTGTAATTCCTTTCGACGATCAGTTGTCAGTTGCTTCACTCGAACCACCCTGGACCTCCCCCTCCTCGCCCCGGTCTGTCTGGATGTCCCTCCTCGTACGTGTGGGCGTCGGTGTCTTCGTCTGTCTGGCTGTCCGTCCCGATGAAATCTGTTACAAATGGAATTGTCGTACATCAAATCTTCTGTGAGGTGTAAACATCTGCCGTCTGTCTTCATCCTCTCATAATTCCTCTCTTCTTTTTTGCACGTGTGTTGTCTGTCTGGCTGGCCGTCTACTCCTCCTCGCCTCCTCTCCTCCTCTGGCCTCGGGGTCCTTCCTCCTCTGCAGGGCCCCCCACTTCTCTTCCGTCTATAGCTCGGCCACTATACGCCGGCCATATACTTCGCCGCCGAGAAGGAATACAGGATGGAGCAGAAGAAGATAAAAAGACGGAGGAGAAGGAGGAGGAAGAGGAGGAGGATGAGAGGAGGAAGAGAGGAACGGAGGAGAGAGGTTTCACTCGGCTGTGTTACGATTCCGTCAATCGATCGGAAGAGGAAAGCACAGCTGCTCAGATCAGCGACTTATCAAAACAATCGACTGCGTCTTTCGTTTTACAAGACATTACGAGACAACTTCATAGGCACAGAAGTGAGTCAGTCGGACAGACAGACAGACATGCAGACAGACAGACAGACACGCAGACAGACACGTAGACAGACACGCAGACAGACACGCAGACAAACAGACAGACACACAGACACACAGACACACAGACAGACACGCAGACAGACACGCAGACAGACAGAAGAAATAGGGAAAAAGAAGGTAATTAGAATCATTAGAAGAGACGAATAAACTCAAAAGAAGAAACAAATAATGAACGCGAAATAATAAATTACATTCGTCAGAACGAAGAAAGAAAGTGGCAAAGAATACAAAGAATGAGAAGAAAAGAAGAAATTAAGCGAAGAAACGAGATAGAAAACAGAAAAGAACTGATAAAGATATCATGTACAGTAAATCCTTCAATATAGTATCTCCTGTACACTGTAGATAATAGCAATCTATGAATCGGATAGTAAAACAGATGTAAAGTAAGTTATAGCTACAGTAAGACCTCGTTAATGCCATTCATAGAAATTAATACTCACAGGAAGTAGTTTATATCTATGGCAAAGACATCGGAAAGTTAACGCCAATTTGCCGCCATCTTTGCTAAGTCTTAGACAATGGTCACCATGGCTACCGTAGAAATTACCGTAAGACTTTTAATTCAAGCTGCGGCTTCTATTAAAATCAAATGACTTTAAATCCCGGCTGTATTAGAGATACGGCTTCTATGAGGAATTTTACGGTAATGTGATCACACTTAACAAAATGGCGGTAAACTGGCTGCACTTTGAGATACCATAGACTCGTCCTATTGACAATTAAATTCTATGGTTACACGTACATTGATAACAGAGGGGGACCGGAAACAGTTCATTTCTACCGGAAGTGACTCGACAGACTTATCGGGACTCATAAACACGGACGTTTGTTTCCGAATGCGAGTAAAAGGGGTTTGACTGTACCGTACAGTAAATATAAGTTATTATTTTAAGGCAATTGTCATTGAAACAAACGACGATAGAGCTTACCTTTCATGAGCATTGGGACCTGTGGCCTGGCGGTCGGATTCATCCCCTGCAGACCCTCGTGAATGTGGGAGACTGCTGCAGGGGTAAGAGGCAGGATGGGGGCGAGGGGAGAGAACTCCTGACCGAACCCCGACCGCCGACCCTCTCTTCGGTTGCCGTCCACGGCGTACTGAAGTTCGCTCAGAGTACTCAACTTCAGCTTTTCACATTCGTACGGATACAAGTACTTCATGTACCTGCGAGTATTAATATAAATAAGTCATACATAAGAGAGGGAGGGAGAGAGAGAGAGAGAGAGAGAGAGAGAGAGAGAGAGAGAGAGAGAGAGAGAGAGAGAGAGAGAGAGAATATATTTCAACAAAACACAGGAGGAAATGACTAGTACCCTAAACTTCCCATCCCAAAATTCAATCCACCCCAAAATTTCAAGCCTCCCGTGGGTAGCCGAAACATTCGCCGCGGATCGACCTCCCACCGGAAACAGAGACAATCCCCCACCCTCTCCCCACCCCACCCAAGATAAACTGAGTACGATATTCGCGCCGCTACGTATTCGAATTGATGACGGTAAGTAAAGTAAAGTAGAGTAAAATCTAGTTACGATAGGCGTAAGCACGATGGCACACTGTTTGAGTAAAGAGGTAATATTTCCATTTGAATGTGTGAATAATTACTGACTGCGTCCGCAGAGTGAAAGCGGCGCTCGTGATGGACGACGGAAGACTGAGTCCCTTCGTGATCTCCCTCCACAGTTTCTTGTTGATGACTTCGACCAGTCCTCCCTTCGAGACGACCAACTGGAACAGCTCGAACAGGTCCAGGGTCTGCTTTGCCATGATGGGAATTCTGTTCACCGGCGTACCTGCAAAAGGTTACTACTGCATGCATACAGGTGGGGGCAGGCGACTCCAACACGCCTGGAAGGCACACCTGGAAAGAGTCAAGCGGCATTTCAATGGATTTTTGCACTTAAATTGGACATGTTTAAACTACAGAGAATAGTATTGGCAGACGTGTGAATGGCTAGCACTTTTGACGGAGAAGTGAAGAGCACCTGCTAATCAAGTTTTTTTCAAAAATTAGGTCACTATCACTTGTAGATCAAATGTGCTTGGCATTCAGAATTTTGCCTGTGGTATTCTCTATTGCTTAAAAAATCAAATGAAACCGAAAACGGAAAAGAAAAGGGAACTCGGAGAAGAAAGAATTCAAAACAAGATTTTAACAGGCTGACGGCTTCATCATCATCATCATCATCATCATCATCATCATCGTCATCGTCAAAAACAATAACATCATCATCATCATCACCGTCGTCGTCTTCGTGGTAGTCGTTGTCTTCATTTTCACTTTCTGCCTGCATGACGGGAATAGTTATATACGAAACCTCGCAATCGGAGTTATTTCTAGGATTAGCAATTTGGGGGAGGGGTGTCGGTAAATGCTGGAAGTCCCCTGCCAAAAAAGTCGAACAAGCCAAAAATGTCATCCCATAGCTAAAATTGGGGGCGTTGGAGGGTGGTGTCGGTCTCAAATTGGGGTGGGTGGGGGTGTTTAAGCAAATGCCTCTCCAGACATTAAAATTCTAAAACAATTTCGATAACATGTACACTTCGATAAGAAAAATAGTCAGTTAGCCCCTACACCCGCAACGTGTCTACCTTATTATAGCATTAACATAATTTATGTGCAGCAATCATCATGACTATTTAATAGAGAAATCGATGACTAAGTCTACTGTGACGTCATGGGCAGACGTATTTCTGTCCTGATGACTCATTTATAGCAACAAATGATTGACAGCAGGGAATTACACGCGCATGCGCACTGCCATTTCCGGTTGACCCTAAGTCAGTCGCAAGAAGTAGACGATGACTAAAAAGACCAATGAATTATTGATGAATGATGCCTTCCATCTGTCAATCTTCGAGACGAAATTGCTTGACAGGAACAGTAGTGGGGTGAAAAGTATAAACACCAAACACCAAACTTCTTGCCCCCCCCCCACCAGTGAAAAGACAAAACACCACCAAACCAATTTAGGAATGATTAGGGGAACAACAGCAGTTAGAATGATAACGACTTTTAAAATGATAACGATGCTGTTGTTGCTGTTGCTACTGATGATGAAGATGGTGATGATGATGATGATGATGATGATGATGACGACGACGAAATAACCCAGGGATATTCAATTAAATTGTATAAATTCTCTGTGATGCGAGAAACATGCATTTTTCTCATCTAATATTTTTAGTTGCAGAAAATATAGTAACAGAAACAGGTCAGTCGAAACAAGAAGACATTTTGTAAAAATTCCGTTAGTGTTAGAAAAAAGCTACTTATTGATTAGGTATCTTAGAGGGCCGTTTCACACCCTTGGCGGGTCGGATCTGGCCCGCGGGCCGCCATTTGAATATCCCTGAATCCTTGATATGGTAAGTGGAGCTCTGGTGACGTCATAGCGTTTAAACGGAAGCGCTCAATTGAGGCGTCGAGTCTTTTGCGTCGTAAATTTCTAATTACAGCGAAGGAAGGCGACTGAGAAGATTCTCAGAGCAGACGACGACGCAGTTTCTAATCTTTTTTCTTCTCACGACAGAACTTCAACTTAGAAATGAATCTCGGGTTTCTCTCTCTCCCCTCTCTGTGAAGTTGTGAAGTGCTAAGAAATCTCAGACAACTTCGACCTTTCGGGTCAGAATTCGACGAGAGAGAGAGAGAGAGACAGACAGACAGACAGACAGACAGACACAGACACAGATGGACAGAGAGACAGAGACAGACAGACAGATAGAGAAATAGGAAGTTAGAGAGAAAGAGACACTGAGACAGACAGAGACAGACAGAGAGAACGAGAGACAGAAAGAGTCACACACCACCACGGAAGTTTAGAGTCGGGGGGCTCGCAGGTATTCTACCATGAGCCGATAACCCGAATTATTGGGGGTGAATAACACGATCCAGAAACTTTTGATTATGATCTTGATTACCCAAAGGGTGGCAATCTCTTTCAACTCTACGGGAAGCGAGAGTTGCTCGCGATGAGAAATTGCGCATCATAAGTCCCCAACCCACTCCAGCGACGGGGTCGAGGGTGAAATATGAAACCCCTTGAATCAGGAACATACCGTACTGATCGTCTCACCTCCCCCCACACAACGAATTTCAGAAACTGCCTAAGAATTATTGCGTTTAGACTATAATCGAGTAGAAGGCATGCCTCGGCTATAATGACAGCCGTAACATAAAAGGGAATGCCGGCATGGGTACGTTTTTAACGGGGTTCGTTTCGCTTGCTACACCTGAGAGTCGGGCAGCGGAGTAAAAGACTTCACATTGAATTAATATTGGGACGGACGGATGTGTCAAAGCCCGAATGATCCCCTATTGGCCCATCGCCAGCAGAACCAACTTTTCCCCCAGGCCATCGTAACAGCTGCATCAGAATTCACACGAATTTTATAACAAGTAAGTAAGTAAAAGCTCGTAAATTTATATAGCGCTCTGGAAGTAATACAGTAGTAGCTGCTCTTTCTTATGCGCTTAATGTTTCTTGAAATAGAGCTATAGGCAGGGTGGCTTGTCGGCGTGGCAAAGGTCAGTGTATCAACAACTACAATGACAATGACGACTACGATGATAACGACGACTACGATGATAACGACGACTACCATGATAACGACGAGTTATGGAAATAGGGCTAAAGATGTTAGAGCAAAAGACGTAATACAAGAAAACTGACAAGTCGCAACATTGAACATTTCTACAGATCTAGACACGTTTAATTCTATTTAATTAGATAATTAATTAATAATTAAAATTGATAGTCAAAACATTTTACCCTCTAAACAGAGATTTTACCGTGCATGCGTTCTGTGTTCTAAATTCTTTGTACAAGTTTCAATCGTTAGCATGCAGCATAAATATCCCCCCGGGGCAGATCTCCTTTCTCTCTCTCGTCCCTGATTTTATGCGAACTTTTGGCCCAAATTTTCTCCAATTTCGGTCCAATTAGAAAGGACCGCCCGCCTGAATTATCGTCCAGTCGGGAGTTTCTCTAATCGCTCTTCGAATGGCAGCCAGACTCGAACGCGGGGCGGTCTTAAATTGCAAGATCTCCTCTCCTCACAATTAGCTCCTCTCCGCTCTCACAAAACACCGGACAATCATGATCCGCTCGCTGCGCCGAGGTCTGTGGGGAGACGGGGGTGGGGAAGGGTGGGGAGCTTAGGGAGGGTGGTGGCGAGGGTGGAATTTGTCTCCTGGGGACAGTTCCAGTCATAAAGTTCCTGTTCCTGTTTTCCAGTTCAAGCGGATGTAGTTTTCCAGATTCCATCCATCCAAGAACCAACAACTCTGTATCTGTCTCTGTGTCTCTCTGTGTCTCTCTGTCTCTCTCTCTGTCTCTCTCTGTTTCTCTGTCTGTCTGTCTGTCTGTCTGTCTGTCTGTCTGTCTGTCTGTCTGTCTCTCTCTCTCTCTCTCTCTCTCTCTCTCTCTCTCTCTCTCTGTCTATGTGTTTGTCCATCTGCACTGAATCCATGAACCAACATATCTCTGTCTCTGTGTGTCTGTCTGTCTCTTTCTCTTTCTCTCTATCTTAAACATCGTTCCTCAAATTCGGTTAACATGGACTTTTCAACTTTCGGTCGAAATGTCCGACTTTTCTGATCTTCTGAACTGCGCATTAACGAAACGCTACTGTATATTAGTCTTTCGGTCAGACATCCAGCAAGCTAGCAAGTAAGTAAGGCAGCCCTCATTTTTTAAAAATTTACTGTCGTGGACATAATATTCAAAGGGCGTCACATGATTTAGATCGACAAAAATCCCAGCTGATTACAAATCACAGATATTCTATGAGATTAATCGGTGCATAGGCGATACATCAGCGCTGATAATTAAATAACTCCCCGGCGAAGAGGTCATTAGGGGGCCTCATTACGCGCTCATGTATCAATCCGCCGAACCAGCATCTAGTATAACACTATTTTTCATATTCACAATCATCATCATCATCATCGGCGACTTATATTCGATGTTGACGGATTATCTAGCGCCCGCTCATCTCATACACTCAGCATCACCCGATGCTTGATTAGCATCGATCGATGTGGGGAGGAGGAGGAAGAGGAGGTCACAGACTCACAGTCTCTCTTCTGCCTGTCTGTTCGTCTGTCTCTGTGTCTCTGTCTCTGTCTGTCTCGTGCATCGTAAAAGACAGGGAATTAACAAATTATACACGCCTATTAATTTCGACATCCCAGAACGAATCAAACATGACGACGACGATGACGATTAGCTCGAATTTAATTATTCGACGATTTGGTTACTTCTCTCTCTCTCTCTCTCTCTCTCTCTCTCTCTCTCTCTCTCTCTCTCTCTCTCTCTCTCTCTCCGATGATGATGATAATGTTAAATTCGTTGTCGTGTATTCGGGCATAATGCGATTTGCCTCTAAGCGGGCGACGACGACGCTCCGTTTGCACGCCGTCGAGTACGGAGGGAATTTTATGGCGCAATTTTTCGCGTCATCGGTTACGGCAACAATGCGATTCTGCACTGCAGGGTGACTGCATTAGGATAAACGCTGCTGACATCTATAAGAGAATTTCTCTGATGAGCGAAGTAATACAACTCGGTTACATTCACCTCATTTTGTCTGCTAAATATAGACGCATCTGAGAGAAATTCGCAGGAATTGTGTGTGTGTGTGTGTGTGTGTGTGAGAGAGAGAGAGAGAGAGAGATAGAGAGAGAGAGAGAACTGTGAACTGTGAACTGTGAACTGTGAACTGTGAAGTGCATTGAATAAAACAGCAGTCAGTTACACGATTTAGTGATGAAATTATTCGCTATGAAATAATTAAAATATTTTAAAATTATTTATATTTAATAATTTAAGATCAGAAAACCAATTTAAACTAGAACTCGTAAAGGACGGAAAACTTTTAAAAAAATATCTCCACCCACGAATTTTACTCTTTTCAGTAGTCAATCGTGAAACATTCCGCCCTGTCAGCGTTGAGGAGGCCTGTTATATTATATTTATAGGCCTCGGACTGTAAATGTAAAATTAACTATCGGCCTTTCCATTCAACTACAGTAGAGCTTCGTTAAAACGTACTTAAGCGGGTCTGTAAAATTTAGTGCGTTATAATTATGCAATACCATCTAATAAGGGGCCCTACAATACATTTACGGCACTTAATAACCGAGTATGCGTTGTAACCGAGTCCGTTATATCGAGATTAAACTGTATATTTTGTGAGACAACGGGCGCTTGATGCATGTGACATTTTTGTAAAACTGTTCTTTTCGTGTTTACTAGATTCCGAATGTCTCACTTAAAATCCCAGGTGGGGAGAGGGGAGAAGCGGGGAGAGAGAGAGGCATTGGACCACTTTCCAATCGCCGATTGCAAGTGGGAGATCGTCAGTGTCGTCATGGCAACCGTTGCCACGTGGCAACCGTCGCCCCATTAGACTTATCTCCGGGCCAAGAGCGGCCTAATGACCGATCGGAACTTACTTACCTACTTACGCGCACCATATATATATATATATATATATATATATATATATATATATATATATATATATATATATCGCCTGGCTAACGGAGTAAGGTAACTGCGCGATTAAGGTGCGGAGGGCACGAGACGAATGCGAGACCTAGATACGCGCTCGTCAAGAGGTTAGATAAGACAACTGGTCCGCCGCTGTCCATCCGATGCTAAATTCACCGGCGGATTGCGGGATAACCGCACGCGATAGGGTACGATTCCAAAATTCTACCCGTTCATTTAATATGGGCCGTATATTTAGCCCCGGCCGATAAATGAATCGCTGTGTATGTATATACGCTTTTATCCGAAGTCGATATCAAAACTGAAAAATAAATGCATGAATGGCTGTTACATCGTCCCCTTCCCCTCCCCCCCCCGCACTACGATATATTTGGACCCATTAAGAGTCCGGAATAAATCGTTGTAACGGGAGCACTTGAAGATTAGAAGCTGGTCGGAGCGACGCAAGGGGACGGGCAGGCGATTTTTTTTGTATCACAGTGTAATGTTTAACTAAGCATTGAAGACTCGCAGACTTATATTCGAACGGCTCTGTCTGCCATTGGCCCATTGCTTCACCGATACCTGTGTTATATGCCTCGAAAATAGCTCTCTTTTATTCGATAAAAACACATATATCTGTTCGTTTTCTAGAGTTATTTTTAAACGATACACACAGAGAATTAAAATAGCTGAACCGTTCATTGGTTATATGAACAAACTAACGAGCTTTCGATTGAAGAAACAAATGAATGACTGGATGACCAACTGATTGATTGATTGATTGATTGATTGACGAAATTAATTAATTTCGTGAATAAATTAACACAGTTTCAATATCCAAATGGCACAATTATTTCACGGAAAGAAGTCTATAAACTTCGAAAGGCGAAAGAATGAAAACAGGAGGTAGCAGGTTAAATCAAGAGGAACCAAGAGGAACAAAACAGGGCACCAGATGAAAGCAGAAGACCAAAAACAACGGCTGAGAGCGATAAATAAAGAATTAAAGCCGAAAACATCATACAAAGAAAAAAAAGAAAGCAGACGAAAGAAGGGAGAGAGAGAGAGAGAGAGAGAGAGAGAGAGAGAGAGAGAGAGAGAGAGAGAGAGAGAGAGAGAGAGAGCAGTGGCGGAAGGAGAGGGAGGGAGGAAGGAAGGGAGAGCAGGTTTTCAAAACGAGTATGACCATGTGCATGGCAATCAAAAGAATCAAACGACTGCATTCCTTCTCTCTCTCTCTCTCTCTCTCTCTCTCTCTCTCTCTCTCTCTCTCTCTCTCTCTCTCTCTCTCTCTCTCTCAACGCAGTTGTAACTCTTTCTATTCCAGGCACTCACAAGTCTGTGGTCATGCACCTTCCCACCCACCTCCCACCTCCGCAGAATAATCAACCGGTTAAGAATAAAAATAAGAATAAGAAGAAACTGTCAGCCCACCTAGGCCGAAAAACATCTACTGAGGTGGCGTTTCGAACACCGCCCACCCACCCCACCTTCCGCCGCCGCCCCTCCGGCCCGACAAAATAATTACGTCTAATCACCTGTCGCCCGCCAGTCAAGACGAAATGGGGAACGAGGAGCAGAAGGAAGACCAAGAAGTCTGCCGAATTATCACAAACAACGTCGTCGCTAGGGAAGGGGAGAGGAGGAGAGGGGAATGTGGGGCGATACATTCTCCCTTTTATTCTGTGCCGCCGAAGCAAATCGATTGGGGGAACTTAGCTGCCGTCTTCTGCCGCAGGAAATTCTAGAAAAAACTACTATTGCGCGCCAAATGATCCGGTAGATTCCGGGAGATTAGTCGAGTGGAGAAGTTTAAAATAAAGAAATCGAAGAATTGTTTATTAAGAAAAAAACTGATTATGCGACCTGCATGTTAAACAGTTCTTTCGTCTGTTTCATTTTCTTGCCAGAATTCGGGTATTTTATTAAATATTTGCACAAATCTGTATGCCACCAATCAGTGGCAGCTCCAGGATTTGGGAAGTGGGGGGCCGTTGGGGTGGCAACTTCTAATCATGGGGCCAACCATTTGTTGTTTAATGTATATATCACTAAGTATAGGGTCCCAACAGGTGGGCACTGAGGGGCAGGCACTCAATAGGGGGCACGGGCCCCCTGCACCTCCCGGTAGAGCCGCCACTGCCACCAATCCCAAATTTTATTCGATATCTAGAAAATTCACAAGCGTCTTTTAAAACAAGCAAAAACTAAAAATATGAAGAGCAATTTTTAGAACTAGGAGAATCCACAGATCTTGATGAAATAAAGGAGATAGCTACGGGAATCCAGTAGACAAAATATCAAGGCCCCAAATAGATACAATGCATTTGGAAATAGAGGAGGAAAGGTAAAACCAGTTAGACAACAGGTTACATGTCTCTGTCGGAATATTGCTGTCGATGGTTTCACTTGGGCGGGAGTGGGGGGTGAGGGCTGGGTGGGAGGCGGAGGGTCTTTGTGTGATCTTACACAAGATACTCAATCACAGAAAATAAACTATCGGATATGTGTACTTAACGAAAAGTACTGTATTCGCCTTGTTTTGGTGCATGTATAGTAATTGCTGTGTATGGAAATAATGGCGAATTTTGGTGTTATTTTATAAGAAGATCTAATCGAATGACTTTCGTTCTTATTAAATTCTTAAAATTGACCAATTTACAGGATTTGTTGACATATGTGCTTGGGATAAATTCTGGAGTCTTTTTTTTACTAAAGGCGCTATATTATTAACGTGAAGAAACCGAAGGATATCAGATATACAATAAAATTCTATGCATCAACTGGCAGATGATGACGACACAAACTGTTCACAAGTCTAGATTAAAAAACTTTCATTATCACAGTTGTTGTCATGGGCGCCCGCACATTAGGGCAAGAGGGGGGGGGGGCACTTGACCCATCGCTAGAAAATGAAAATACCAATATGTCACAGTGAAATTTAAACCCTTGCTAAAATATTAACCGTGACCATTGTCTAACATGTGTTTGCTCCTCCTGGAAAGATTTATATGGCGTAACTGCGACCATTGTGTTTTGCCGGTATTGCATAGTATGTGCACTAGTAGTTTGCGCACCCGGGATACTTAACTTGGTGCACATAATATAGGTTCGCAAATAGCGGGTGCGCAATGTACAGGTGCGTAAAATACTGGTGCGCAAATTCTCAGGTGCGCAAACTACTAGTGCGCATACCAAGGTAAACCGTTTTGCCGTCTTTTCTGTGGGCGCCCATGGCTGTTGTTGTCATATCATTCTCATTGTCGTCGATGTCATCATCATCATCATCAATTCATCATCATCGTCGTCGTCGTCATCATCATCATTATGTGATAGTATTGTTGTTCTATTAATTACCTCGTTTCTGCATAAAGGAAAAGAGATCGTCGAGAAAGAATTTTCTATTTGGGTCGTCAGTTAATTCGTAAAGCTACAGCGAGAAAACAAATCCACAATTAACTAAATCGTTCACTTAGTCTCTTTGTGGCCCTAACACACAGATATCGAAACAGACAAAGACGAAGACAAGGAGAGAGGCTATTTCTAATATACACAACCAGTCATATAAACAGACAGGCAGATGCACAAAACAGACAGACAGACAGACAGGTAGGCAGACATATAGGACTAGACAGTTAGGAGGCTAGACAGACAGTCGGAGAGGAACAAGAGAATTCAATGCATTAGCGTATATACCTACTGAGAATGGCATAATAGTTAAATGACAAACAACGATAAATGCTACTAATATCATACTGAATACTTACTAATACTAATCATAGTACTCGATATGGCTAATAGAAGACACGGGATATGGCGGAACTGAGTCTGACTCTACCCTTGGCCTTCTGAAGGTCATAAGTTACATTCACGAACTAAGGTCGCGGTGAAGATGGTCGAAATTATAAGGAAAAGATTAAAGAACCGAGCGAGAGAGAGAGAGAGAGAGAGAGAGAGAGAGAGAGAGAGAGAGAGAGAGAGAGAGAGAGAGAGAGAGAACGAGGGAATCTGTTTTGGGCGTTGCTCCATTCCCTCGACGTTGAATCGAGAAAAGTGGGGTCTGAGTGGGTGGGGTGGGGGTATGGGTAGGGGCGATAGAGTAACGATAGTGGGAAATATGTTCAGCTTCTTCGGCCAATCGGCGCCAAGTGTCTTAGGAAAACCGGTCGGTAACTTAATTACGCATATCGAAACATCTGCAACGCATTATTAAACGCATCGCGCCTTCTCCACGCCACCCACCCCCATTTCCCCATCCCAGTCCACCCCTCCCCCCATCCGGGTGCACATCCTCCACTTCATACCCCGCCCCACCAGCCCAGGCCCGCGTAAAAATGGCATCCGGCCACACGTTGTCGGGAGCCGTTGTGATACGGTCACGCGCAGTGATACGCAATCGCTCTTAAAAAGTAGTTCCACGGCAGCATTTACTAGCTTCGCCTGTCGCTGCGAGGTCATGACCTCACACTGAAAATTCCATCGATAAAGAGAATGTTAAAGAAGAGACTCTAATTCTGACCTTCTACGCCATTCTACTGGTAAAACTTTCTAAAATGTGTGTTTTAAAAAACAGCGGAAATCGTAAATTCATCATTTTTGGAAACCTATCGAAGTGCATTTGGTTTTTCGCGAAACAGCTTTAACCAAAATCTTAATCATAGGCGCGTAGACTTCTCTCAGAGACGCCATTTCACCGTTTTTCAGGGGGGGGGGGGCAAAACACTTTCAGCCTGACAAGTTACAAGTTTGCAAAAAAGTTGACGACCTTTTTTGCTTGTCAGTCATTTTCACGGGGTTAGACTGTTAGTTACTTCAGATTACTCGATATCAAGCACTCCTCCACTCCTTTAGGACATATAAAAAACTAAATAACACAAACATTGGCGAAAAAAATTTTTGTTCTAAAAATCAGGGGGGGCAAATGGTTCGGTCCCCCACACTTTTTGGGAAGCTTCCATAGTGAATGGGAAGATATACAAGTTGTGAACCCCCCGACATTTTCATCCAAGTTTACGCCAATGTTCCGAATGTATTATTCTGAGATTCATATAGCGCCTTTCTGTTCCATTCATACCGCCCCCACCCCACCCCCTCACTCCCACCCACAAAAGTCGTTACCTGTTTGAACTGCTCCTCAAAGGTCCAGTGCTGCCCCCCTCCAGGCGTCGACGGACACTGGCCGGACCCGGGCGACGCGGAGGGGGAGGGAGGAGGGGACGGCATGAAGCGTCGGTCCATCAGCGACATGGCCATCGATCCGTAGTCGGAAGAGCGACGCCGACCAGCGACGATGACGTCATTCTCCGTCGTCGACATCAGGTAGGGGGGCGACACGCCCCGCTGTTGACCACCTACCACCGCCCCACTCCCCCCGCCGCCGCCGCCGCCGCCGCCGCCGCCGCAGCCGCTCTCCGGCCGATCGTCTGCGTCGCCGCCTACGTCATCGCCGTCGTATCTGACGTCATAGATCTCTCTGACGTCACGACCGTCGCCGTTGCTCTGTCGCCGACGTCGACATTCGCCGTTTCCTCCGCCGTCGGCGATGACGTCATCGTCTGGGTCTCTGTTGCGATGGAAACGGATTGAACCGGAAGTGGATCGGGCGGAGGACAGGCCGTGATGGGCGAGGAGACCGAGAGGCTTCTGGGTGAGGATCTTCCTCTGTACCTCACCATCTCCCGCATCCTCCCCCTCTCCCTGTTGCTCTTCCTCCTCTTCCTCCTCCTCCTCCGCATCCTCTTTCTCTGCCAATCTGTCCAGATATCGAGACGCATACGAAGATTGCCCTTCTTCGTCGTCTTCGTCATCGTCGTCTTCTTCTTCTTCTTGGCGTTCTTGTTCCTGTTCTTCGTCCTCCATTCGTCGCTTCCGCGATATGCGCTGCTGCTTCCGGTTGTCGTCGGAACCGGAACCGGAAATCGAGTCGGAACTGTGAGAGCGAGATACTCGGCCGCCATTTTGCCCCGCTTGGACCATTACGTCACTTCCGGCGTTTTCTTCCTTTGACTAAATATAAGTCGAGAACAAAAGACGTCATTATTGGTGTAAAGTGACGTCATCAGAATGTCGTCATCTAAGTCAAAACATTTAGTTTGCGCTTAATGTCGTTGTCATCGTCACTGCTCACCCCAGTGTTAATCGTCATCATCGTCGTCGTCGTCGTCATCATCATGAGTCGAATATTTTTTAGAAAAGCAAACAGCTTCGGGCAGCCACTTTGGCTTTACAATAAAAACATAAACAACTTAAAGATCAAGGCAACCATGCAGGTAAACAAGTAGTAACCAGGTAGGCTAGTAATGAGCCACGCAAGCAGCTAAGTCGAAAGATATATAAGAAAATAGGTATCGAAGGCAGGTTATAGGAAAAGTAGGTGACATTTACCGTTGATGGCTTGAAACCTCCCCTTGAGTCTTTTTCGAAGCCTGGGTAGGCGTTTGGCTGTCGAGACCTGACGGGTGGGGTGGTCAGGCCCCCTTTGGGTAGCATCATGGGGCCTGCCACTGGCCCCGACAGATGATGGGGGCTCTGGAAGGACAACATCCGGCACGCCTCCAGGTACCACAGGGGCCACGGTAAAGCCAGCCTGACCTGGAAAATCTGGCAAACAGCGGTGCTGACGTGTGAGTGTGTGAGTGAGAGAACGTACTGCGCCAATATCAATTAGGAAAAACCGACATCAAAATAGAACAAGAATCTTCATCCAAACTGCGAGCTCCTCTCTCAATTGTCATCAGCTGTCATCCATAGATCGGTACGCTTCTGAGATTAGGCAATGAGTTTATTCCGAGATTTGACAAGAACGTTATAGCCTATCTAAGCTTCACAAATCCGTAGATTATATCCGTGAGTTTTTGGGAACGAACAGAATTTCCTTCGCATCTCCACAAAGTCAGTCGCCGCCAAATCCTTTCATCTTCATTTAATCAGAAAGTCGCGAACTAGTTCCGAGTACGGAAGCGAATACTCGAAGCCGTCGGTACTTGAAGAAGTCGGACCGACTTGTTTATGACTCGCGTCAAGTATCCCACTCCCATACTTCTTCGGTCACAGATCGAGTGGGAGAATCGGAGCTCATCTTCTTTTCCGCTCGTATCCTCCACTTTTACCTCTCCTCCCTCTCTCTCTCTCTGCAACTGCCCGCCAGGACTTTGATTGACAGACTCGCGACTGAGAGGCGTGGCCAGCTCCGACCGCCGACGGTCATTGGTCGGCAGGGCCGGACCGCCTAGAAGTGGGCGGAGCGAAAAGAAACGAGCGCAATCGCCGTTGCTATGGCGACCGTACGCCTCCCTCCTCTTTCTCAGAGGCTAGGCTTTGGAAAGCGGAGGGAACTCAGGGAAGGGGAGAGATATTAGGGATTGGGGCCCCCACTTTTCATCTAAGTTTGCGCCTATGGTGGCGTCGCGAATTTGCAACTTGAGTCTTACGCTGAATAAGTCTTATCAGCGGTCATATTAAGCGGGGGTTAATTGTGGGGGTTTAGCCCCAGCCCCCGCTTGGCACTGCCACCAGTGGCGGCTCTAGGATTTGACAAGTGGGGGGCCGTTTGGGTGGCAACTTATAATCATAGAGGGCCAACCGTTTGTTGTTTAATGTATGTAGCATTAAGTATAGGGTCCCAACAGGGGGCCACTGGGGGGCAGGCACTCAATATGGGGGCACGAGCCCCCTGGCCCCCCCGGTGGAGCCGCCACTGACTGCCACTGGCTGAGACTATGATGAACCCTCTGCATCTAGGTCTTTGTCACAAGACAGAGGGGTAGCGTCGACAGAAGGCAGGTAAAATGCCGACAATTGTTTCATGCCTTTTGGAAAAATAATTGTGAGAAGATGCTAACATTTCTAAGAGAATTATAATGAGCAAAAAGCACTTTGAAAGTTTGGCTATACATGTATGAATTTTGCATATAATGGAATTTCTTGGGCGATTTCTTTCGGGGCCTGGTAACTCTTAGGGGCCCAGGTAATACTGTAGCTGCCCTGTACATGTTCATAAACCTGCTATGGTATGTTATGCAAAGTGTAATGGTGCCAAATGTACACAGGGGCCTATGTCATTCCCTATAGCCGTTGGTGCCATTCCATTCGTAGTGCAATGTCACTGCGCATGCGCGCCGTGTTACCGCGAGTGATGCTGATAGCTCCTCTGCAGACGGAACTAATTTCTGGCGCGTACGGTTACATCGCCGCCGCCGCGTAGGCGCTGTTCGGTATCACTCCGCCGTGACCAGGTCCATCGAAATCCGTCGCTCTGATGAGCATAATCAAAGACATCGGGATCGGGTTTTCTCCGGATCCTCGCGTCCCTGAAAATCCTTCCGAGTAGTCCGTCCTTGGGATGGAGTTTTACGGATGCTGCTGTTGACTGATGATGCGGTGACTGTTAGACGCTTAGGGTCAGGTACGTGGTGCCGCCGCTACAGAGCCGTATGATTGTTATTAAATATGATTGGCGCCGGCGCCAACAGGCAGCGTGTCGGCGTTGAAAAAGCTGCAGCGGGAACAGTCTCTCAGCATACCTTCATAATCATCAGAAGAATCACCTAGTACCACACGATTAGACATATTAGACGCTCGTAACATAGCAAGCACCGGGCCTCTATACATCACGCAAGACTTACTACCAGCAAGTATGCCTCCAAGTCTTTAGTCATTAGTCAGCCCACTGTTCAAGAAGGGAAAACGAAGTGAACCAAGCAATTACAGACCAGTGAGCCTAACATCTGTAATCGGTAAAGTTATGGAAAAAATACTGAAAGAAAGCATTTTGGAACATTTGACTAGGCATAAAATTGTTAAAGATAGTCAGCATGGATTTACAAAGGGGCGTTCATGCCTGACCAACCTGTTGGACTTTCTGGAGGAGGTTTTTGATAAGCTAGACAAGGGCAAGGCAGTAGACATAATATATTTAGATTTTGCCAAAGCTTTTGATAAAGTACCCCATATAAGACTGGCTGCCAAACTGAAGTCCTGTGGAATAAGGGGCAATATTCTCAGATGGATTGAAAATTGGTTGAAGGGAAGAAGACAGAAGGTTGGTATTAGGGGAGGCCATTCGCAATGGGCAAGAGTTATCAGTGGAGTGCCTCAGGGCTCAGTGCTTGGGCCATTGCTTTTTCTAATATATATAAATGATATCGATGAAGGATTACTGTCCAAAATTTCAAAGTTTGCCGATGACACAAAGTTATGCAGAAATATAGACTCGGAGGATGATGCAAAAATTTTACAAGAAGATCTAAGGAAATTGTTTCAGTGGTCTGTGGACTGGCAGATGCTTTTCAATATTGATAAATGTTCTGTAATGCATGTTGGGAAGTCTAATAATGGTAATGAATATTCTTTAGGGGAAGGTTCTAACCACAACAGAAAAAGAAAGAGACTTGGGGATAATCACCCATAGAAGTATGAATCCATCTCACCAATGCATGGAGGCAGCAAAAAGGGAAACCAAATGTTGGGAATGGTGAAAAGGACAATTGTGAGTCGTGACAAAGAGATAATCATTAAACTTTATAAGTCATTAGTAAGGCCTCATCTGGAATACTGTGTTCAGGCTTGGAATCCATTCTTGAAAAAGATATAGAACTTTTTAGAAAAAGTGCAAAGACGAGCAACGAAGATGGTCAATGGGTGCCATAATTTAAGCTACGAAAAAGACTTCAATATTGTGGACTGACAACATTAGAAAGGAGAAGAGAAAGAGGGGATTTGATAGAAACATACAAAATAATGACTGGGAAAGTAGATGTGCCATATGATCGATTCTTTACATTGGCACACTATAGCAGCACAAGAGGCCACAAGTGCAAAATGTTTAAGCAGAGGGTTGGTCCAAGAAAGAAAAACTTTTTTAGTGCAAGGGTTGTGGACAAATGGAACAGTTTGGACGAGGTGGGAGTGACAGTTGAAACAGTGAACGGATTCAAAGGCTATCTAGATAAACTAGGTTATTGAATGCAGATGGTTACATCAGTGGTTTTCACACAGGCTTACTTAGCCTCCTAAACCACTTAAAATCACATTATTATTATTATTATAAGTCAACAGTCCTTTTTTTACAGTAGAATACTAACTCTCTTTATCTGTATGTCTGTCTGTCTCTGTTTCTGTCTGTCTCTCGTTGAAAATTCCTCGAATAGTTTCGAGCCGGTGGTGGTAACAGGAGCAAGCTGAATTCTCGACGTCTTATAACGTTACGTTTCAGTCCAACAGACCGTGTTCCAGAATACCAGAATATATACATGCAGCTCCAGGCACCATTAATTACCTGTGCATATAAGCTACAGAGGTCAGCCGAGTCATCTTAGATCCAGTCAATGTTTAATCTAGACTCCTGGACTCCGGGAGGAGGGGGGACTGAAAACGCGGGGGAAACTGACAAAGCCGAGGGGGATTTCTGCTAAGGGGCTGCCGTTAGTTCATGTAGTATGCCAAAATTTCCGGGGGAGATATTTGAAATTTCCGGGGAGGGCAATTTTCCCCTCCGGAAACGGCCTAGATTAAACCCTGTATCCAGTTGGGATTTGGGGGTGGCGGGTTCATCATCATGGGCTCAGAGCCACGAGAGCATCTTGAGTAGGCACAATATTAGGGGCTTAGAGAGAAACAAGAGTTGCAAATATTGTATGACAACTTATCAGCAATGCCCATTAACCGCCCCCCCAAACAATAAAATTGTTTCATCGACAAATCGTCTCAGAGACAGTCTACACCCCCTCCCCACTGATCAGACCCCTCGTGCCTATGCTGACGAGTATTGTCTAGTCTGGAAACCGAGTCAACCGGTGGTAGGCCTACTTAATTTATTGCAATGGAAATAATTTAAAAAAAGAATCGCTCAGTGTTCGTTTTGTAGCCGAGGGGGTCATAGTCAAGGGGCGAGACTAGATATTTGCGATCGAGGTCAACCTAGCGATTGAGTATATGTACAGGTCTACTCACCTGTTAGCCAGGTAGATCACGTTAGGCGTATGTGAGAAAAGATTCCATGTTTTAAAATCCATTATATAGCCTACGCGCTTCGGATATCAAGACAGTGAGATCACTCCGGCTGACTCCCGAATTCGAACTAGGGTCGACAGGACAACGCAATGCGGACGGTCTACGAAACTGGACGTCAGACATATTTTGATTGGTTACAAATCAGTGAAATGGGAGGGAGGGGTGTGGGGTGAATAGGGAGGGGTGGGGTGAATAAAACGCCGTCTCAGCACCGAGGCTACTATTCTTTGTCCTCATTAGCGTTCAATCAGGCCGCGTGTACAACATAACATGTAGGTCTAAACAATCCCTCTCTTTGATAACAAGGGCCGCTATAATAAATACATGACAAAAGCAGTCGCGTACAACTATGAAAACACGTTTGACAAGCGCTGTAGAAATTAGGCTGATTGCTAAAATTGATGACCCTAAGTAACAATTTAGTTTTTTAGACAATAATCTATATTATTATCGGTTAAATTTGACGTATTGCAAGTACGTGGCCTACAGGTCATACTGACAGATCTCGAAGTTATCTAGAGGATCTAATGCCAAAAACCGACTTTTTTGTAGTTTCGCGAGCATTCACCAGGGCGGCGCACCAGTTGTAACTAGTTTCAGGAACATCCGCCAGGGCGGCGCAACATGCAAATAGTTTCACAACCATTCGTTAGGAGCAGCCTTGTAGTTTCTTACGCATGCGTCATGGATCTTTCATGTAGTATCATGACCCTTCCGGTGAAAATGATTTAATTCAATTAATAATAATAATATTATTAATATTAAGTGGTTTAGGAGGCTAAGTAAGCCTGTGTGAAAACCACTGTTAGCCAAGATTTGGGGGTTTAGTTTTGGCCCAAATTTCTCGACATCAAGCCCCAAAAACCAGGATGAGTTTCAAGCCTTCCTTAAAGTGCTGATTAGCAAAACGACCATCAGATGCAATTTTGGCAACAAAAATTCCACAGCATTAAAAGTGCTAGGCCCATGCCACTTTTTACAATACACTACCTACATCCCCAAAAGTAGGGTGCACACGAGCCCTCTACCCACTAAACAACATGGAACAGTGCAGGCAATGATCCAGAAGATCCATCGATGAGGCATAGATTCACTGATAATAACAAACAATTTAAGCATATTGATTTCTATCTTTTTCCTCAAATCTGTACGCAGACACAGCATACAGCTTCAGTACACTACGAGGCAACGTCAATACGACATACTCCTACAAAAATCGACGACACCTCGCATGGCAATACAGCAGTTACAGAGAGAGAGAGAGAGAGAGTGTGTCACATGACCTATCCAGACCGATGGCATACAACTACAAGATGAGCCGCACATAATAATAATAATGGAGCACAGACTTTCAAACTTGCACCGAAATAACTGACATTTCAAGAAATCGATCGTTTCAACGCGAAAAACTCGACGAAAGATGATTTTTTTTTCAGGAACTGATAAAGCAAGAGTGAAAGCCATGGCGCCGCTCCTCAGTTCTTTGGCATCAAATGGTCCGGCAATTTGATGTCCCTTCGCACGTAGAAGAGCATGTACGCCTTGCACTTTGCCACCGTGTCCTTGTCACACGATGTCACCGTGCTGTCGTTGAAATGGTACCAACGGCCTGGCAACAGAAACCAAAGGACAAAGCGCAAACATATTAGACGAGATATTTTCTGCTAGTTCAAATTCTTTACCAACATGTTTGTACGCTGACTTATACACTACTACATTAACACATAACAAAGCCAGGCCATAATGGAAAACATTGCTGGTAATGAATGAGGTCCAAATTTGATCCATATTGCAATAACAAAATTAATAGGCAGACAGACAGACAGACAGACAGACAGACAGACAGACAGACAGACAGACATAGATTGCAAATATTTGCCTAATACAAGAGCCTTAACATATTCACTATGCATGATACAAATAACATTACAAGTTCTTGTGGACAAGACTAATTCAAGCTGTCTTAAAGGTTTTGGGGAAATGTGTAGACAGGCTAGTGGGTTCAAAGAGTTAGATTTTGTGTGGCTGTCATAAATTTCACAGATCATACAAAAAGCCAAATAAAAGAAAGATTTTAATCTAACCTTCGTGAGAAGCGTACGAAGTGTAATGTCCAGAACCCGCCCTGAGACACCAAAACACTTCAATGTTAGAACAATCAAAACAAACATTACAGGGAAAAGAAAGGACTTTTGGCCAAATCTGATCCTACTATATTCTATGTTTTAAATGTCAACACCAGAGACCACAACTATTTTGAAACTTTCAAAGATCTGGAGTGCCACAGGGTGCCGCCGGAAAAATGTTGTCCACGCACACAAAAAATGCCACCCTCAAAAGAAAAACTGCACTGCTGTCTCAGCAATTCAAACAATACTGAAGCAATGAAAATACAGAGAAACAAATGAGACACAATACAAAACACTGTAAAATGTTAACACCCATAACTAGAAATGGGGACATATAAACAACATTTCAAATAGTGTCTGTTGATCAAATATGAAACGACTTTAAAAGAAGCGACAGCTAATAATTGGGCTTGACAGAATTAACCGTCGTCATAGTTACCCCGATCCATGATGCACAATAACTGCAGCCAGGTCATAATCATTACTACCACCGCTGCTGTTTCTTGTTTCGTGCTGCAAACAGACGAACACTAAATTATCCAATAGAACTGTTCATACATCAAACAGAGAGCACAACAACATTTCTATCAAAAAGAAGATTCTGTTGACAATAACAATCATCAATGGTCACATTCTAATAAACCTAAACATAATTATTTTATTACATTTACTCACAATGTTATTCAACATTTTAATACTCAACTCAAAGTAATTCTGTATTACATTTACTCACAATGTTATTCAACATCTTAATAAACAACAACGTAATTCTGTATTACGTTTACTCACAATGTTATTCAACATCTTAATAAACAACTCAACGTTATTCTGTATTACGTTTACTCACAATGTTATTCAGCATAAACCGGTTCATGCTGAGACCAGTCAACGGGAATTCCACGTAGGTGTCGACCTTCACGCGATAATACATGTTCCACCGAAACCGCTTCAGGTGAAGACACAGCACCTGTATAAGAAGGATACATGACATCAGACACGATAAATCCCAAACCATGCTCAACATAAAAACCCCAGCAGCTTCTTCAACGTGGCTTCAACTAGTAGACCATTTGGGGATAGTACAGGGTGGTGCAAAAAAAAGCTGGACTATATTAAATGCAAACCTAAATGTGACTACTGTAGTCCGGTTTCTTTGCGCCACCCTATAGAGGTAATATGCCTTCCATGTGATTGAAGGGTAGTGGGTTCAAATCTGACCCTAGTGACCTTAGGGGGGAGAAGCTGTTCACCCCATGTTGTGTTGGGAAGACAATTGGAAATCCCCTTACACATATTTTATCTGTAAAAGTCAATTGGACCAGCCTTTGGTTAGAGAACTCATTATCAGATGGAGTTTATGTTAACCTTTTGAGGCTAGCAATCTGTATAACTGATAGGCTATGAAGCAGAAATATCGGCCTTATGGGGCGAAAGGGGTTAACGGTGCTGCTAACGTTTGGAAGACGCCGTATCCAGAACTTCTTCGTCGACCGCTGTTTCGTCTTGCAGTTGCTGCACATGTACAGCTCAGTGTCTTCCAACTCCTCGACCTCCGTGAAGCTGGCCAAACAGTCTGAAAAGAAATCCAAATAATAATAACTATTATTAGAAGCAAAATCAAGTCTCACGTTTTAACTAAAGTACTTGATGACATCAACATTTTGGCAAAGCAGATCAAAAGTGACGTCTATTTCAGAGAGATAGTACAGTAATTAAGAATTAAGTTATCAATCAATCAATCAACCAATCAATCAATCAATCGACTTCTACGATGCCATTGTCATAATGCCTAGGGCATCAGCCTTATGCCACACCAAATCCTATTTGAATCAGAGCCAGGTAAGGATGAAAAGTTGAGTCAGATTGGTGGGGGAGTGATCTGAGGGGTTTAGCCCAAGATAATGCGTCGGCAACTAGTGCTTCTGGGATGAAGGGTCTGTGTACACTTGCATTTCATGTGCATTGTATTATTCATGCTGCTAAATTCGGTTCAACCCAGCGTCAACATTTTAACAATAATACAATATCATAAGATTTTAGGACAAAGTCACATGGCATTTGATGATGAAAGTCTTACAGTGAGTACACAAAAGTGGCCTCTAAATGTTTCAAGGACACCTTTGGAAGAATTTCACCCACCAGTCAGATGACACACTGTTTCCCCGTTCTTCGGGTTTTGACATTTTGCCGTAAAATGTGTCGGGATGTCGAGCGAGAGATCTGCCAAGACACGAAAAGCATGTCATGAATGATAAAAGC
The DNA here is from genome assembly GCA_018105865.1 of Metaphire vulgaris. Taxonomy (NCBI): domain Eukaryota; kingdom Metazoa; phylum Annelida; class Clitellata; order Crassiclitellata; family Megascolecidae; genus Metaphire; species Metaphire vulgaris. Next base: position 11,292,605 of record CM030869.1, on the reverse strand, counting down.
AATTCTGTTTATTATTATTATTATTATAATTATTAATATTATTATTATTAAATGTAACTCTTCTCACTTTATCACTTCTTTCAAGGTCACATGCATATTCTGTTTATTATTGTTATTACTATTATTATTATTATTACTACTACTACTACTACTACTACTACTATTACTATAATTATTATTATTATTTAATGTAATTCCTCTAATTTTATCGCTGCTTGCAAGACGCTGACCTAACCTAGAAAGGGGTCGTGTTTCTTTGATTCCACTCCGCAGATAAGACAGTTCACTTCGTTCTGCAGAATTCCGCCGAAAATCGCCGTGACGATGGTGCTCTTGCCCTTTGGGCCGATAAAGGGACTGTTGGAGTTGTTGGGGAACGGCTGAAGGCTGAGCAGCTCCGTGTGGACCCGGTCGAGAAGGTAGCGCATGAACTCATGCGCGTCCTGCTGCTGGTAGCCTCTGTTGGGAAGTGAAACAGCCAGTACAGCAGAGACAACAAAGTCTAGTGATGATGATGATGATGACGATGATGAAGTGAGAAATATGCATTGTCAATAGAACTCAACGGGTTCGGTAAGCAGCTTGCTCTAATTCAACTAAACTTAATCAATCAAATATTAGCATATACAGGGTGGGTCAATAAAAAAAACGGTACCATGCTGTTTCATTGTAAATATTTTCACAACCCCTGGGGGGTAAAACTGCATGAAATTTGGTGTGCCTCTGAGGTATTAAATCCGGAAGGCAGCCATTTAAATATTTCTTTCAAATTCCAAAGAATAACAGCATCAATTAGCAAAAACCAGGCTACAAGTAGGATGCCTTCATCAAAAATATAAACTACCATGAGAACTATATTTACCATTGAACAAAGGTGGTACTGGATTTATTGACCCACCCTGTATATTCATATCACAAATACAATTAAATTTTCTTACGTGGGTCATTGCACTACTTTTTCATGTCAGTGAATTTCATTCACTGTCAGGTTAAATGGCCATTTACCACGTACTTGATACTGTTATCATACAGTTTAGTTTTAACCAAGAATTCTCTATGTGAAAAAAACTAGGCATGACTGTACAACGTCAACAAGCAATCAATACCAATCATTAATCAATATAGCAGGTTACAACCATAATGCAGACATAATATGCGTTACAAAGAAACTGATTGAAGATTTCAATGCATACCTGAACCTTGGAACGACTTTCCAGATGACGGAGAAGAGGGATTCCGGTGAGATGGCTGTTTTTCCACCCTGCCAGAGGGCGACCAAAGTTTTCCTAAGTTCTTCCACCAGGAGACTGGAAAAAAATTATAATTAACCATCAAGACTTTCATTAATTGGAATAACAAAAATTTAACCCCTTAACTGTGTATTTAACTGTAACTCAATGTAAAATGGACGGATATATCCGGGATCCCCAGTTAAGGGGTTAAAGTATTATAATACCATAAAGCTTGTCCTATAACTAAGAAACAAAACGCGGCTACGACTTACACATCTTCACCGTCTTTGTCGCGCCGTAAGTGCGGCTTCTTTTTGTTCGGTGTCTGGTCAAGCGATGGCAGTTGCTTGATGTACGCGCAGAACGACTGGATATTGCTAAAACAAACCATAATCAGCAAGCGACCATTATTAACACTCCTTAGCACCTCTCACCATTAACCTAACAATAGAATTGTACAGGGTGGCGCAAAAAAACCGAACTAGTCACATTTACCCGGTAGGTCTGCATTTAATATACTGTATTCCGTTTTTTTGTGCCACCCTGTATTGTTAACTCACAGAAACAGCTTCTTGTCTACTGACCACCATAGAAGTCTGGCAAATGAAATATGCAGATGAATACTTTCAAGACATACTGAACTCATTTGGTATTGAATATCCCCAAATTAAGTCTCAATTCCAAAGCAATCCTCTATGCTTGTGCAAATTACCTGCTTCTCACAGATTTTTGCAGTAAATTTTGATTATTCAACTCTAGACAAGAAGGGGGATAAGAAAGGAGAAAGACATTTGATAATGTTGGCACACAGAGAAATTTGTCGTCATTGTTATTCACTGAAGTGCAACTCATGTGCTATGCAAGAAGAAGCAATTTACAAATACTCAAAATAAAACGTGCAGGGAAAAACTGCTTCAAGAAAGTTAACTTTACACGGCCCCTTTCAAGTGTTCAATACCTGAGAGACTGCAATACTGCGTTCATAAAACAAGTGTTTCCTAGATTTCGTAGCCCAGATGTTTTCGGTCGGATGGATGCCAGTTCATCCTGGAAAGAATTTCCAACAAAAACAGTTAATTCCATGCAGTTTCCAAATGCCTTGAATGCCAAACAATCTTAAACATTCGTATATTTCCAAATTCATACAATAAACATAAACTAATCTCATGATTAAAGGGAAAACTGTTAATAACATTGAACTGCAGTTGTTTCTCAACTTATATCAGGAGCAGATGTATGGCTTTATATTACTATATGCCACCAAAAACTTCATAATAATGAATAAATGAGGCTTCCAGAAGCTGCACATCTTAATCTGTATAAGTAATTTTTTACAACAAGCTTCCAAAGATCTTTTCACAACTCCTGCAGCTTCAAAGCAATGTAACTCAGTTTTGGGAAAAGTAACGGCAAGCATTTCAAAGCAGAGACCAACAGAAATAGAACGACAGAAAACGCCAAGACAAAATTTACCTAATGACATAATAATTGATTCCAAATAGAACCTTTTTAAGTCGCTTTTTCTGGCTTCCATCTGATTCGTTGGAATTTTGTCGACAGAGCCCGACGTTCTCCTTTGTGTGATCCATTGAGGTGCTATCGTCAAGACTGAAAGCAAATAGTGAACAACTGTCGGTCCAAATTTCTTTAATAATTTATGCAAAAAGATACACTATGTCATAAAGGGGTGCAGTGGAGTAGTGGTAGGGTTGTTGCCACACAGATGGAAGGTAGTGGGTTCAAGTCATACCCTAGCCACAGCCTTGGACAAGTTGTTCACCCATCACGATTTTTCACTTTGTGAATGACTTAACAGGGTTAAAAACTATACAATAATTCACAAAAAAGATACTGTATGATCATACAAAATACATGGGTACACTTTTTAAAACCCAGCCGGACCCATCACAAGCCAGACCCAACAAACCCACGAAAACAGAAGGGTTACTTGACCCAACCCAACCCACCGTAATACATTACAACTTCTTAAACCATGACTTATTTTCTGACCCAACTCTACCAACCATAAACATGGAAATTTCTGACTCGACCCAACCCAACCGAACCCAATTGATGGGTGAAACCAACCCATGTCCATGTCTGAACGCCCATACCAAAAGTACAACAATATTAAAACGCACTATGCACCAGCAGTGATCTCACACCAACAACTACGCTCTTCAAATAGAAATGACAAGAGAAAAAACCAGTTGACCTACGAGGAATTTAACTTCTGTAAATGTGTGCGTATGTTTTCGAGGTGGCAGGCGACAGTGTCATTGACGACAAACTCATCACAGGCATAACTAAAAAAAAATCATAAAAAACAAGAACATTCAATCATCAAAATTATATGGCAATTGCATATAACTAGCTAATAAATATGGTCCCAGCCTATGCCTTCAAGCTTACATATATCCGTCAAACATTCAAGCATGGCTATTTCATTCCAGTATCCCTTCCAGTAGGCTGCAGTATCCATTCCAGTAGGCTGCAGTATCCCTTCCAGTAGGCTGCAGTATCCATTCCAGTAGGCTGCAGTATCCCTACGATATCTTCCAAAAGCCCGCATCATGATAAAGTCTCTCTATAGTCCCTAAAAGTCTGAGATGATGTAATGCAATGCAATGTAATAAGGAACTTATATGGCACTTCTTATATTTCTACTCAGAGGCAATCCCAGCTTTAACGATATAATCTGTGGTTGATTATCACATTTAAAAACTAGTTGGGATGTATTAAATGATATTAAAGATTGATAGTAAGTCATGTGATATTAAAATGGAGTGCAAAACTACTAGAAATAATAATATCAAGGTTGGCTAAACAAATAAAGCATAAATTAACTGAATTTACACATAAAACATGTGTCATTAATCAAATATACTGCATTTTTGCTATTATTACACAGCATGTATCAAAGTCCAGCACTTCTGTTACCTGACAGCCTGCTGTATAAGACAAGCTGAGTCAATGCAAGATATCACTAGCCTGACTGTTCCTAAGCCCATTATCTCCTGACAGCAAACAACTATGATACAATAGAATGGTTGAGCAGAGGTCAAGAGGTCAATATTCACTTAACTCACAGATGTGCTGTTTGGGAAACATAAAAGTGAGGAGTATTTTGAAAGTGCATTTTTTCAGGAAAATTTGATTCTGGCCTTTACTTAGGTCAATTAAAATCTTTGTGGAAACTTAAAAAACAAAATGTTGAAATTTCAACAAGCTCAAGGCCCGTTAAAAACAACAATTCATTGCAACATTCTTACAAAGTGCTGCCTGACTGCAACTTCAAAGCATTTACTTATGCACGTACTTGGTTAATGCCCATCTTCATTCTGTCTACAGCCTGAATTCATAAATAAAAGTTCAGATTTTTATCATTCGATCAAGAAAACTTCACAGAATAAGCCGAAAAAAAACAATCGTAATTTACAATTAACCCCTAAACCGTGTATTTAACTGTAGCTCAATGTAAAATGGACGGATATATCCGGGGTTCCCAGTTAAGAGGTTAATTGGACACACTGCAGCATTGTCACAAGGCTGAACTTGCGCCAATGGTTGCAACGCATATACACTGCGACACTTGCATACTTACCAAAACACTGTTAGGTTTTCACAGTCGATGCAGACGCAGTGATGCGGCTTCTGTTCCTCGTGATGCGATTTTGCATGACCACTTACATACCTACAGACAGAGAAACCAACACCCGGTCAACTTAAATGCTGGCCAAGAGAATTCTGAAAAATATCCACATATCCATTGGTGATCATACAATCAGAACCCGCTCATAACAGACACAGTCATAAAATATTGACTACAGCTGACAAGGGTTCAAGTTTCCTTACAGTACAATACCATTGAAAAGACTCAGCTCATGTAACAACCTATGCAACCAATGGATAAGACTTGCAGGTCCATTGAAATTCGTTAAAATGGGACTTGACTGCAACTTCGGTGGCTTTGCATTGCTATGTTTTTTCTAAAACTCGCAGAGCAATGTGGCAACAGTGGTCAGCACCTCAAAAGCTTCTACAATTGTGTAATAAATACTGGAAGAGTCTGCCATTGTTAAACAATACAGATGCCAAAGAATTTTAATTTCATGATTTTCATTAACGGCATAACTGAGATGTGGTATTGACACTTGCAAACATTGGAGCCTAAATCTTACAAGGCAGCGCCCAAATAAACATCTGCAACATATGACATGTCAAGATCCTGCTAATTGGAATGCCTGGCCAAGTGTGTCACAATAGGATAACAACAAGATGTTACACAGCTCAGAAAATAAACAATCATTAACATAAACAACAATGTCAACAGTGACATGACTGCTAATTACACTATCTCTACATGTAACATATCATGTGCTAAGCTTTGTGTAACATATCTTCTGGCTGGCTTAGATAATAAACTACATACCGGTAATAATGTCAGGGCAATCTCTAAACCTAACAGAGAGTTCCTTAAACCACAATGATTAGAAAAATCACAAAACATTATTTGAATTTATTTCTAATTTAATATGATACTTATCATTATCATTCATTGCTTTCTATTATTCATCACTATCGATGTTATCTGTCTTAAGATAGCACAATGAATTACAATCAAATTGATACCTTCCACAGTGAATTTTAGCACACTGCAGACACATCCAAGGACTGGACTGGCTACTACAAACTACAAAATAATGACAAAAAACTAGCAACAAATTTGAAAAATATTTCTTCAAAGCAGCAGAATTTCACCTCATCCAATAAAAACTTTGCATCAAAATTTCCAGAAGATGACAGAGTGAGGCAGTGGTTTAATTATCTCAGGTTTGTAGAAACCATTACAAGGGTCTATTTTCTAATAGTCTCCATTTTTTAATAATGAAGAAGTGATGATAAGAACACACAGACTGTCTTTAAATATCATTTCCATGAAATGAGTACACATAATTTACCATAATCGAAATACACACATACATATTTCAATAGTAGTAGTCCCACAAATAATACCGGTATATGGTGCAGAAACATGGAGCATGAAAGAAACAGATGAACATAGGCTGCTAGTGGCCGAAATGACCTGCCTAGGGAGAATCCTTGGAGTAACCCCGCTACAAAAGATAAGAAACGAAGACATCAGACAGCGTCTCAATCTAAAGGATACAATTATCGACAAAATTAGAAGGAAAAGACTGAACTGGTATGGACATGTCAACAGAATGGATGAAATGAGACTTACCGTACAGGGCACTCTACACTCAAATAGAAGGAAATAAAGGAAGACGAAGACCCAGGAACAAGTGGATGGACAACGTCAGAGAAGATATGAACATGAAAGGAATTTCAATCGTAGAAGGAAGACGATTAACAGAAGATAGATCTTCTTGGAAACATTTCGTGTCTAGATATTGCCGCTAAAGAGTTGACAGAGAGCAAGATGATGATGATGATGCTAGTTCAATTACAGACATTTTAAAAAAGTAATGGATTTTCTGTTTGAAACTTACCCCCAGCATAGTACAGAAAAGGTACATCAGACAATAGGCAGCTGCAAAGGTGCTATATAAATGATCTCATTATAACAGACAGTATGACACACCTATGTCGTTATAAAGGCGCTACATGAATGTTCGTATTGCAACAGACAATAAGACACGCCTTCGACCACCAGAATGAAGCATTCAAATATTAGTTTTTCTCCCATTTTAAACGGAAATTTCGTCGCGAATCGTCGCAAAACCTGGAAATTTCTTAGAACTTTTCCATTTTACGTGAATTTTGCGACAAATTTCCGACCTGAACATCGCCACTTGAAGCCCATTATAACCGTAGCCGTTATAACGACATTTTCGTCCAGATGCGAACAATCCATCGAACGGAAAAACGCTTCGATTTTTTCCTCGATTAATTCGATTTTAATCGAAATTCACTGAAATTAATTATCTTTTCTGGAAATTAACGAGAATTTGCGTAAATCCTATCGCCCGAAAGTAGTCCGTCACGGCAGTCGACCGCATCACGCACGTCGACTTTCGTTTCGCTTGAACCTGCATCAATTTGTTAGTAAATTAAATATTATAGTATAATATTGCGAAATTGTGTTTTAATTCTAAAAAATTAATAACATTTAAAATTTTCGAGAATGCTTATTAAAAGCTATTGTTGTTATCTAAGGACTATTTTATGGCTCAAGAATATCGTCTTTGTTCAGGTAAAACGACACAAAATTGTAGAAATTCGCAAAATTCTATTCTCTTGAGATGATTTAATTTGAAAATTCTTCTGATAAGACAAAAGAATTTCAAAATATGTTCCACTGATTTAATTTAATTTTATAATTTGCATTAAAAAAAAAATTGATATTATCATACTTGGTGCAATTTAATTGTTATGGTATGTAAGGGTATTTACGCAGTGAATCAAGTAAGAAAGTGAAGCTGATGAAGAGCTTTAATGCCCGACAACATTTTCCAGGGCCGGATCATTTCAATGATTTCATTTTAGAACTGGTATTTTACGGGTATGGTCATTTGAACAGTAGCCTATTTTAGGTTTAAACCGATTTAGAATTGCCTCTGCCTATGCTTAGAAATGAGTTAGTATTAAAACGACCACTGACTGGTGCCAATTGATTGAATTGTTGATTTATTTCGTTGATTGGTTCAAAGTCTCTTAATGCTGCTATATATTATGGCAATAATTTAATTAAATATATCTGTCTATGTTCCAAACTTCGACAAGTCGACTCCCGCTGTAATTATGCTGATATTCGCCAGGTGGCGTCTATTATACACACGTAGCAGTGTTTATTCTAGGCCTGTTTTGGGGGATTTCCCCCAAAGTTTGAAAATTCCCTCCCCCCAAAAAATCTATATGTTGCGTCAAGATTTTTGGGCAGACAAACCATATCCCCCAAACATGTAAAGTTCCCCTCCCCAATGTCAAGGTGGCTAGAATAAACACTGCACACGTAGGATTTCAGGTATCGATTAAACGTCCAGCAAATAACTAAATAAAACTAAACAATCCAATTATTTAAACTGATTAAGAATTCCCTGACCATAGACGTACGCGTCCATACTAGACACTTGGGTACTGAGCCTTCCATCTGGTATATTCATTTAACCTGGCGATTTCAACGGTAGATTAAGAGCCTATAGAAATTAGCAGCTAGGCCTACTACAGCATACATGCACTCGAAAGAGCTATATAAATTCACGAGATCTTACTTACTTATTTGCATATTTGCATATAGCGTTAGCTACTGTATGAGGTGATGTCTTTTGACGTTAACATCAGTCTGCGATTGACAGAGGCTGTGAAAACCCAGTATAGATAGAGTTCAGATGTTCTCTGGACCGACTAGATAATATTTATTGTTCAAAGTACGTCTGCACCTATTCTCCACTTATTCCGATATCAAGATTCCACGTAGGCCTCGACCTGTACTTTTTCTGCAGGTGCTTGTCCATCGAGTAGCATCCGATCTACTTTTTCAAGGCCAGTTATATCGACAGTAGGCCTACTACAAAACTACAGTTACGACATGATTGGCTGATACAATTCGGGTGATATCTAGGACTGTGGTTTGTCTGGCACCTACCTGTCAACGTATCTCAGGTAGCCGACTTTAGGCCTACGCGGTGCATCGAAGGGCAGTCAGGTAGGTATGCGATAATCAGTTCACTTGTTTCTATAAAAGCAGGTTCTATTCTGCACTGGTTAAAAACTGCGATAAGTCTGGACGTCTCAGACGGATTTGTTGCCGAGTTTCCTCCGTCAGTTTTTTGGAAACAAACTTTACGTTTTACGTTTTACGTTTTACAAATTTGTTTAGAAATTCCGTCTCGATTTCTTCGAAGCTCTCGCCGCGTTTTTTTATTGTTTTTTTCTAAAATAATAATAAATCTCCGTTGAGATTATCTTTGGAGTCCGGAACGCGATGTCTGGGACGATCGTAGACGCGATCTTCGCGAGGCTTCTCCAGGGCGGACAGTGGGGCTTACAGTCCGACGGAGACTCGACGGGCAAGGGCAACTTCACGTCGACGCCGTTCATGCGGGAACCGGGCCAGTTCCGTCTCCTCCAGCCGCTCTGGGACCTGCGCCTGGGCCACGAAGACTACGTCCGATCGCCTCTCTTTCCCGTCGTCCTGTCGGTCGTCTTCTACTTCGGCTGCGTCGTTCCGTTCACCGTCTTCGATCTGTTCGGCCGGAACTGGAACTGGATCCAGAAGTACAAGATCCAGACGGACCGCGTCGTCACGTGGCCGGCGGTAAGGAACGCAATAGTCCTGACGACCTGGAACCACCTGCTGTTCCTACTTCCGGTCTCCGTCGCCCAGTGGGTCTGGACGCCGGACACGGTGCTGCCGACGGTGGCTCCCGGACTGTGGGAGTTCTGTTGGCAGCAGTACGCGGCGCTGGCCATCTTCGACTTCGAGTACTTCGTCTGGCACTTCCTCCATCACAAGATCCGGTTCCTCTACCGTCACGTCCACTCCGTCCACCACCACTACAGCAGCCCGAACGCCTGGGTCACCCAGTACCTCCACCCGTACGAGCTGATAACGGTCGGAATCTATACGACGACATCGCCATGGTTTTTCTCCGCCCATCCGCTGACGCAGTGGACTTTCATGCAGTTCAGCATCATGGTCAGCGTCGACGCTCACATCGGGTACGACCTGCCCTTCCTGCCCCACCACTGGATGCCCTTCTGGGGCGGATCGATCAAGCACGACATGCATCACCAGAAGCCGCTCAGCAACTTCCAGCCGTTCTTCAACTGGTGGGACCGTCTGCTCGGGACCGAATGCCCCGGGCAGCTAGCAGGTGGTTATAGACCGAAGGCGATGACCGACTGGGAGAAGGAGAGGGAGAAGTCTTCGAGTGCCTCTGCTGCCGGACAATACGGATTCGATGAACCGGTCATGGAATCGAAACGCTTCTAATAACGGCGGAACTGATATATTTATCGGTTTTATCGAATATAAAAATGTGCTTGTCCATTAGATCAGATTAGATTGCTAAAGGGGCGTTTACAGAAATAGCAGAAGCAACAGTTTAAATTTTTTATGCATTAGAAAATAACTCTCACACAGGGGCCTACCTAGGGAAAAACTGTAGTGCTGATAAGCATTTCCAACTGTCGTTCTGACTGGAAGCATTTCCCAACTCCCATTTACCGCGCGCGTGTGTCACCTTGCATTGCATAAGCTCTCTCCTATGCAACAGTTTTATGTTTTATTGTCTAACCGGTTTTTTTATAAACACTAGAATTATCTGGTAGAAATTAGTAATATTTTTAATAAATACCAATAATTAATTTGTCCATCTTTATTTAATTTTGCTACTTTATCTATTATAGCCTATTTGTGATATTGTATATTCGCAATTCTTGACCGGGGACAATGACGATTTCCCATCGGAGTCTTTGGCAGCGGACGTTCTTTTGTCATTTATTGTGGACTGTCAGTGTTTATTCTAGGCCTGTTTTTTTTGGAGGGGGGGGAATTCCCCCAAGTTTTAAAATTACCCCAAATTTGTATATGTTGGCTTGGGGGATAGAAATCCCTCCCCCAAAGCTTGGAGAGACAAATCTTATCCCCCCAACATTTCAAACCCCCCCCCCAATGTCAAGGTAGCTAGAATAAACACTGGTGGACTGTTTTTCACGATGTATCGATGCAAAGTGGCTTTTCAGTGCCTGTTTGACTGTCTGTCCTAGTTTTGTACATCTCGTTCTTCAATAAAAGTTTAAATTCAAATGGAAAATGGTTTGGGTTTTCTCTTAAAGTTCTAATTCTGTCAGTCGTCAAATGTATGCATTTGTCAATTTATCATAATTCGATACAAAAGTAATATGCAGCAGATGGTATATAGATTATAGAATTTTACTGCGACAATCAAAGTTTTCAATCAATTGTTTTCAATCACTATCATGCATGGGGCGAGATAATAAGTACACGTGCACTCGTCGTACTGAACATAAATAAATTGGGATGAGGGGGTTATCCTAGGAAAATAGGCCGAAAAACTGAAATAGACGAGGATTTTTCAACTACATTCTCACATACATTATTATATTACATTACATACAGCGACTGAAATCGTTACAAAACTCAGTAGTAGTGGTACACGTGTACTTTTAATTTGTTGCCTAAGTGCGCGTGTACCTAGAAAGATTGCAGTTGGAATTCTTAGCCAGGAGGTTCCCGATTGAAACCAGTTATCATTGTCATCTTCAATGTGATAGCCACCGAGGTTACGTCGCCCTGTGATATCTGATATTAGACCGACGACTGCTGATAAGGATTGGTACTTAAGAAGTATTCTGATCCAGTAGGCTTAGGTCTGCTTTTCATGTTGCTACAGTCAGCCAGTACCGCAGTACAGTCTCATACATTGCCCGAAGACTTCTATTTTTGGTCCACTGTGGGTGCTGTATTTGATGTACTTGACAACATTGATATTCAGGATATGGACCTAGTTTACAAGTGCAACAGCAGTGGAGATCAAACATGAGAAGTTGTGGGTGTCGGTGTGGGTGTGGAGCACAGATCTCAACCTTTTATAATAAATAATAAATAGATAGGTAAGTAAAAATAACGGTTCATTAGAATCTATCTTGCGTGATTAACGCTATTCAGTATCTATCTTCACTGCACTTTCTGACTTTTTATATATTGCCTGCATTAAACGGACGAGTTTTTCTCCAAAGCCAGAATGTCTCGTACAGTCTCTGGCGCTAGTGTGTAGTATGAAATGGTTGGGTTCTTCGGTTCTATTTTGCCACCTTTAGGTCGAAATTGAGAATAACATTATTGATCATTTCTGCACGATTCAATGCAATGAAGATGGGGACACAAGAAAATGCGCCTTATGTCGTAAAATTTCTTCAAATCGACGAGATTTTTACATACCTAAACACCCACTGTTCAACAGGTCTTCCGTTGATGTGGTGTATTTGAGTTGTGGTGCTTGAAATCCGTTACGAACGGACTATCTGACAACAGTTCAATCAATTGCTTCTCCTTTTTGATAGGATCTGTGACACGTGATTCCAATGATCTTCCTAAAAAATCACACGCAGAACTAGAAGCAATTGACTTATAGGCCTAAATCAAACTTTCATCATGCATCGCCGTGGATAGCTAAGGAATCGGATGACTGGATTGATAGACTTGTCCACACAACTCCCTTACGACTTCCGGCATCAGCTGGTTCCCTGTTAGCGCCAAAAAGCCCTAAAAGAGTTTATGTCGCGCCTTGAGTAACAAAATGCCGACTCTTAACGGGTCCGAGGAATATTGTGTGATTTATAATTCATGACGCCATTTACATTCGGTAGAAGGCCAGCTCTACCTCAGATGAGCCGCGCTCACCCGGGTTCGGTCGTCTCGAACAGAGATCACGATTTGATGACTATAGCGCCTTATCTATATAAGCGCTACATGAATAGAAAGAATAGTATTATTATTTTGTTATTTAAAAAGTTTAAATATAATGTATTTTAAGCTGGAAACAGCTCAGTTATCGAATCGAAGCGACTAGAACTCATCGCTTCTAACCCGGACTATGACCTGGATCTTGAATGATTTTGATTTGGCGTGCCATCGGCCGATTGATACTGGTGCATTACGAAGTGGCGCTATAGAAGTTTTAGACTAGATTAGGGTGCTACTAAAATATAGTACAGTACTTTACATTACACGAATCGTCGAGTTAAGAGGAGAAGAAGACGACGGAACGAGAAGGGATGACGGACGTTTCGTCGCCGTCGCTCGCAGACACAGCGTTGGTCGCGGACACACGCGGACGCCGCACTCCCTATAAGGGCCTTCCTAAGGGAACCTCCTACGACCCCGCGGCGAGAGAAAGGCAG